>NW_004624889.1:2198247-2309135 GCF_000247695.1 Heterocephalus glaber | reverse complement strand
CCATTTATTTCCTATGTTGGGATTCCATCATGTTCCTGAGCTCCTCTCTAGATTTATTAATCATGTCTTGCACTATGGGCACAATCTCTGCTGTTGTCTGAGAAATTGTTTGTGATTTCATTTTTTTCCAGATCCTCTTTTGTTGCCAGTTCGGGGAGTCCAGGTTGTTGAATATCAGAGTGTCCTATCTTGTTTCCCTTTGGGGTTGCTGTAGGTGATCTGGAAGTCTGTTTTTGAGACTTGTTTATGTGTTCTCATTTCGAGGGCAGGGGGATGTGGCTGGCACCCACGTGGCTCACCACCTCTGTGCTGGCAGGGTTGGTATGTTGGCCTGGAAGCCTCTTCCTCTGTGCTGGGAACAGTGGCACCTAGTTGCATGGTTTTGATAGTCAGTGTAACTATCACTGCAGGGAGAGACTGTGAGTAATTGCACTTTGTTTGGTTGAATTGATGTCATGCATTCCACTCATTCATTCAAGTAGACTTCTTTCTGTATTGGACCACGAGCTCCATGGAGGTAGAGATGTATCTGTTCTTACTCCTCAATGCACTTTTGCATTTACTCCCTGAACCCACAGTGACTGCTTGATAGACATTTGTTAAATAAACAAATGGCATGATTTACTCCTGTGGAGTTATTAAGGCACTAAAAATTTGTGACTCTGTGTCTTTTTCTATTAAATGTTTGTCGACATCATCCTTGTTGTGTTTGAAAGTGATTATACAAGATGACAGTATGTTCATCTTCATCATTTCACAAGAATGAGAAATGCCTTACTTGAGACCTTTGATGTCCCCCTTGGATTCTGCCTCGGATCTCAGAGAGATGCATTGCCATGGGTTGTCCAGATGAAGCAGGCCAAGGCTTTTGAGTGGCTGGAAACTCAGGAATGGAGACCAATCGATGGCCTTTCTTCAGTCACTTCTTGAATTTC
This sequence comes from Heterocephalus glaber, assembly GCF_000247695.1. The sequence continues at coordinate 2,308,200 of NW_004624889.1, read as the reverse complement.
CCAAGAGCTCAAACCTTTTTCCAATCACAACTTCTTTTTCTGTCACCATCTTACACTTCCCCATCATCCCATCTTCACACCCAGTTTCTTCTTCTTTCTAGTAGCCGTTGTCTTCTTTTCCCTCTTGTACGTTTTGCTTTCTACCCAAACATAGCATGCAGGCACAAGCATTTCTGTGTTACTGTCTGAAGCTCATTTGAGTTCCTCACTCTGGAATCTGACCCACTTCTCTTTCCTGCCAGTTGAGCTCTGCCAAAAGAGGAACAAGACTCCCTGTCGTGGCCACCAGATTTAAGCTGCCAACTTCTCTAATTCAGTAGCCCTGTAGCTCCTCCCTGGGTGACTCTCTATGGAGATTCCGCCTTGGTGTTGTAGCTGCCTTTTAGGCCAGGCAGTAGACTAGAGGTGCTCATGAATGTGACTGGGGACCTAGGTGTGCATACCCATGTATTCAGTGATTATTCATCTGGTGCACATGTGTGCCTGACATGTTGTCCAGCTGGAGTAATGGTGAGGGAGGTGACTATGGTCTCTGTTAGGAGAGGGGGCCTGGCACAGAGTGGTCCTCCTCACTCATCTCCCCAGTTGAGCCATTCCTCCCCCATTCCTGCATGCTTCCATGGTCTCTCTCAGTGTCACCTTCCCAAGGGTCCAGTAGGAGAATTTCTGACAACCACTGTTTTGTTGTTTATTTTGTGGTAGATGATTCAAGAGAGCCGGTTTCTCATAGAAATGGCAGATGCAGTTCAAGAAAAGATCGTCCAGTGTCAGAAAGCAGGTAATTTTTTATTTTCTTTAAAAACCATAAGGGTAACTCTTTGCAGATATTTAAAAAGTTCTTGTTATTTTTCTTAAAACATTTTATGTCATTGTTTAACTGCACTTTAGGTTGCTGAAGTCTGTTTAGCACAGAAGACATCTGGATGGTAAAAGTGGGTTGAATTTGTGTACACAGGAGGGGAGGGCAGTGTCTGAAGATGCCCTTGGAGATGAGGGCTCCTGAATCTACTTTTCAGGGGTTGAAGCCTGTCAGATCTTCACTACTGGCATGGAAGATATGGCTTTACATACACCCTTAAAGCTACTTCATCTTTACAATTTGAGTCATGACCCTATTAATCATCCATGTTTTTGCCCCATTTCATAGCCTTCATTTTAGATCCAGGATGGGAAGGGTCACCTGTCTGTAGTTACACAGCTCAGTTTATTTACGCTCCCCTCTGTGGGAAGGTGGCAGCGATGACCCCTGCCTCATAAACATGACATGACACCAGGCATGGCCCTGTCTCACCCCATCCTCATTTAATAGCTCTGCAGTGGGTCCTCTCTCTGTCCAGCTTCAGAGGAGGCAGCCAAGCTCCTGAGAGATGATATCAGTGACCCGAGGGCCCCTGTCGGCACTGGCTGTGGCTGACTTTGAAGCTAGACTTTACAGTGGTGGCCCTCACCAACCAGGCTGAGATGTTTCCACTGACAGGAGACACAGCTAATGACTCCTATGGGTAGTACCATTCCAGGCACCACTCTGAGAGAGCCCCATGTGTGGCCAGTCCCATGAGATGACCCTCTGTCACCACCGTGTGCCAGCAAGGCGTCTCAGGAGTGCAGTCGTAGTGGTTAGGCCTGGGCTCTGCTCTGTGCTGTCTGTTTGTCTCCTGGCTCATGGACAGAGGTAGAAGCACTTGAGCATGGGGATGGCAGCCAGTCCTGCCTGCACTCCGGGTCATGTCCCCAGTGCCGGATGCTGGACCCTGGGTGTGCAGCAGCCCTGCCTGGGCACCTCCTTGGGGTTGCTAGTAGGCTGAGTCATGTCCAATGCTGATCCTGGAGCAGGGAGGACACCCGGGGGTGGGAGCGGGGAGGTGCTCTGTGCAAGACCCTTTCCTCAAGTGTCGAGGGGCTCTGCTGTGGAAAAGCGAGTAGGCCTTGCTGGCCAGGCCTCTGGGAGCAGAAACTCCTGGGGAGGAGATTTGCTCCATGTCAGCCTGGCTGTCCTCGGAAGCAGCGCACTATCAGAAGGAGACCGAGGTTCTGTCCCCTGAGGCTGGCGACGTCTGCAGAGACCCATGCTGCTGCTGTCTCATGGCTTTCAGGGTCCAGCAGTGGCGGAGCCATTCCCAAGGCTAAGCACTTGGGGGTTTCTTGGGATTCTAATTTTGAAAGTCTTTTGTTAGTCAATATTTACCGATGGCTGATGGTTATCCATGAGGACTTCAGGGCAGCTCTTGAAGCCATAGGGCTGGATCATGAAGAAAAGCAAGGCTCAGGCACCTCCCGTATGGTCACCATCTGCACTCACCCTTCACGTGACACCCAGGGCAGATGTGGAGGGAGCTGCTGGTATCTGTCCTCGTCCATGGCTCTTGGCTGTCAGGATGTGATTTCGCCTCACTGAGTATTGCTGCTTCCCCCCATGGACTGCCCTTTGATGGGATGAATAAAATGGGAAGGACAATTCAATTCAGAGGTGTGGACATCATTAGAGGTCACGAATGTGAAATTATGTTTTACTGATACCACTTTTACAGTAAAATGCCCATTTTTCTGAAATTTGTGCCAAGATTTCTTTGTTCTCTTTTCACAGGGATGGGGTTCCACGAAGAGCTTCATAACCTGGCAGCAAAGGAAGGCTTGAAAGGAAGGAAACTCAACAAGGCGGCCGAGAGCTTTGCTTGGAATATCACGGTGTTGAAGGTGATGCAGTTCCCAAGGTGCAGGGAGGGAGGTGCTGTGGGTTAAACACATAGCAGGGTTCCACTGCATGTGGCCCAGTCACCACATTCATGCTCAGAGAGAGGGGGACATGCATGCTGGAAGGTACCTACTTTTAGCCTCAGTGGGGCAGAAGGCAGAGGATACCATGTGTATGAGACCCAGTTCCTCACCTGGTGACTGTGTGCACACACATAAGAGTGTGTGTGTGTGTGTGTGTGTGTGTGTGTGTGTGTGTGTATTCTGCTCAGGTGTTTATGAGTGTTCCTTTCTGTGGAAAGAGCAATGCCCAGTGCTGCCGGTAGGGTTCCAACATAAGTGATTGGGAAGAGATTTATACTATGGAATATTCAGGGCCACTTAAGATTTTTGCTTTAAAAATAGTACCTTCGTAAATGCATTTCTTTTTGCAGATGGCTTTGGGAGATTATGATTTGCTCTCTGTTGCAAATTAATTTTAGGACTTTGGAGTAAATATGCTACCTTTTATGTCTTCTTACATGAAAGAAGAAATGCCTTAGGTAGTTGGAATAATTTATTTTGGATTGTGTGATGGGAGAAAAATAGCCACAAAACTAATTGTTAACATTCGGAGGATACTTATGTGTCAGGTGATGTTGCATGAGATTTATGTGAATTAGCAACTTAATACAACTGCCCCACATTTTTCAAATTTTCACTGTACAGGTGAGAAAACCAAGGCCTTGAAGGCTTTCAGATGTCAGCCCAGGTCCCTCAACTAGTCAGTGGTGGAGCTGGGGTTGGAGCCCAGGCGGGTTGGCTCCAGAGCCTGTCTTCACCTTGCTGGGAAGTAATGTTGTACACATCTGTGTGAGGCACCAGGTGACCTGCAAGAGATGGTGTTCATGTCTCTTAAAGATTCAGTCTCCAGATGTTTGTCATCTGGGTAGGCACTGAGGGTTCATGGAGCAGCAAGGAGGTACAGACCCTGACCTCATGAAGTCAGCAGTCTGAGGGTGTAGGGAAGATAGGCATCATCGACATAAGGGACAGAGATGAGCTAAGGGTGTCCACTGAGGAGCCTATTACAGCTCGAGGGTGTCATGTGGCAGCCTTAGCCTGATACACCACTTTCCGTTCAGCAGATATTTATTTGAGTTTGCTACTATGCTGGTCATGGAGAATGATGCTAGGGCTTCAAGTGTCAAGCAGATTACCTGGGCCTCCAGGAATACTAATAATGTCCATCAGCTGTTCATTCTGTGTGACCCACACTGAAGGCTGAGCACTTGTGCACATTTTCCCCACCTTCCTTGCAACAGCTGTGTGATTTTACAGTAATACTTGCTGATTTTGATAGGACTTTCATGGTCTTATAAGTGAAGAAATTGAAGCTGGGGAATGTTTTAGTTTCTTGCCTTGAATCACACAGCCAGTATATAGCAGAGCTGAGGTTTTAAACTCATGCCCATGGTTTAAAGCACTGCTCTGCCCTACCTCCTTATATTAGTCAGGTTTCCTGTTGCTGAGACACAATACCCACAATTCAGAGGAGGAAAGGTTTAATTTAGCTCATTGTTTCGGGAGATTCAATATATAGACAGCTGGATCCGAGGCAGAAACACCATGGCAGAAGGGTGTGGTAGAGGAAGGCCACTCAGTTCAGGGTGGCTTGGAAGCAGAGTAGAACAGTGCCAGAGAGGAAGGGAAAAGGGACTGTGCAGTACCCAAGACCATACCCCTAGGGTCCACACAGACACACACAGGAGTGTCGCTCTGCTAATCTAGGCGTTTCTTAATGAAGTTGGCATATCAGTCACAAACCACCCCTTGTAAACTTCACACCCTAACATATCTGCTTAAGCTACACTTGATCTCCAAATAAAAACAATAACAAGTTCATAATTCTGTCTAACATGACACAACTATCGTGCATATAATGGAGAATGTAATAATCCTCTCCCCCAACCGTTCCAGCGTATTTCAGAAGTTCAACTCTCTCCTGAGACTCTTAGGCAAACTCTTAGCTATGAACCTCTGTAAAAAAAGAAATACATAATTGCAAGGGACAATGGCACAAGATAAACATTCCCAGGCCAAATGGGAGGGATAAGGGCGTAGAAAAGAATCAGATCAAAGCAAGACCAAAACCCAGCAGGCCCAGGAAAACATTATATCCTATACCTCCATATCTGGCGTTCAGGAAAAATAGTGGTTAAAAAGTGAGTTCCAAAGGGCCTCAGTGGTCAATGGAGTCCTTATTCCCAAATGAAACCTCCTGAGCCTGGCCTTTATTGTCTGCATTCCTATCAGCATTTTGGTCTTCTGAGAGCCAAATAGATTCCCCCTTCCAGCTCTGTTTAGAATCCTTTCTAAGACTTCTCTAGCTGGCGTCTTCAAACCTTTCCAAACCCCTTGTGCAAACAAGTTCCAAAGATTTATGAACCACATGATGAGATACAGTCACACCAGTGGCCCCACTTTTTGGTAAACTGTGTGATCTTACAGCAGTACTTGCTGACCTTGATATGATTCTCCCTGTCTTAGTTACTTTTCTTGTTACCGAGACACAATACCCAACACTCACAAGTTAAAGGAGGAGAGGTTTATTTTTTGGCTCACAGTTTGCAGAGGCTTCAGTCCGTAGTTGGCTGGCTCCAAAGCAGGATGGCATGGTTCAGGGGCATGAAGGAGCAAAGCTGCTCGTGGCATGGCATCCAGGAAGCTGAGACTGAAGGAAGGAGTGGGGAGGCCACTTTTCCAGGGACCTGCCTCTTCTGACCAGACCCTACCTAGCAGCAAGTCAGCTCTAAGCCCCCATAATCCATTCACCTTCCAAAAGCCCCACTTGTGATCCCATGAGGCTTTAGGGGGAAATCTAGATATGAGGAGTAGACCTGACCATCTCACAAATGAGGTAATTGAAGCTTAGAGATGTTTAAGTCTCTTGGAATCACACAGCCAGTATATGATTTTAAACTCATGACCTCTGTTGACAACCACTGTGCTGCCCTACCTTGCCTGAAACTCAGTTGGTGTGTTCAGGAAGTTCAGTACAGGCATGAGTGCAGGTTCTGTGTGCAAACTGACGAATAGTGGTGAGATTTTACCCAGAACATAAATGTCTGTGCATAGTTATAATATCTAAATCGTGGACTGTATAGGGAATTAAATGAGATAGGAGAAGTCTAAGTCATAGCACACAAAACTAGACAGTATAATCTACTTGCTATGTCTTTTTATTTGTTTGTTTTCCGGGTGAGGATGCCTGTTAGATGGCTAAGATTCTTGCTGTTGTTCTTGTTTGTTTCTCTGTTAATTTTGACTTAGGCCCAGTGAATATTTTCTGAAGTTTGTTTTTGTGTTTATTTGGTTTGGTGATGGAGCTGGTTGCTACATGTGGCTTAGCAGTGGAAATCTTTCAAGACAGAGTTTTTAAACACAATTGGTCTTCCGCTGTCATAGATCATACACTGACTGCTGGCCTTTCAGCTTGAGCACTGGGAACTGAAGCAAGAGTAGAGACTTTTCCAGACTCCCAGGATTTCATTTCTCTTCCCATGGGTTTGATGGACCTGGTAATCAGGCATCCTTTCCCCAAGAGCTGAACAGATTCCTCCTTGGAATTGGAGTTATTAGCTTAGGGGAAGACGACCTGGCTCTGAGGTTGATTCTCCTTCTCATAATGCTCCAGCGGGCTCCTTGGAGGAGACACTTGCTGAGAAAGGCCCTCCTTCTGTTCTCTAGCCCACTTCTACACTACTCAGGTGTCGCTGCTGGGTTCTCCAGCTTGCTGTCTCCTTAGAGCTCCTCAGAGTTTTTCAGTCCATGCACTGTCTGAGTTTAAAATGTACTAGTCAATTTGCTTTGCTTATAATGTTCAGTCAGGAGTAATCACCTGGTTAGACATAATCACTGAGTTAATAATATGGCAGGCCTCACCTATGAGCTTCCTGCTTTTTGCTGAAAATGTTTCTTCCTACATGGTTATGACAGGTGTTCTCCACTGTTGAGGGCAGCAATGGTGAACCTTTTAGAGACGGGTGCCCAAACTGCAACCCCAGACCCACTAATTTATTGCAGACTGTCAACACTGCAATTAAGCCTGAATACTGAGGCTTCAGAAGAAACGACTGATGTTGGCTGCTCAGCTGCTGGGGCGACTTGGCTCGTGTACCGACAGAGAGGGCTCTGTGTACCTGCTGTGGCACATGTTCCATCCGCTCGCCATCACTGGTCCAGGGGAAGGGAGTGGGAGTTTACCAGTCCTTATTAAATATGTGCGTTCATGTGTCTAAAAGTATTTAATTTTGGTGTAATTTCCAATCTGTAAGGGAAGAGTGAGAAAAAATGAGAAATGTGCTCCAAGGGCCACTGTGGATTGGCCATGTGGAATGGTGGAAAGGGACATTGCTTTAGAGCCAACAGAGCTGAGACTAAGAAATGAATTCTTTAGTTCATGTCTCCTGCAGTTCAGAATTGTGATAATCCAATATTAATAAGTGATGGAAACAGAGAGCTATTTGCAGAGAGATAGAGGGCTCTACAGTATAATGAATAAACTGTAATTTTCCCCAGAAGTCAGATCTTTGGATCTAGTGTGGAGGCTGAAATCAGGAGGGCCCTGAGAGCTCCTATACATGTATTTTTCTTAATTCATACTCCAGACCCACGTGAACCCAGTGCAGGGGCTTGCTCTGCATTGCCCTGCGTGTTTGCCATCTGTCTCTACCCACTATAACACAGTCTCTTCTCCTCTTCTTGCGTTTGAATGGTATCCACATGAATCTCCTGGCGTAGCCACCATGTCACTGGGATGACGATGGTGACATGCATCTCAGCACCTTCTCAGGATACTCACTGGAGAAGATCACCACACCCATTTCACACTCACTCCTTAACAATCTCTTCCGTCCATCTCAGCTCCATGATGTCCTTTGGAAATGAGTTTTGTGTCTTTTTCTGTTTGTGCTGCTATAACACAACCCCCAAGATTGAGGAATTTATACACAAATTTATTTCTTGTGGTTTCTGGAGGGTGAGGAGCCCAAGGTTAGAGCACTGGCGGGTTTGGTGCATGGTTCCAAGATGGCGCCTCCTCACTGACTGTGCCCTGCAGGGTTAGGGTAGGAGGGTAGGAAGCACAGCACAGCAGAAGGGTTCACTGGTTCCCTCCAGCCCCCCAAATCCCATCCTTCAGGGTGAAGTCCTCATGGCCTACTCACCCCTGAAAGGCCCTGCCTCTTCCTGTTGTGGCCTTGGGAACTGAGTTTAACATGAATTTTGGAGTGGACACAGCACAGCAACCAAAACAATTTGGTTACTAATGTAATTAACACCTCACGGATGGGAACTTTCCTTGTCTTTAAGGGTTCTGAGAAGAGATACTGCAGCTTCCCTTAATGGCCACCATCTTATAGGAAATTTCACTCACGAGAGGTCTAACCTCTGATAGAGAGATGAGTTTACAGTGTGTACATCACCGATTTCACAAACACTGTTCACTGTGAAGGAAAACTGGTCTGGCATTTCCTCCATCCAGAAGGTTTGACTCTTGGAGGTACAGAAAGAGCTTTATCACAAGGTTACAACACCATAAAGCTGAAGTTAGATAGAGTCTGAGAGTAGACTTTGAGTGTTTTCCCAACATACATTTTTCTAACTTGGCCTGTCAGCTATTTTACAGAATGGAATTCCATTGTCTGTACATTTTTAACAGTTTATTTAAAAAGTCAATTTAACAGGCTAGAAAAGTGTCAAGTAGAGATCTCTAAAAATAATGAAGAAATACAATTAGTAAACATTTTATTATAAAGAAAAATCTAGCTAGGTGTGGTGGCACATGCTTGTAATCACTGCACTTGGGAGGCTGAGGCAGGAGAATCACTTCAAGTTCCAGGCCAGCTTGTTACAGCCTGTCACTGTTACATAGTGAGTTCAGGCTTGGACTACACAGTGAAACCCTGCCTCAAAAAGCAAAACGAAGCAAAACAAATCCATGAAGTAAGTACGCAGGTGTTAGAGAACTAGGGAGCAAGAAAAGGCTTAAGGAGGCTGCCTTCTTATTCAGGAATTTCCTTGATTAGTAGCTGAATGACATGGAGTAAATAGAACATGAATAAAACTGTTATTTTGTCAATGGTTATTCCTGTTAAGTACGTATTTATTTTTTTCCCCAGGTGGATTCCGGCTTATAATCTAATGCATTCTAGTGTGTGCTGTAAAACCAGGCCTCCTTTATAGGTTTATGTTCAGAGGTTGTGACTGATCTTTCCCACCAACTTTTTGGCTTTTTGTCACTGTGAAGTCTGTTTTCCTCTGGCATTTGTCTGAAGAGGATTTTCATGTCCCCTGGGAAGAGCAGGGCTGTGTCTCACTTCCCGCCCTGGCTTCCGGGTCCCTGGCTAGGCAGACTGCCCCACCGTCCCCAGTTTCAGGTCCTTGTAGCTCTGGGAATCTCGTGCCGAAGTGAGCTGGAAGACACACTAGGTGTCTCTGCCCATCGCTGAGACACGGAGATGAGGGGAAACCCGAAGACAGGCTGAGGGGAGAGATGTGATGAACACGCAGGGCCGGGCCAGGAGGCTCGGTGCCTGAGGTGGCCACAGACACTTCAAGCCATCCTGGGAGAGGCTGAGTCACCAGGCTCCGCCGGTGCTGGTGGCTGTGCTGACCAGGCCTGGGGGCTGTGGGGTGCGTGAAGGAGCCGCATGTCTAGTGCCCATGGCCTCGTTCCTGGAGACCTTTTGTATGGGGTCTGTGGAAGCTGCCGGTGTTGTTGCAGGAGAAGGGGAGGCTAAGCTCCTCCTGAGCTCTGACATTTAGAAAAGGACAGCTGTTTATGACGCCTAGAAAGAGAGCCCCCGATAATGACAGTGCATTCATGACTTCTTTTAATACCGGAGACTGGACCCAGGACCTTTCCACTGAGTTACATCTCCAGCCTCTATTAATTTATTTTAAAAATTTTGAGACGGAGTCTTGCTAAGTTCCTAAATTGCCCAGGCTGGGCTTTAAGGTGTGATCCTCCTGCTCCAGCCTCCCTGAGTGCTGGGATTACAGGTGTGCGCCTCCATGCCTGGCTAACCAGCTGTCTTACTACTGGTATTAGTATCAGTGATTGAGAAATAGCAAAGAGCCAGATGCTGTCTAGCTGTGTGGGTTTGGGAAACTATCCTATGTCTCTGTTTCTGAATCAGCTTGGATACGTGAGCTTGTGCCAAGGGAACAGCAATACGAAGCTTCTGGTGGCTAAAGCCAGGTTTATGTCTTGCTTGTGCTGCTTGTCCATCCCCGGTCAGTATGGGGCCCCTGGGACTGGGCTCATGGGGACTCCATCCTGATACGTCCTCCATGGCCCAGGGCAGAGAAGACGGGCTGGCTTCACCAGCTGCGTCCAGACACGTCCTCTCTGCCCGCTCTGAGGCCAAGCTCAGCAGAGGTTGAAGTCTGACTTCCTGGGCCAGGGGCTTGGGCTCCTTGGGGCGGGGAGCAGGTGTCACTGCACAGGGTTCACCTGCACCCTCCTGTGCAGTTGGGATTCGGTGACTTAGCACACTTAGGGGAATTAAAGGTTTTGCTTAAACCTTTTGAATGCTCACCCATGGAGGCTAGTGACAGCCTCATCCCCGAGGATCTCCTTTCTTCCCATGGCATCTTCAGGAGCCTCAGGCCTGACTTTGCCTTTCACTTTGTAGTCAGTTCCAGTTTGTTATTCAATGAAGGGGGCCCAGGATTCTGCTGTAGGAGCTCAGTTGATTTGGGATGCATTCAAGCATTTCCTGACATTGGAAACTGTTTCCAGTGATGCCTACAGAGAGCATTCTTGGGCTATAAATACTCTTCTGTTTTATCTTAGCATGACCTGAGAGTTGAGACATACAGGAAGTTGAATGTATTGCACTGGGCTATGCAGTGGTATCTCCGTTCATGAACTCGATTCCATGATTTTGGTCACAAACTGAATTGGATAAGAACCAAATCAAATTCAGTGGTTAGGTTCAGTGTTGACCTTATGGAGAAATTTGATTCAGTTCTGGTCCAGTTCACTCTGCGACCAGAATTGTGGAGAGAATTGAATTTGTGAACTGAGGTACCAGTGTAATGCTAGAAATCTGCAACTAGCTATGTGTTACAGCTATGTCTGTAAACATAAACATAACTATAAGCCTCTATGTCACCTTTCAAAATTGTCTTTTCTTCTCTGGGGCGAGGTTTCTTAACTAAATATGAGATTGGATTCGATTCCTAGAATCCATAGCTACCTACATTTATGAGTATACAGAATATATTATTGTCAGTCATTTTCTGGAGCTCAGCCACCTTTGCTTGCTCAGATACTTTGGCCCCTTTGTCACTAAACTTATAGACAGTGTAATCTCTCTACTTACATATCCTCTCTTACACCGGGCTCTCACCACCTTTAGTTATTTGGAAGCCACCACTAGACCTCATTACACCCAGAGTCTGTTCCTCCAGCACAGTCTTCCATTGTGAGCCTCCTGCAGCTGCATTTTTTTTTTCCAGATTTGCCTTTCCAAATGGGAAGCTGTACATTTGCAATCCTGTTAGAATTTTTTTCAGACAAAATGATCTTTTCTTCTTTCATTCTGTAAGGCTGCTCTGGATTGAGAATACTCAAACAATCTTGCAGAAGTTCTAATAAATAATCAAATTCAGTTTGCAATTCATAGAAGTTCTCTTATCCTGGAAATATAGATTACAGTTTGTTAAACTCCACAGGCTAAGTGCTCTGCAATGAAAAGAAAATCACACAGAACAGACCATGTATGTAGTTATTACTTCAGGACACACCTGCTTGTCTGTTCACCTGTCTCACCAGCTAGCTGTCTATCCATCTGCTCAAAAATTCACCACCAACCTACAGAATTTCTATACTGTTAGCTTCATGGTGCCAAGCAGTGAGTGAAAGGAAAGTTGCATATTGATCTAGCCTGTAGCCTCTTTAGGCTACAATTATTTAAAAATTTTTCACCTTAAATAAAATCAATTTTAATTTTTTCTTGGTCTTTTCAAGTGTTTAAAAAATATTGTTGGAATTTTGGCAAGCAGTTATGGTATCTGTCATGCTTGCAGTGTTTGGCAAATGCAGATGGGAGGAGCAGAATAGCAGTGAGCCAACCCTAACTCTGGAACTCTGGCAGTCAGTTTAGTCTCACCCTACCCAGCAAGTCCAGGACTCCCCTGAGGCCCCAGTCAGCTGCCTGACAATGCGTGACGTCAGTCACCAGGAAGAAGGTGGGCGGCAGGACAGAAGATGGATGAGTCACTGCCAGAAGAGGTGTGGCTCCTGGTCAGGGCCCTTGGCTTTATATATCAAGGGAGACAGGAAGCCTCCCAAGCCCAGAGTGGACGTGTGGAAGACAGGGTGTCCGCGCTTGGGCTTTCTAAGCTACGTCTAATACGTGCACTGGGCCAGCTGATGGAAAAGGTGCTCCTAGACACGTGCTCCAGGCCTTTTTGTTGGTTACGTGTGCAGACCAAAAACCCTTCTCCAGCACCTCAAGAATTCGATTTATTTCCACTTCAGTACTTGTAAATAGGGACAGGGTGGGGCAAAGCCTAAGGAGAGGCTATTCCATAAATTAGCAAATAATAATTTTTAAAAGTTTTACTTTGAGTGGGACCACATTTACCTGTACAACCCATGTGGCTGTAAGTTCCTGAGGGGCAGCATCACATGGAGGCAGCACCGGGCGATGAGATTTGCCTGAGGTGTGATGACTGCTGATGCTGGTGGGAAAGCGTTCCTGTGGGTGCTCGCTCCGAGCTGGCCAAGCTCCCGGGGCTGCAGGCTCACGGCGATGCTTGCTGCCTGGTCACACGGTGTCTGCTAACCATGTCGCTGCTGAGTGCTTAAAGACAGTTTGCGTGGCACCTCGAGAAGGAACCTGATCCAACTCATCGAGAGGTCAGGGCAGGTTTCCTGGAGGACGCACAGGAGAGCTGAGGGTAAACAGCTTGTCCTGGATGCCAGAGCCCTGCCTCAGATCTTATATGTGACTGTGATCGCCAAAAGGAGCTGAGAATAATGGTGAAAACAAAGCAAATCAAATTAGGATACGCTGGAACTCCTCAACACGGGCTGTGCAGTCCTGGGGCTTCTGCCTGGCTCATTTAATTACGACTCATTAGCCTCCTGGCTAATTCGTTATTATAGCAACTCTGGTCCTGAGTCATATTGTTAATTACAAGTGAATTTAATCACCTACATCCTGAAAAAATAATCTGTGGCAACGGCTTATGTCCATGTGAATCCATACAATTCATCTGACGACTTATATTTGTGGAGGAGGACATTATAAGATCAGTTTTGTGGAAGTTTCTGTAGCTTGGAGCTGAACAGATGTGGGGCAGGGAGATTTGTATAATATTAGCATTAGAAAAGGGATAAATTCTTTCTTTAAAAATTGTAGTGAATGCACCTCCCTTAATAAAAAGTCTCAAGTTAAAGCACTGTATCCAGCAGCATGGGATGGTTCGGGGGACCGCGAAGGCTCCTCAGCATTGGGCAGGGTGGCATCACAGTGACCAGACTTCTGCCCTGGTGGCTGTGGCCCAGCTGGGCTGCCAAGGAGTCTGGTGGAAATGGAAGCAAGCTGCTGACATGTTTGTGGGAGCACACACCACCTCACTTTCCCTCCAGTAGAATGGATTTAGGGTCTCTCGGAGGTATACTTTTTCCCAGATGAAAGTTGCATTTTATAATGATTCTGAATAATTCAGGCATGGCAGGACCCTAATGAATAGCAGCATGCCAGCCCCAGGGCTTGGCTGTGCTGGTGAAGGAGAGCTTTCTTTACGGAAAACCTGTTCTTCACACATCGGCTCTTAGGCTGGAGTTTAGGTAAGGTGAGCTGGATGTCTTCACTCTGTTCATTATTTTCTACAGCGATACAAGCAGAAAGAAAACATCGATGAGCAAATTGTTTCCATTCTAGTTTCTTAAGACCCTGTTAGGTTTTACAGATACAAGCTCCCCTCCATCTATCTAATTTCCTCGTTATTAAAACCGAATCCCAGCAATGTGAGCTCGCTTCTCTGCATGCCTGTGTCTGTGATACACACATGTGCATGTACACAGTAAAATAAAACTAAATCCAGATTTCCCTGGAGACTTCATTGGGAAGGATTACTGCAAGAAGCAGAGGATGGTGCAGCTGCGAGGCCTGGTGGCCAGGGAGGTGCAGGGGCCCGGAAGTGTGCGTGGGAGAGCGGCTGGCAAGGCCTCACCACGAGTGCTTCACGGAGGGAGTGCTTTGCTTGGGACTAGTCTTTTCCTGCGAGAAGCCATTCAGGGGTGCATGTGGGGTGCAGTGTGCTGCCCAGAGGATTGGTCAGAGGTCAAGGGCATTGGAGGAGGAGGAAGCTGAGGTGAAGTCTGACCAAATCACGGGAGCAGGTGTCGTGTCCAGGCTGGATGGTGGGGACAGGCAGCTCCGCCAGTCCCTCAGGAGACAAGAAAGGGGACCGGGACCTGTCTGCCACATGGCCTTGTGAGGAGGGACTGCGGGCTCCCGAGGCTGAACCCTGTGGTGGGTGAGTTTCTCCTCTGTCCCTGTTTTCCAGGGAACACGACCCGGGCAGAGCCTCGTGTCGGCACATGGGAATGTGCGTGTACAAAGCATTATGTGTTTGTACGTACTTAAGCATCGGAAGGATAACGTACTTAAAAAATAATGAGATTAGATGTGAGTCTTTTAAAGCCATAAGGAAAGATCATAATAGATGGCAAGAAAATTTCCAATTTAGACTTCTCTTACTGTAGGGAGATCCACTGAACTGAAATATACATCATATATGAGATTACATCTTCATAGTAACAGGCTGTGGGATAAACCACTTTCACCCTTATTTCTCATTTTCTATAAAACAATTTGTATTATTAGTTATTCTCCAGATATTGTTGAAGTTTCAAGCATTTGTGGTAAATGGAGATACCTATTTAGCAAAGCAGAATAATTGGGAACTGAATTTTCCTTTTAAAGAAAAATTCATGGCATCATGAGATGATTATAAGATTATTTTGAAAAAGAAATCCCCTCAGAGTTTAAAAAATAAGTTTTAATTTATAAAAAATATGACACATAACTGTTCAGAAGGGTATTTGAATAAGGTGAGAAACAGGAATCATATAATCATCAATAAAGTATTAAAAGAAGGTCCCTTCTGGAATGAAAGGCTCTGACCCACTGCAGAGCTATGCTTTGAATTTGAGCCCCAGACGTCCCCGTCCTGCATGGTTTCCTGGGAAGACGATCGGTCCCCAGGTGTACAGAGACAGGGAGAGTGTGGGGTGCTTTCTCGATGGAGAGGCTCCCGATACAGCAGAGCTTGGGAAGCCCTCGTGATGGGGCTCGCACATCCGCCAGGACAGAGCTCTGTGTCCTGAGAATACTCAGCCCTCCTCATGGTTATTAAAAAGATGCTATTCTCCAAGGCTGTCGGCTCTGCCCAGGGGTGGAGAGTTCTCAGACCATTTCACACTGTATTCCAGGATGAAGCGGCTGCTGTCCACGTTTCTCCAGGGCGCCCCTTCCCCAGATGGATGCCCCAGTTGTCTGCTGCCCCGGCTGGCCTTGGGAATCAGCGGGACTAGAAGTGCTGTGGTCCTTTGGTCAGGGGTGACATTGCTGGGCCCTGATCAGATCTGGTCTCGGGAAGTTCTGCTTCTTCTCTAAATTGAGTCTTAAGGGACGCACTTCTCACGTACATTTAACTTACCCCCTGTGGTGATTTGGATCTTAGACCCATGAACTCCGGTGCTCAGGGAAGAACTGGAGGCCATGGCGGGGCATTGAGGCGTGCCCTGTGGCGTGGAGGCCCTGGGCACTAGTAAATGAGCAGCATCCCTGCCCTCCTGCCGTGTGTCCTGCGCTGCCTTGGACCCCAAAACAGGGGCCAAAGGACTGTGGATTGGAACCATGACCTAAATAAACCTGCCCTTTCTTTCTTTCTGTCTGTCTTTCTTTCTTTCTGTTACTGAGGATGGAACTCAGGGTCTGCATGGTGACTGCATCCCCAGGCCTCTTTTATGTTTCATTTTGAGACAGGGTCTCTCTAAGTTGCCCAGGCTGGGATTGACCTTGTGATTCCCCTGCCTCAGCCTTCTCAGGTGCTGGGATTATAGGCATGGGCCACCACTCTAGGCATTTTGTCACCCAGGCTAAAAGCTGACTGTCACAACTACATACCTTAGACGCATAGCCTGGGCCCAGCAAAATGTCTAAATGCCTTTGTTTAGAAACATGGATCTATGTCACTGTGAATTTCTGTTTTCCCAGCTTTGGTTGAGCTTCTCTTTTTTTTCTTAAAGCAAAAATTAAGAGAGGGAGGATCCAGTGCTATAGAACCACTTTCGTCCTCTGGCTATTTGTTATGGGATGGGTACTTTCTTCTTCCAGACTGCTGAGCAGGGCTGAGCATGTTCGGGAACCGCCTAAGACTGCGTGCTGCTCAAAGCCTGTCTGGGGGAGATGAGGCTGGCTGCACCCCTCCTCCTCACCTGGCAGCTGTAGGCGAGAAGCTGAGGCTGAGACTGCTCAAGGGAGGCCAGCAGGAGACTTCTCGTGTACGCAGAAGCGTGTATTCAGAGTAGCCATGTCCTGATCCCCAGCCTGAACAGTGGACTGAATGATTCTTAACAATGTGTGTTGTGCCTCCCGGGTCGGCTCCCGGAGTCCTTCCCTCCAGTCTGAGGTGGAGAGGGGAAGCCAACCACTTCCTACCCCCATCATCTCCATCATTTCA
The DNA here is from genome assembly GCF_000247695.1 of Heterocephalus glaber. Next base: position 2,291,757 of record NW_004624889.1, on the reverse strand, counting down.
GCCGGGAGCAGAAGGAGCCGTGGAAAGGTACAGTCGCATGTGCATGTGTACGTAAGAGCGTAGTCCCCTGGGCCTCGCCCTTCTCATGGTAGGTCTGTAATAGTGAACGTAGATCATAATTTCCCAAGAATGACATTTCCCTCTGGGTTTGTGGTTATCTAGATCTGTTTTCAGTTGTTCCCTGGAGAATGTAAACATGTATGAGCAATATAATAATTATAAACCCTGTCAAGGTAGAAATTCAGATTCCAAATTGTAGGGGAAATGTTCTTTGCTACTGAATCACAGCCCTATCAACCAGGCAAAATCGGTTCTGTGAGCCTCTCCTTAGAGATACTCACCACCGGCTTCCTGGCAGGAAGTCGGATCCTATTCTAGAAGTTTGTGTGATGCTTTGTTCCCGTGTTTGTGTCTCTACTAAATGCACTCCTGGGGAGCCTTTGCAGAGCACAGTGCTGAGCTGAGGGGAGAGAGCAGAGGCGTCTGGAGCTCGGTGTGGTACGGGCGTGTACAGGAGGCTGTGCCTGGCTAGATGCTCTGCCGCTGCTCAGGGCGGGGTCTGGGAGTCCCGTCACTGCCGCAGGCCTGTGTCCCTCAGGAGGGAGGGTTCTCTGGGGCCTCCTCCTGTTGCTCCTGCTCTGCAGAGTCCCTTCCCAGTCTCATCTTTGTCCTTCCGACTTTGCAGAATGCAGGCAGGCTGTGCAGGCGCGGGGCTGGTGACATGGCTGTTGCGTTTCTTGTCAGCAAGCAAAGAAAGCCCGTCTTTATCTGTCCTCTTCCCCCTGGCACTGTTGCTGATGGGCAGTCAATGGGCGACTTCTCTTGGGATCCAGTCAGAGCTGCCCAGGCTTCGGTACCAAGATTGGGCTCCCTCTGGGTTCACCTGTGAGCAGGAGTGTGCGTGCGTGTGTGTGTGTGTGTGTATCTGAATGCACATCAGATGTGGGTCTTGGTGGCCATCCTACAGTTTAGGACTCTGGTGCCCACCTTTAATTTTTGTATTACAGTAGAGCACGGTATGTTCTCATGGTGTGTTCCTGCTGGAGACCCCTGGAGTCAGGTTCCAGTCCCCACCTGCCCAGTATGAAACACAGGTCTGAGAAAAAATACACTAAGAGACAGAACCAGGAGAGAAAGCAGGGGCCAGGACAACCAATGCTGGGGTACCCTACAAAGGTGCTGGCCAGGCCCAGGCACTGACTTTATTGGCAATCAATGAGGGTAAAGGCAAGCTGTGAGTGGTTTGTATGGAAATTAATGTAAGCAATACTCCTAAAGGACAAGACAAAACATTCTCAAATCAGGAACAGAATAGACAAAATATATGGTTGTAATTAGAACATTGTCCTTCCAGTCTGAAGGTTTTAGTTGTGGGAATGGAATTTCAGTGTGAGTTACTCTGACCTCGGCACATAGGCTTCGGCCAGACTCACTTCTATAAACAAGACAGTTGTGGGGTTAACTTTTCACAGCCTGCCTTGGACATAATTGATATTACAGTCCTCTGCATGTTCTCATGCTAAGTGGACTTATAAGAACACAAAGCTATAAAATGTCAAACATTGAACCAGGGCAGTAAGACTTGAGACACTACTGCCTTTAGCTGATCATAAGAGCGTTGACATTTTGAATTTTCCTCATAGTTTTTGTCTTTTCCTAGTATGGTTCAGATATTATTAATAATCCACGTGGCTGAATTTAGAGGTTTTTGAAAAAATACATTTTTTAAATGCATCTGGGTAACTTCTGTCTTTGTGTTCTCCCCTCCCTCAGTGACATCTCTGTCTTTGTCGCTGTCACGAGTTTGGTTTCTGTCCAGGGATTCTCATACGACATCTTGTGCTACAAATAGATGGCCGTGCTTTGAGAAACCTCTCCTTTTCCTAAAACTCACTTAGGTCCTGAACTGGGAAACCTTCCCTCTTTGGTCTCAGTTTCATTTTTAGAATAATACTTTCATCTTGAGATCATCATCATTTTTATGTAATAACTTAGAAAACTACTGAGAAACATTTTGAGCACACCAGAAAGAAATGGGATATTTTAGCAACTGTCAGAACAGTCCCCGTAAAACTGGAGTGAAGCCATGCTGGGTTGCAGTGATGAATTTGATTGTCTTTTTGAGTGTATTTTAATAAATAATATACTTATTTTAATAATGGGAAATAAAAATAGCTAGTAGTTATAAAGTGCTCTCCTAGACAATGTTCTAGGCACAGTGTAGTTCATAAATCATTTGATTCTGCTAGGGACCGTGTGGTAGTGAGGGGCCATTGATATTTGCCTTATGCATGAGGACACAGGGACAGAGGGTTAGGTGGCAGCTCACCTTCGCAGGTTCAGCTGGTCAAGCAGGTCGGGGCCAGGCCTGAGGCTCTTGGTGGGGCTGGACCTGGTGGCTTTGTCTGTAGTGTCATCGAGTTGCCTACCTGCCGCGTGACTCTGTTGTGGACAGTGAGGGGCAAGCACACCGAGAATGCTGAAGCCACGCCAGGTGGTGCCGCAGATTTATGTGTCAAGAGTCCCCTCCCTCAGTGCCTCAGATTGTGTGCTTGGAGGGAAGGCTGAGGAGAGGTAATGACTTTAAACAAGGTCACCAGGGTGGCCCTAATACATTATGTCTGGTACCTTACGAGGGCGGAAGCTGGGGCACAGAAGAGACACCAGGAGTGTGGGTACAGAGGAAGGACTGTGGAGCCATCATGAGAAGGTAACATTTATCAGCTAAGGAGAGGCCTCAGGAGAGCCCAGCCCTGCAGACACCTCGATGAAGGATTTCCGGCTTTAACTGTGAGAACAGGAAGTTCTGCTGTGCAAGCCCCCAGCCCCCGTTGGTGGCCAGCACAGTGTTCAAAATTTGATGATCGTCCCGGCAGGCCTAAGTGTGAGGTAGGGCTGAGAGTCAGTGCGAAAGCGTGGGGAGCTGCATTCCCAGCCGGAATGGAATGGAGAAGCTGGAGGCCGGACTCTCTGGGGTGGTTGACAGTGTCCTGGGGATAGTAGGTACTCAGTGGCGCCCACTCTGTTCTTTTGTCAGATGAAGGAAGGCAGCCTTGCACGGAACTGCTGCGAAGAGAACGGGTGGTGCTGCCCGAGGCTGCCGTGTCCTTGCGGGAGCTGCCACATGCCAAGGGGAGGGAGAAGAAGTTGTTTGCTTATTCACCAGGTTACTACGGATGGCTGGGGCCATCTTCTGTGCTGCCCACTGGAAAGCACCAGCTGCTGTGTCCGTTTATGACAAATACACAATTAATGAAATAAAATGACAGTCAGCCCTTTGGTGGTCTGGCTACAAGTGACTCTCTAAGGACAGAAGATGTCCTTCATCACAGAGGCTGATGTCCAGGACTCTGTCTGGACCCAGAGTGACTCCAGAATGGGGAAGAAAAATGAGAAAGTCCTTCATGTCCATCCCAGGATGGCAGGGGACACCCCTGTCTGCCAAAGTGGCCCACCTCAACTGGGCCCAGCTGCAGCCTCATCTGGGCTTCAGAGTGGCCCCGGGGTTGGTGTTAAACTGGGGGCAGTTGTCCTTTCTACCTCGTATCCCGAACATCGAGATTTTGCATTCTTTGCATGTTCATTTTTGTATGCTTGAGTAATTTGGCCATAGTAACTAGTGGATTTTTATATTTTTCTTTTGATTTAAACAACTTGACCACATAAGATAAGTGTCATGTGGTATACAGATAGGAGGAGTCTTTCAAATAGCAGAGCAGTGTTTGGATTTCCAGCGCCAAGAGTCACACCCGACTGCAGGATAGCCAGTCTCCCTGTTCTTACTTAAGTGTGAGTGAAAAGGGAAGAAAATGATATGAGGATGGAGGAAGAGGAGGTCGGCCACGCTGGTCTCATGAGTACGCTTCACACCGACCCTAAGATATGCAACCCAAAGCTGAGGATTCTGAGGAAGAGCGTGCCATGGTGGGGACTGGCTTTTGCTGACATCCCAAAAGGTCACCCGTGGTGGGAGCTGAGGCAGCCCCAGGATCCACTGATTTCTCACTGGCACCTGAACTTCTGTGGGAGGTGTCATCCTGGCTGCTGGGATGGACAAATCTGGGTGGTTCGAGTCTGCAGGCGTCGCCGTGGGTCTGTGGCAGAGTGGGAGCCCTCCGTGCTTGCCCTTGATGCTGCAGGCACTTCTCCTGGAGCAGGAAACAGGTCTGGCTGTGCGGACACACAAGTGCTTCCTGCAGCGGAGCGGTGGCTGCTCACATGTGGGGCTGCGGGGCTTTAAAACACTCCATGTGCGTCATTGCTTAATCTGCTCTTGGGGAGTGGGGAGGCTGCTCCCTCAGGAAAGGCCCTTTCCTGATGACAGCTCTTGGTCCCCTCCCCTGTCCCTGGCTGTCCTCCTGGTGTCCCAACCGGGCTCTGGACAAGCGCGTGGTTATGGTTGGACATCGGTGCCTGTCGTACAGAAGAGACCTAATTTCTCAGGTGACTGCTCAGTGGCCAACCTTTAGATTCTTCTTTTTCCAATTTTTCTTTCAGAAAGTGGGGGGAGATAGAGGGAAAGAGAGAAAGCTCAGTGCTTCCTGGACCAGGGCACAGGCCCACGCTGTGTGGGGAAGCCAGCCCTGCCTGCCCCAACTGCCCCCGTTCCAATCAGACATTACCTCGAATGTTTCCCTTACTGTGAATGCAAAGGCGCATGGTGTCAAGAAGAGGGGAGGACTTTGTCTCATACAGCACTTAATGCTGAGTGCATTAGGTCGGATTAGATGATGTCATAGATAGTGACGCTCTCTAAGCACCAACGGCTGAGGTCCTGCTCACACGAATACGCAGCACGGACATGTTAGCTCACTTTTATCAGGTAACACACATTTTAGGAGATATATTTTTAAGTCACCACTTTTTCTCCATTCTCCAGTTAGGGAAAGCAAATAGTCCTGTGGTAAGTGTCCTGCCTTTGGCGAGGCAGGAGGGTTTCAGGCTTTGTTAAGAAAGATATTTTCCATCTGAAAATTTGTGTACATAGTGTTCACTTCAGATTTAAAGATTTAAACCAGCTGATTCTACTCAGTACTTTGTGATGACTCCGCAAGCTCTCAGAGAAGTTACTTTTGCATACTTTAGAATAATTGGGGTGCAAATTTAAGCCCAGGACTAACCCAGGTGGTTTTAGGGGACTTTACACCAGTTTCCACCCCAAACACACGCCCGCCCTACACCCGGGACTGCGGCTCCACCTGCTGGGCAGCCTGAACAGTCTTCATTTTCTAGTCAGCCGTGCATGCGTAGAACAGAGGAAATCCGCGCTTTTTCCTTTTAAGTACATGTAGATTCACACTCACCTCAAGGTAGGATGCATGTGTTTTCATTTGATCACGATTTTCCACTCCAAGTCTAGGCGTTCTGAAACAAGGACAGAAGAGCTTCAGGGTGAAAGTCGAGGTTGAAGGTCATTTGGTCCTGGAAGTAGAGGCTTTGAGTTATTCCTGTTTATATTTTGCCATTTTCCTTTCACAGTTCCCAGCTCAGCCTAGCTGAATGTCTATATAACTAAATATGTAGAAAAGGCTCTTCCCGAAGACTTGCAGCCTCTCTGGCTCCTCTCCTTTCTCCGTGTCTTCCCAGCCTCCCTCTCGCCCTGGGCTCTTTATGCTGTACCCACTTCCTGTCCTCCCACACCCCCTACCCACCTCAGCTGTCTCCTTCTCCGGCCTTCTCCCCAGGGTCGCCAGAGCCTCCTGGTCACCAAGCACCCTCTGCTCTGCCGTGCCCCATTCCTGCCTCTCCCTCGATGCTGCCCACAGCCCCCTGGCCCCTCCCTCCAGGGTCCTTTGCAGCATGGCCCCCACCCTGCCTCACCACATGCCAGCTCCCACACAACTTCAGTTCCTGCCCTGGGCTGCCTGTCGCTGTGCAGGCATCTCTGGAGGGGACACCCGTCACCCGACCTCCACACCCTCTCACCCCGCTGCCCCCGACACCACGCTGGGGACCTCTCTGTCCCCACCTGACAGTGGATGACAGCCCGGAGTCACTGCATTGGGGCTGCCAGGAGTGATCCTGAGCCTGCGCCTGGCCTCTGCCTCAGCCTGTGGCCTGGTGCTGCCAGCATCACCCCGAGATGTCCGTCACTGCCACTGCCCTCCTGGGGGCGCCCTCCCGATCAGACACAGTGGTGGTCTTGAGAGTGCTGGGCCTGCCTCAGCCCCCCTGATCCCCGTGGCCCCCACAAATAGCTCTGCAGCCTTCCTCTCTAGGCCACCCCTCCCTTCTTCGTCCTTGCCTGACCTAGGGAGTGGTGCCAGAAGCCCCCCGTGGTCCCTCAGGCCAGGGAAGCATGGCTTGGATCCCGCTCTGGGTTACCCCATTCCTCGTGCTCACGAGCTGTGCTGTTACCTGTTCTCCAGGATCCTCTTGCTGTCACTGTCCCTTGTCCCCTTGGTGCCCTGCACAGGGATAGGGGTCCTGCCACATACTCCCTAGGGCCCTGTCCTCCACCACTGCAAAACCACCGCTTCCTTATCTCCTTTTAGAAACAATTCTTCATCTTTGTCTGTTTCGTTTATTAGTACATGTTTGCGGTACGTATTAATTCCGTCCCCGGAGGCGGTCGGTCCAGGTGTGGAACACACTCTGTTTCTTCTGCTGCCCCTACTGCCCCTTTCTAGATGGATCTTCTGCAGATGGGAAGGGAGGGATGAAGAGCGTGAGGACTTGTCTGTCTCTCCAGCTCCCCACTGTGAACGTCACCTCTGTGCATTGCAAATGTGGACTAGGAAAATAAAAGTTAAAAAAATATAGCATGAAATAGGAAGCTAGCCCTCCGCATCTCCTTCCCAGGACCTGCCTCTCATTTAACATAGGACACTCTAGATCTTGACACAGCAGCTTGGAGCCCAGCCCCGAGGAGTGAACCCTGGGGTGAGGCGAACTCAAAGGGGAGCCCATTTCACCCACGGAGTGGCACAGGGAGTTGCAGCCCACAGGAGCCGGAATTTCCCAGGCCACTAGCTGGCCCATTATTTACTAATCCTCTTTCCCGAGGTGACATCTGCTCAGACCCGCTGTGTCTGTCCTGACTGAGTCCAGCTGTCTCTGTGGGACTCTGAGCCTCGGCTGGGACGGAGCCTCGTCTCCGCTTGGCATTCCCACTGTCATTAACCCATCAAGTGGTGTGGCTGAAGGTGTTATTTCTCATTTACAATACACTTTTTTCCTTGCTTGGGTGACTGGGAGCGGGCCCGTTTCAGAGTTCTCCAGGTGCCTCTGCAGGCATCACTGCGGGACACCCGCCTCCTGGCTTCTGTGGATGTTGGGCATGGTGACCCCTGTCCCCTCCCTCGGGCGTGGTGCCTTGTGGACATCACTCAGAGGCTGTGGCCATGGTGGTGCAGGGCTCTCCCTGCTCTCTGGAGCCTCCTCCCCCATCTCCAGACAAGCTCCCCTGGCTGGCATGACCAACAGGGCCCCTCCTCCCTGGCCCCAGGCCACCTTGAAGGTCACAGCCCTGTAGCTGTGGCTGCAGAGGTCACCCAAGGCCAGCTGGGAGGAGCACATCATCCGGGCTCATCAGATGGAGTTCTGGATTTCCTACATGGTGATTTGGGGTACTGGGTACTGAGCCCAGGAAACACTGAGCTGCATCCCCTGCCTCCAGCCACCTTTTGGGACAGGGGCTTGCTAAGTGGCTGGCCTCTCACTGTAGCTCCCACAGTGGATGGCCTCTAACTCGTGATCCTCCTGCCTCAGCTTCCTGAGTATATGTGATTATAGACATGTACCACTGTGCCCAGTTTATATGCTAATGATTTAAATTTCTTCCAGAAAATTTTATTTTTGGTGTTTTAATTCACATATCCAAGTTCTAAGAAATACTAAATATGAATGTTCTCTCCCCCAGTTGCTGATAGTTCCGTTTGCACAGTGATCTATTCTGAGCAGAATCTGAGGCTGGGCAGGATGAGGGACTAGGGGGCGTTGGCATGACACTCCCAGGGCTGAGTGGGTTTGGTGAATGTATGGTAAATTTTTCCAGGCACGCATATTTATAAACTTGATTTAAAATAAGAAGGTAGGCCTGATGGTGGCTGACATTTAGGAGAAGATTCTGACAAGTGTGTGACGACTCATTGGTGGGTGTGTGTTGCATAAATCAGGGTGAAGCTGTGGCCTGCGCCCTCTCCAGTGAACAGCGTGGACATGGCTGGGTCCCCATGCACCTCGCCACACACGATTGTCTTCTGACTCCGTGTAGTGTGGCTTTCATCCTCACGTGTTGGTAATGTGTGAGCCCTGTTGGTTTCTGGATTTCAACAGCAACAGGGTAAAGATGGTGTGGACCATGGGCAGATCCGGTGTGCACTGTGTGGCAGGTTGACAGTGCCCAGTGCACGTTCACCTCAGTGGGGGCCAGTGTTTCGTGTGTAGACTGTCCTTGTTTTCATTCTGTGCATAGACGGGGTGGGTACATCCACCTCGATCAAGGCAACCTGACACACTCAAACACTTGAGAAATACAGATTTTCTGTCAGTGTTTGTGCAGGGTTGAAACACTTTAGAACAGATATCAATTGGAGAAAAACATGCTGCTAGCCATTTGGGGTTGCGGACGACATGGGTTTGAGGTCTGCGATTGGAGGGACCCTCAGATCCGGGAGGTTGGGTGCTGACAGTTCTGCACAGGTTGGGTGCTGACAGTGGCCCCTGGCCTGGTGGGAGCCAGTGCTCCTGGCTGGGTCACCTCAGCCCAGCCAGCCGTGTTGGAGGAAGCTGAGTTGGCCACTCCTTGACTCATCTCTTAGGAAGCAGCACATTTCTCTGATGGCCGCTTTAGCCTCATTCATAAAAACGGTTCAGTGGGCAGAGGTCAGGGCAGTGCCCTCACCAGGGTCCCCCTGATGACTGTGTGGCCACTCCAGTGTTATTGCACCAGAACCCATGTCAGCACAAACTCACACCACCAGTTGGGCTGTGCCACACTCACTATAATGAATTCTCACGGGACAGTTCAGCCCACTCACAAACACCATGTTTTTGCTGAGAATAATGCAAGAATGTCCTTGGTAAAGGACACGTCCAGACCAGAAGCAGTACTGCTGAGCACATGGGAGGCTGTGACATGTGCTGGGACTTGTGCACCTGGGACTGGATGTCACCTTTTGCTTGCTGAGTCACAGCATGAGGGAGGATGAAGCCTGCAATTGGTGCCCTGAGTGCACAGCAGTGTGTTGCATCACATGCTTATCCTGGCAGTTTTGTGGATTATTTTTTACATGGATCAAGTAATCCATAATGTGAGCCATATAATCAGATGCTTCCTAACAGGAACCAGACCCAGCAAACACGGGAGGCATTTGTAAGGCACCCGTATTTGCAGCCTTTGTCTGCTCTGGGCCTGGCACATCCCACATCTCCAAGCTGTTGTTCGTGCTCCTCCATAGGAAGTGGAGATGGCGCTGGATTAGCCGCATTGAGGTCTCAGCAGGAGGAATATGCGTTTGTCTTAGGGCACGTGTGGTGGTGGTGCAAGTTCAGGGTCAGGACTGTTTCCTACCCACAGAGAGTGTATTGGAGATACTGGAACTTTGAGCAGTGCTGGCATGGTCCTGGTGCTCCTCCGTTAGTAAACTGTCATTTGAAATGCTGTTTGTTACCTTGGTCAGTTTGGTAGAGGTGGATATTAACCTCTGTCTTGTCTTATTGGATCCGTTCACACAGAGACAGATGACCACAGTAATGGAAGGAGGGGGCAGGGACTCCACAGCAGTGATGCCCATCATTTTATTGAGTTCTTTGGTCAAAATGACTGCAAGAGAATTCTCAGGGTCTTGGTGCCAGCGCACACACCTGAGTCATAAAGCATTCTGCAGTTGGATGACATTTTAAAGATTTTGCTCAGAGTTCTCGATGGTGCAGCTCACTGGTGTTAAGCAATTTTTTTGACATTTTCTGTAAGTGGATTAGGCTTGCAGTCATCTGCCCACAGCAGACAGATGGCCTGAGCAGGGCACCCACAGGAGACCATCCCGGGCGTCTTCAGATCTGACAGGCCTGTCCCAAGAGATTACGGCTGTCATTCATTGCTTTTGGTGACAGCTGATTTCAGTTCAATTTTACTTTCTCATCTGGCTTAAATGGAATGGATGTTTTAAAAATGTTTACTCCAGGAGTGAGCAACACCTCAGTGTTTTGTACTAATGAGTGTTGTAGCCTGTAAATTAAAATGATGAAAAGAAGCTTCTGGAGGTGGGAGGGTGACGCATTCTGGGGCCCTCAAGGAAGTTTTCACCTGAGTGTCACTTTGTCAAATTTCAAACATTATGAAGTCGCTCATAGGACTACCAGGTGATGCCATCCTGGCTTTTATTCTTGGTGACATTGTACTCCCCTACCAATGTGTCTTTGCCAACAAGCCTTTTTAAATTTCAAGGTGTTCTTTGTTTCTTCATTTTTTATAAGGCAAGGGACAGTAGTAGGCTTGTCTGTAACATTGTCACATTGATAGCATGACAATCCATGCGTGCTGGAGAGGCCTCACATTAATGGCGTCCTCTAAGATGTCCCTCTGGTGGCTGTAATGAATTGGATTCTTTAATAATCTCTTTGGATGTGATCTCTTGGGGATTATGAAAATATATCTAAGATGGTTTGTTTTCTGCAGCATTTTGCTTACTCACACATCTTTTACCATGGCTTTCATATTTCAATTTTCTGGAAGTTTGGCTCAGATTAAAATCATTAAATGTTGCCAAACCTCATACTTTCATTAAAGACAAAGGTCAGAAATCAGAGTATCAGCATAAAGGTACAACTGATGTCTGGGCTCAATCAGTTAGCATTTTGTTGCTATGACTGAAGAGCCTGACACCCACAACTTAAAGGAAGAAATGGTTTAATTTGGCTCATAGTTTCAGGGTATTCAGTCCACAGTCAGCTGGTTCCAAGACAAAAACATCATGACAGAAAGGCATGGCGGAGCAAAGCTGCTTAGCTTATGGAGAAAGCAGAGCAGGGGAACAGCACCAGTCAAAGAAGTTAGGGAACAGATATAGACCCCAAGGTCCTGCCTTCCTGACCCACCCAGGCATACCCAGGAGTGTGCTTTACTAATCACCTAGGTAGCACCCAAGTCAATCAAGTTGACCACTAAGCTTAATCATCATGGGACATTCATGGAGTTCTACCAAATAATTTTTTCTTTTGTAAACCAAAGAAGTCTTAAGCTATTTTATCTTCCCTGTATATTTTATATCTATTTTATGATATGTATACTATATCATGTAACATACCTGTATTAGTCTGTTTTCATTGCTGTAGCAAAAGACCAAGGCTGGGTATTTTACAAAGAAAATAAAGTCTGTTGGATTATGTTTTCCATGGCCACAGCTCTGGCTAGGGTCTCCCTGCCTGCATCCCATCATGGCCCTTGACAGCATGGCAGGAATATTTGCACAGCAGAGAGATCACAGAGCAAGAGAGGAAGCCCGAGAGCCTGGGAGGGGCCAGGCCTGCTTGTTTACAGTGACTCTCTTGAGAACTAACCAAGTCCCATGCGGGCTACACTACTCCCTCCTGAGGGCAGATCTCCAATGACCCAGTCTCATGTCTTATAGATCCTTCCCCTCCACAGTAGAACCAAATACTGAGAAAAACAACACAGTGATGAAAACCTGGCAGTTGGCCCAGGCAGCAGGAATCATTAGTTATTTCTTTTGCACTTACTTTCTGTATGAATGTGGGCCATATATTTCTTTAGCTTTCTTGGATCCATTGCTTCATCTGTAAAGTTGTGAAAACAGTAGAGCTGCCTTTCAATGTCTCAAACATTAGAAATAATTAGTAAGAACTTTTATTTATCAGAACTAAATGATAATACCACTAAGTTAGACTTATTTTCTATTTTCAGTGCTTCTTCTAGATATGTTTCAAGTAAGCAAAATAAGTTCTAAGCAGAGAAAATAAAGGAAATATGGGATGCATTAGGCAGTTTTGATGCTGGACTCTGTCTACAGGCAGCATCCTTCTGGAACCTTTTCCTGAACCTTCTCTCTCCATCTGTGAGACCCTGAGGATTGAGGACCCAAGGCAAACACAAGAGAGCCTTATACTGTGTGTCACTGCTTGTGAGGTGCTGAGGAAGACAAGCAGCATCCCCTGGACTACATGCCCTCAGAGCCACAGACTCCTCTCCTCAGGGAGCTCAGCTTGGGTTAGACAAAAAGCTTCTGTTTTTGTGGTTATTTGATAGATGGCTGTACCCCACACTAGACCTAGGTTCTGAGGGGCAGGGGCCTTGTGGCTCTGAGTGGGGAGTCACTGTCCGCTAGGGTGGCCGTAGGAGGGGCTCCTCACACTTAGTGGGGGTGCCCAGGAATGCTGGTGTCCTGCCTGCGTCCTGTAAGACACTCACTGTGAGCAAGAGTTGTCCCGTGTCCCGCAGGGCTTCCTTATTCCTGGCCTGACTGGACCCGCTGGAGTGCATGCTGGAGTAGGGCACATTACTGTTATTGTTATTATTTTACAAGAAGTTTCGTGAAAGGCCCAGCACAGAAAGGAGAGTTAGTTCCTTGGAGAGAGGCAGAAATGAAATAAAGACCTTGCTTCCCCATTACTGAATATTTCCCTCCCTCTCAGCATTCTGTCCACCTGGTTGTACACTTAGTGCCATGCTGGCACACACTGGGAGGTGACACAATGACCTTCGCTTGATGCTCTCTAAAAGGCACTCCACAGAGACCATGGGGTGAAGCCATTCCTGCCAAGCACAGAAAGTGTCCCCTGAGGGGCTTCAGAGGTGTGGCTCTGCGGAGAGGTGGATGGGCGCGATTCCCTGGCTGGCCTGTGGGACTGTCAGCTGCTCCTCCAGTGAGAGACTACACTTGTCTTGCATGTTATCTCTGCCCTAATTAGGGATTTCTCCTTCTTTCTTTTACTGTATGCAAATGAGCCTGGCCAGTTTCCATTATTTGTTTTCATAGCAGTGTCCATCTGGCCAGAGTGCAGCATCAGCTTCCTGTGTCTGCCCTGGCACCGAACCTCCTGCCCTCCTCAGGTCTCGGGCATCTCTGTTAAGGCGGCATATCGTGGCTACCTCATGGATTCCCAGTGCATTCCCAAGCATCTCAAGATCGCAGTACCTGACAGTTCAAAGGACCCTTCTCTTAGTTCTGCTTTGTAGCTAGGGTGCTACAGCTGCTTTGTTTCTACTGATGAATAAATAGGTTATATCAGCTATGAGTTGCATTTTAGGTTAGTAAAGGGGACCTTGAAATATTTACTTTAAAGGGCTTTGGTATTGCTATGGTTGAGAATCACAGGCCAAAGAAAAAGTCTGGTACATAGTCAGTATTTAATAAATAACTGTTTGATGTATGGATTAATAGACAGAAATTAAAGGCTAAGTCTCTGTGCACAGCTAAGTGAGATTACATTGTCCCTAAAGTTAAGGGAGGAGCTGGGCATGTCTCAGCTAGTGATGGCGAACCTTTTAGAGCTCGCAGCAATAACAGTGCAGTCTGGTGCGGCATTCCTGCCACAGGTTCACCACCACTGGCCTAGAGCAAAGCACGCTCGGAGCCAGGGGAACCCAGACACTCAGAGCGCCCCACACGTCTGTGAGCTCTGGTCCACGAGTAATTCCACCTCCTGGGTTTATTGAGGAATTCAGATGTCAGCTGTCATGAAGAGGAGGGTCGGAACATTAATGATTGTGTCATGATACAATTAGCGAGTAGCATTTAAATAATGTTAAACTACTTCATTTATGCATTCTTTAACACAAAGACATAAAAATGGAACCCTGTATTTTAAAAACCATCTTTAAAAAATATAGTTAATACAAATTTCCCACTGAAAATGAAGTTAATTACCATATTGAAGTTGCTAAGACCCTTTGTTCCTTCAAGTTAGCCAAGATTTTCTCCTGAGAAAGATGTGATTATTTGAGAAAGAAGTGTGGAAAAAGAAGACCTTCCATATTTAACTTTCAAGTTTCATTTTTTTTATTGTTAAATGTTAACAGTATAACTTTGAATTTTCTGCAGCCTTTCTTTATTGTTGTGTTTATTAAACCTGTTGTCTGCTGCATTCTGTTATTTCATATGGACACTTTGCTCCTAAGGTATCCTTAAAATAGTTTTAACACTGTGTTTTTCCTTGAGCATAGTGTCAAGCATTAAAAAGACTCATTTGAATTCTGTTTCCATGGCCTTCGGAAATACTCTATTACCTGGAGCTAATGACCAATTTTATTATTATTATTATTTTTTGATACTGGGGATCCAACTCGGGTCCTTGAGCTTGTGAGGCAGGCGGCAGAGCCACTGAGCTAAGTCCCCAGCCCCTTCAATTTAAAAATGTATCAGTCACCAGACTTCTTTTTTAAAATGAACTTTATCTAAAATTTCAAAAGCCCTATGGTTTAGGTGAGCATGCTCAAAAACAGAATTATATTTATTTACTTAGAAAACTCATATTGTGTAATTGCATTATAGAATAAAGATTTTTGTTATGCCACTGGGGACTGAACTCAGGGCCTTTGAGCTGAGCTATATCCCTAGCCATCTTTAATTTTTATTTTGAGACCGAGTCTCACTAAGCTGCCTGCTCTGGGCTCAAACTTGCCATCCTCCTGCCTCAGCCTCCCATAGTGCTGGGATCACAAATTTACAACATCATGCCTGGCTATAAAATAAAGACTTTAAACACAGTGTTTTACTTGTTTTAGGCTCGAGAGTTTCAGAAGAGCAGACAAAGCTCCATCAAACCAAGACCGTTGGACCAGGCTACTCTGTCATCTCTATTTCTTGATGGTTCTTAGAGTAAAAGTTGAAGGTTTTAAGTGGTGAGTGTAGAGCACCAGAGATTCCCAGTTGCAAGGTGTTAAAAATAGTAAATCTGGGCACTGACAACTCAAGGCATTGGACACCCCGTCTCCGTGGCTTTGGTGTTTGTACTTCATCTGCTGCTGGCAGCCCCTGGTGTCCTGTGGCCTGGGTCCACCCTGGTGTCCACACTTCGCCCGACCATCCTGGGCACTTCCTCCCAGCCTTCCAAGGGCCACATCTGGAGACAAACATCTGTCCCGACACCAAGCATGTCTGCCCTGCCGTTTAGTTTCTCGGCGGTTGTTCCTGCTGCGTTGGAGCGACGCCTCTGCGCTTGTAGGATGCAGCGATCCTCTAACACACGGCTCTTGCCTGGAGAGGCCGTGGCTTTGCGCAGCCCCCGCTGTGGCTGGCACATGGTAGCTGGGACCATGAACAGCTGCTCCTGCGATCGCTGTGTCTGCGGCCACCTCTGACAGCAGCACTGTGCCTGGTGCTTCTGCCTGTGGCGGGGACAGTCCCAGGGCCAACATCCGGTAGCTGTGCTGTGGGAGGAGCCGCATTGGTGTGTGTGTGCAGTTGTGTCCATGCAAGGGTCCTTCCACTCCCAGAGTCCCGGAGCTGCTGAATATCATGCGGGACATGACATCCTGCTGATCACGCGGGTGTCACAAGGAGTAGTGGGCAAGAAGCCACCACCCATGTCTTTCGAGAGTTAAACAGCAAGATTGTCACCCAAACTGTTTTCAAACAGTGTAGGGGACTGCATTTCTTAGCAAGAACAGAAATAAGAATTTCTGAAGTGTCTCCCAAGAGGTTATGGGACGTAGGAGAACGGGTAACTTATATTTAGAATGGCAGCGGCTCCATGGTTATGCACTAATGAGGTGAGGGCGCCTACCCAGTGTATTAAGTTGTCATGTCAGTGCCGATAGTGCCGACAGTGCTGTGATCGGGTTCTGTGGGGAGTCAGTGGTGGCAGCAGATGGACTTGTGGCCATGTGGTAGCGGCACACTTTGCCGTCTCACTTGTGCCAGGTATATCCTGATTTCTGGGCAGCGCACTTTAATGTTGTTAGAAGGACTTGGCAAGGAACACTTAATGTTTGTGCTTTTAAATATTAATCATTGATTTTTGGATTCAGATTTCTATAATGGCTTCTCTGTGGCTTTCTGTGACTGCAAGTGTTACTTTCTGATGTGTTGGAATTGCCATGGACTCTGCCATTCAGGGCTGAGTCCCAGAGGGGAGGGATGTGGCCCCTCAGCCAGGACTCTGTGTCCTCTGTCCCCTCAGCCATGGGGCACCTGGGGCCTGCACAGTGCCTGCATTTCCCTTTGGTGAAAGCCCTTCCCTCCTTTCTTGTAACTCCGAGCTCCTGTGAGTCTAAAAAAGCCAGCAGCAGCTTGACATTTCTTTCAGGCTGAGTGTTTTGTGGTCAGATTGTACATTAATTTTGCATTCCAAGCTATGATGATCCTGGATTTATTTTAGCACACAAGATGTGTTTCCATTTGTATAATACCAAGTAAAATGAATTTTCCTGGCTTCTCTCTTCCTCCTCTAAGATCTCTATTGAGAATAGATTTAAAACACTATTAAGAATCGCCCATAATCCCACCACTTTGGGAGGCTGAGGTAGGAGGATAGCAAGTTTGAGCCCTATCTGAGCAATTTAGTGGCTTAATGAGATCTTATCTCAAAAAATATATATATATTAATTAAAAGGGGCTGGGGATATAGCTCAGTGCAAAGGCCCTGTACCAAAAAAAGTCTCAGAGTACGCTTTGAATCCACACATGCTTTCCCTAACACGTCCCGGAAAAAGTGGCCCACAGGACAGAGGAGGAGTGTGATGTGGGTGGGCAGGGCAGTGTTCGTGACCGAGTGGACGGCGGGGTTGCTCGGAGGCCAGAGGAAGCTGATGCCCACAAAAGGGGAAAGGACAGCAGCAAAGCGCAGTGTGGGGCTGACTGCAACTCTACACTCGCCACAGTGCTGCAAGGAGTCTTTTCTGGTTGTGGTTCTATGTGTGGGGACCACAGCGTGTGATTCCGTGAACCATGGGGCAGAAAGGTCACCCCATCCCTCCTTCTTAAAAAAAGTAAAAAACAAAATTTTACGTAAAAGTTTTGGTGTAAGCTCTTCTGAGCTTTATTTTTGCTTCCCCTGTGATTTCAGTTTGACTTCTGAGGTCCCTGGCTTGTTGTTTTCCTGCCCATATTGTGCAGCTGGCCCGGGTTGTTGCAGAGTGAGCGGGAGATGGTGGAGTGGCACCTCGTGCTCTGGTACAAGCTGTCTCCCCCAACTGGCCATTGTTCTGCAGAGAGACTGACTTCTGTGTGCTGGAGCTGGCACCGTCTGGCATTTAGCATGGGCACCACCCCCCAGGAACTGGAGGATGGCATCTGGGCTGTGGCAGTGCTTCGTAACCTGCTGCAGGGCACGCGGGGCGACAGCCCTGTGCACTGGTGGCAGCAAGCTGTATATTTCTGTGGGCTTCCCTGTCCTCCGACAGCGAGGGAGGGTGCCAGCTTTGCTTTTAAAATGCTTGCTGATCATTTCGCAACTAGGAGAATAGAG
Source organism: Heterocephalus glaber (assembly GCF_000247695.1). The sequence goes on along the minus strand of NW_004624889.1, from coordinate 2,274,387 downwards.
AACACTTACAGGTGACGCTCTGCAGACGTTCGTGGGCGTGGCCTTATTATTAGCATAGCTCACTGCGAAGGGGTTGTGCCCTTTATGAGCACAGCGGGGCCGCGTGCCTCTCTGCGGGACAGACTCATAGCTGCGTTTCGGGCGACTTAGTCTAACTTACATTAAGATATTTATTATAGTAGTAGAAAATGTCACTGCTTTCCAGATCATCTTTTTTTCAGATTTTAAGGTATTTTATTTATTTATTCACTTTTAAAAATTTCATTAGTACGCGTTTGCAGTACATGCAGTTTACAGTCATCTTGGGGAGTGGGTACAGGTGCGTACCACAGCTTGTTTCTTTTTGTTACTCTCTTCCCCTCCCTTTTCTCTCCCCCTCCTCTCAGCCCCATATCCTGATTTTCATTTTTCTTGATCTCGTTAACCTTAGCTCATGCTATGGCATATAAAGTTACATTCATTGAGGTTTTAGGCTCCTGTACAGGACACATCTTTATTCTACTCACTTCCCCTTCGCCTCCTCCTTACCCCTGTCCTTGTTCCCTTGGACCACTTCGCCATTGCATGAGATCATCCCCTCATTCCCTTCTGTCCATCCTTTATCATTCTCTTTGTTTGTACTTTGCCTCACTCAAGTGAGAGATACCATACAGTATTTAAGCTGCATGTCTAGTTTATTTCACAAAACATTATATTTCCAGTTGCATCCATTTTCTTATAAATGCCTCAAATTTGTCATTCTTTATAGCTGAGTGGTATTCCATTATGTTTAGATACCACATCTTTTTCCATCATTGGTTGATGGGTATACAGGTTGCTTCTAGGATTGCTTTTTTTTTTTGGTACCGGGCATCGAACTCAGGTCCTTGTGCTTCTGAGGCAGGCGGCAGAACCACTGAGCTAAATCCCTGTCTTCCAGGATTCGTGAATTGTGCTGCTATAAACATAGGTCTGCATGTATCACTGTAGTATGATGACTTAAGCTCTTTGGGGAAGAGACCTAGAAGGAGGATAGCTAGGTTGTATGGAATTTCTAATTTCAGTTCTAATTTCAGTTCTTTGAGAAATCTCCATACTGATTTCCATAGTGGTTGTACTAGATTACCTCCCATCAACAGTGCAGGTGGGTTCCTCTTTTACCAGCCATGCCAGCATCTGTTATCATTTGATTTCTTTATGATTGCCATTCTTCCTGAAGTAAGAAGGAATCTTGGAGTTGTTTTAATTTGCATTTTTCTAATGGCCAGAGATGTTTTTCATGGATTTGTTGGCCATTTGTGTTTCTTCCTCTGTGAAGTGTCTGTTCATTTCTCTTGCCCATTTCTTGACTGGGTCTTTAATTTTAGGATTTGAGTACAACATTAATGAACTTGATGAGAAGGAAGTTATGAAAATATCCATGTCATCTTATAGCATGGTAATCCTTAAGTCTTAAGCAGCTTTTCAACATGTTCTCTTTGATCTTAGAAGTGGGAGGAGGTCAAGATACATTTTCATCATTTTTATAGTAAGGAACATGGACCAGGTTGAAATTGATGGATATAAGGTGTGATCAAAACATACAGTGGGCCCGGGGATTTAGCTCAGTGGTTTCGCTGCCTGCCTTGCAAGCGCAAGGACCTGAGTTTGATTCCCGGTACCAGAAAAAATACAGTGAATTAAAAAAGATTTTTTAAAAAGTTTATTATAGTACAAAACACATTGTCATTTATTCCCCTGAAAATACTGCCTCTCACTTTGTACACATTTTTTTGCCACTTTCTGAAGCAACTCTGGGGTCCTGTTTCCTGAGTGTCTTTAGTTGTGCTGTTGTGGCTGCTCAGTGTCCTGAATTATTCAAAACGTTTCCCTTTCATGGTCAGTTTGAGTTTTGGGAAGAGCCGGAAGTTGCAGGGAGCCAGACTGGCGGACATGTGGATGAGGACACAGTCATGTTTTTATGCCCTTGCCTGTCCATTGGATGATGCCTGGCAGCAGCATTCACCATATTTTCATCTCTTCTTGCTCAGAAAGAGGACTCCAGAGCTGCTTCAGAAAGTGCTGAGAACGATGGGCTAAGTGTGTTCAAAGTGAGGGGGAGGACAGTGAGGGGGACTAATGCAGTGTGTCTTTATGATAAGACATTTTTAAAGTTCAGAATTCACTGTCTCCGGCAGGGTGTTCTGGGTGCACTCTGTTCTCCCGGCCCCAGATCCCTTCTCCAAGTTCTGTCAGGTTGTGACTCTGAGCAGTGCTTTTTTCTGTCTCTGTGGTTGCTATGGCTAGCAATGAATAGGTGGCTTTGGGGGGCTTTGCAGGGAGTTTGTGATTTGTTTTTGAAAGATGCCCTACCATAAAGTGGTTAGGACTGAAGTTCTGGACTGCCCGTTCCTTAAAACTAAAGGCTGTTATTAAGAAGACTTAGTTATCACTGTGGAGGCCGGACTTGCCAAGGGCCTGCAGAGATGCTGCGGGATTACATATTCAAGGCCCTAGGAATAAGATTCTCTAAGTGGCAGAGCTGTTGTCGTGCACCATATCAGGCAGTTCTTCTTTCTGGTGTCACCCTCTCCTCCCCGCCCCTTCAGTTTCGGGGTCATGCCCCAGGCACAGACTGGGAATGGACTGGGGTGTTTGTGTGCCTCTGCCCTGGTGCCTGTCACAGTGTGGACACGCGAGCGTGGTGGCAGTGAACTAAAACACAAGAAGCAAAGTAGAGGGAAGAAGTCTTTCCCAGGCTCAGCTGCCTTCCAGTGTCCTCCCTCACACTGGTTTTGGCTGGACACTTCCCAGTGAGCCTGAGGGGAGCAGTGGGGCAGTGCTGTGTCACTCAGGTGGTTGTGGAAGCCGCTCAGCAGGCAGAGGTGCGGGCTTGTTGTCCCTGGGATGCTCGGACACTGGGGCTGGGCTCCTCTCCATCGCTGGGGAGGCCCTGGCCTGTTCCCTTTGAGCCTCGGGGGTTGTGAGGTCAGAGGCCTGGGATAGAGGGAGACGAGGCGTGTGCTGAGTAGGTCAGGAGACTTCGGGCCACCGCAGACTGCACAACGACTGGGGCTGAGGTCCTGGGCTGGAAAAGCAAAGCAGCTCGAGATGTAGGAAGCTGAGGCTCTGCGTCCCCCAGCGCTAGTGCGGAGGGTGCAGAGTCGCCCGTAACTTCCTGCTGTCCCTTTCGCCTGTCTGCAGGGACAAGGAGACCTGCTGAAGAGCGCCAAGCACGAGGCCCTGGAGAACATGAAGCAGGTCCAGCTGGCTTGCTTGTCCTGCGGGCTGAACAGGGCACCCGGCGGCGGGGCCGAGGCCAAGGGCAAGCGAAGCCTGGAGGCCATCGCGGAGAAGGAAGGCGGTGAGGACAGCGGGCGGCCCTGACCCCGGCCTCTGCACGCCACGCCACTCTGCGCTTTCTTCCTTCCTTGGCGTTTTTAGGAGTTCGCAAAAAGACGTCCTCTGTGGGGTGTTGAACAGAAACATATTTTCACAATGTCAGTATTTCAGTGTAATTAATTTATCTAAGTTAAAACCTTTAGAAGCAGTGTTTTAAATCCTGAGATTGTGTGTGTGTGTGTGTGTGTGTGTGTGTGTGTGAGACAGAGAGAGAAAGACTGAAATCCATTCCATTCTGTGTTGCATTATTCATATTAATCATTTAGTAAGTTATTCCTGTCTTTATCATCATTTTGGGACAAGTCTGTTAATCTGAAGTCCTAATGAGCACTTCCTATAACCTGCAGCTGTGTTGAATTTTATGTCTCTGCCTTTGTCATTACTTTAGAGATCTTAGCATAGCTTATTATTGAAGAAAGCCAAATTTGCCAAAGCATTGGTGTTTTGATAGATTAAATATAGATTAAAAATTCTTAAGAATCACAGTAGAAATTAAAAAATGAAAGTTTAAACAAATGTTTAGAAGTTCTGGAAAGATTAACAGCAGTCATTTCTTCAGTTAGCAAACTCTTTAAAATGTTAAATAAAATAAATATTTAGGAAGTTTCCTCTAGTCATTTACTAAACATGCAACTTCATCAATCATAAGTGAATTGCTACCCACTCACGGAGTACTCAGAAACACACTAAAAGAGCTCCTGGAGCAGGGTTTTGACCTGACAATTACTCTCGGTTACGGACCTTCAGGACCTGTCAGAAGGTTGCTTTTCTCTGAACTGGGCGTCTAGCATTCATTTTCTACTACAGACACCGGCACCGGGGGGCGTTGGCTCTGATGGGATTCAGTGCGGGGACTAAATTTAAATTTAAGCACGGCTCAGACAGTTCCAGATCATCATGATGAGCTGACACACATTCTGTAGGTCAGTTAATGTATTCTTGATGATTTCAGAACTGAATACAAAACATCTAGGATTTTAACACATACAGAAAAAGATGTGCAAAAAGAAGCAAATGACTAATTAGGGTACCTGTGTAGATCATTTTTACCCTAATGTCTTCATAAAGTACTTGAGTATAATATTCATTACCTCCAACAGAACTAAATGTTCTATGGTTGTGAAAGAATGTATTTATTTAAAACATTGCTTTTATTTTGAAAAGCTTCTAAATTAATTTGATTAACAATTACGCTAATTGGGGGGAATCTAGAGAAGATAATTGTTGAAATTTTGCAAATATAAACATCTTCTTTAGCTACTGTGTTGTTTCTGACTTCTTAAGCCTGTTATGTTCATGTTGCACATTACTGAGAGAGTAAAGATAATGAAAAGCCCCTTTCTTGTTCTCTTTCATTGTGAATTAACTGAAAAAGGATGTGTAATGAATGGGTCATGATATGAAAAATATCTTGAAGCCAGCGTGGTGGTGCACACCTGTAATCCCAGCACTCTGGGAAACTGAGGCAGGAGGACAGCCAGTTTGAGTTCAGCTTGGACAACTGAGTAACCCTGTCTCAAAATAAAAACTATAAAAGGGCTGGAGATGTAGCTCAGTGCAAAGGTCCTGGGTTCAACCGCCTGTACCAAAAGAAAAGAAAAATCTGTAAAAATTCTTAAAGGTTATGCTAGTTTCACGGGCTCTGGGGGCAGAGGCCCTGAACTCACTGTTTCCAGTGGTTCCAAGGTGTCCAGGAAACACATCCTTACCCTCCAGTGCGTCCCTGCCCAGAGAAGGGGTACGGAGACGCAGGTGGTAGGAGAGAGGTGACACAGATGACACAAACCCACCCCCACCCAGGCCCTGCCACCCCTGACCCCCGGGAGGGCCCATGCCTGCCTGGGATGTGGATGGTGGGAGGAGGGTGGAGGGTGAACTTATGGGGACATCAAGATGTGGGCAGTGCCTGGCCGGCCCTTCCCTCATGGTCCCGTTCATCCTGGAGCTGCCTCGCCCAAGCACATCCTCTGCAGCGGGCACCATGGGGCCATGGGAAGCTGGCCATGGAGCAGAGGAGCTCGGGGTCCTTGTTGGGGAGCCACGAGGGCAGGTCCACGGAGCCGCCTCTCAGTGACCACAGGTATCCACTGAGTCTCGCAGGTGAGAGAGGCCAGGCCTCTGAGGGCGTCGTGCGAGGACTGATTGTGAACTCAGATCTGGGTACTGTTTTGCGCCTGAGTGTTCATTTGGTGATTTTTATTTTATTTTTAGTCTCAAGATTTTAAACTACTCTACCAATCCTTTCCTGTATAATCACAAAGATATATTTTTTGTGAAACAAAATAGTAGTGATCCATAGAAAAATATCAAAGCAGAAAAATGTATAAAAATGGAAATAAAAATCACCCACTATTAACGTAGAGCTTATTCTTATATGTAAATTCTTTCATTTTTAATAAAAATGACTTCATGTGATATAAAGTGTTTATAACAGGATTTTTAAAACATCATTTAATAGCATCTCAAGGATATCCACATGAGCAAGTATAAATGTACATTGGTGCTCTTGGCTTTTCTGTTGAATTTTTGTCCACAAACGATGTGTTGTGTTTGGCCACTGAATCTTCTTCTAAAACGTTTAAGCAGTAGACAACTTCTGAAAATCAGTAACTGTAATATAAAACTCAATTTCTTGTTTCTTTTGAAATACCGGGTATATTTTGACTAAGATATTCCAGCCTCCCCATCACACACACCACGTGTCTGGAATCAGTTTGTTGTTGGATCTGCTCTTGGGAGGACATCTGCCCTCACTACGCCGCAGCTGGCATCAGTGGACGTCCCGGAGTGGTGACTCTGCATCCACACTCTCATTTATCGTTTATCAACAGGCAGAAAGTAGACTAACGTTTGCCAGGGTGGGGTCCCCTGGGGACCCACTGGGAATGGGATGAGGTCTCTTTTGGGGGTGATGAAAATGTTCTGGAGTCAGATAAAGATGGGCTCACATCTTTGGGAACATATTACAAGTTACTGAACTGTGCCCTTTAAAAGGGTGACTTTTATGGAATGTAAATGATATTGCAGGAAAAGTATCATTAAAAATAGAATTTACATCATAAACAGTGTCAGTGAACTGTGAACTAACTTCCAGGAGGCTACTGCATATGAAATTGGAGAGAAAAAGGGAAAGGAAAAATAGGTGAAAAAATAATGGCTAAAATTTTCTCATTTTTATCAAAATTATAAACCCACACATTTAAGAATCCATAAAAATCCAATGATAGGAAGCATGAGGGAAACTCCCACTATAGTCACAAGGCACATCATAGATTGTTCAAAAAGAGTGGAAATGAGACAATCTTGAAAGAAGATAGTGAAAAAAGACACTGTAAACAGAGAAAATAAGACAGCAGGTCAGATGGCAATGAGGGCATTCTCTAAAGTACTGAAAAACAAGCAAACATTGTAATCCTAGAATTCTATACCTGGAGGAGTATATGTTCAAAAATGAATGTCAAAAAAATTCAAAAGCTGACTTCATCACCAGCAGACCTACTCTATAGGAGATGTTCAAGGAAACCCTTCAGACTGAGGAAAATAATGCCAGATGAAAACATGGATCCATACAAAGAGATGAAGAGGACTAGAAATATCTATTATAGTGAAAATGTATTAAAATTGTATTGTTTAATTCCCTTAAAGTTTTTTTTAAATTAGCAATGTGGAATTAGTAACGTGGAATTTGTAGTATATAACATAAAAAATATGGTGAGAATAGCACCACGTTGGTAGGAGAGAAGGTTCCAACACTCGATGTCACTTGAGTGAGACTGTAGTCCGTTTAAGATCATACTTTGAGCCCTAAGAGCACTATGAATGAGATGACAAAGCAGAGATGTAAGTCACGAACTATTAAAGGAGGTAAAGTTAAATCATAGTAAATAAGAAATATATTTGATTAACCCAAGATAAGGGAGAGAGAGAACACAGGGAAAAATACAAATAGGAAATAAAAAGTCAAGATGATTATCTTAAAGAGATAATTGTATCAATAATCACATTATATGTAAATTATGTAAATACTGCACTTAAATGGCAGAAACTTCAGATTGGATCAAAGAGAAGAATGAACAATATGCTACTTACAAGCAGCACACTTCAAAAAAAAGAAGACAAAATAGGTTAAAAGTAAAGAAAGATACAGCCCGCCAGCTGCAGTGGCTGTGTTGATATCAAAGAAAGCAGATTTCGGGTCAACGAATACCACCAGAGGGGAAGGATGTTGTGTAAAGTGATTATGGTGTCGTTCATAGAGAAAGTGTAACAATCCTGAATATGCATGCAGCTCATTTTAGAGCTTCCAAGCACATGAACCAGAAACAAAAACTGACAGAATCACCAGGAGAAGCTCTTAGCCACACAGTTATAATCAGAATTTTAATAGCCCTTTCTTAATAATAAGACAACTAGACAGAAAAATCATTAAGGCTATGGAAGATTTAAATACCATGATCAAATTCCTGGATAATTGACATTTATAGAACACCGTACTGAACAACAGCAGGATACATATTATTTTTCAAGTGCACTCAAACACTTCGACAATAGACCAGATTCCAGGTCAGAGAACAAGTAGTAAATTTAAGAGGATTAAAGTTATATACAAAGCATGCTTTCAAACCATAAGGGAATTAGCGGTTAATAATGGGAAGATCTTTGGAAAATCTTCAAATACTTGAAAATGAAATAACTCATGAGTCAAAAACACAGAAGGAAATTAGAAAGTATTTTAAACTTAACATATCAAAACTATGACAACGTTTGTAGGAAGGAAACCCTAACTTAGGAGAACATCATCGCAGTCAACACCTGCGTTAGAGAGAAGAAAGTTCTCAAACCAAGCCTCAGGTTCCTCTTACACTATAAAAAAAAGAGAAAATTAAATTCAAACTAAAAGAGATGATAACGATCAGAGCAGAAATCAATGAAATGGTTTATAGGAAAACACAAGAAAATCAGTACAACCAAAAGTTGCTTCTTCAGGAAGATCCATAAAAGTAATAAATTTCTACTCAAACAGGTGAGGAAAAAGAAGCGAATTACCAATTTCAAAAGTGACAAAGGGACGTGCATAGAATTTAAGAACATTAAAGTGATAAGGGAACATTTAGAAAACTTTCCTGTCTATATCTGCTACGACTTCACCAGGTTCCTAGAAAGACACAGACTGCAGAGCTGAACACAGTTATTGCGAGTGAAAAATCGGAGGCAAAGAGCACTGCACGTGTAAAGATACACACATTTGCACATGCAGAGTAAGGAATGGTGACAGGAAGCAGACGGGTGGCTGCTGGGAACTGGGCAGGACAGAAGGGGAGAGGACAGCCCCGGGACACCCCGAGAACACAGGTACCATTACCTTGGTTGCATGTGGTCGTAGCTTGTGAATTGACTCCTAAAATATGCACAAATGCTCAGAGTTAATGATGATTTTGAGCAGCTCCACTTTTTCCATGTATGTTAACCTTTTCTCTGACAGTTATATTTGCAGTTCTTTTGTCTTTGATGTTTCATACTTTACCTCTGTGTGTCTTTGGATAATTTAAATTTGGATAGTTTGGTAAATGAAGTGTGGAGTTGGATTTTAGTTTATAAAACTTCCTGCTTTTATATTTTTCCAGTGTGTATTTTTCCAGAGGTGCATTTCCTTTCATTGTAGTTGTTCTGAATGCCTTGGGAGCAGCAGTTTAAAGCCTTTCCTCAGTTTTCTGTCCTCTTATTTTTCTTCACTTTTATTTGTATCCTAGGAGATTTTCTTGTACCTTTTACTTTACAATAAATTTTACACATTGTCCGTGTTGCTCTTTAATACTTTTGATTTCAAAGCATTTGTGCCTCATCTAGCTCTTTGTTTTTACTTAGACTGTCGTCTGCCCTCGTCTATGACAGTAAACATTGTGTGGCATACGCCGTGCTGAACACTCACTGTGCCAGGCTCTCACTCAGCTTGCAAACCAATCTTAGAGCCAGATTTAGTCCCCACTGCAGAAGAGGAAGCTGAAGCTGAAAGGGGTTATCTATTGCTCTACCGCAAAGCACCCTAAAGCCCCAGGCCCGCTGATTTAACTCAGAAATCTGCAGTCTAAGCGGGGGCTAAAGGGCACCAAGCTCTATTCCACTTGGCCTTGGGTGGGGTGACCGGAATCACATGGGGACTCGGTCCTGTCCTGGGAGGTGGTGCCTGCTGGTGCTGGCTGGCCCTGCTGGAGGACCTACAGGTAGCACCTGCACATGTCCTGGGCTTTGTCATAACGTGTGCTCGGGGCTCAAGAAGCGTCTCTGAAGACAGCAAGCCAGGAAGAAGCGGGACGGACCATCTTTCATGATCTGGCATCGACTGTACCGAACTGTGGTCACTGAAGCAGCCGAAGAGCCCCTCCCTATCGAGGAGGAGGGGAGTGGCAGGATTCGTGTTTTGATGAGATGGTTAAGGCTCTGGAAAAGTGTGCAAAACCAGATATGCTGTTGCTTCTACTTTTGAAAGGTGTGGTCTTCTTACAGTTAAATTAACCAATTTTCCTACATTCATTGGATAATGGAGGTAGAATTTCTTATTCATAGAAACCTATGAATCCATAGGTCTCAAACATTATTGGATATAAAAGAGACACTACCTAAAATTTTCTTAAAATTTTACAATTCTGCCCATTCATTCTCTTGTGCTCTTTTATGTTACAAGGGTCTTGTGTTATGGTGGCTTCCTTTATGTTACAAAATATTTTCATGAGATCCATTCTAATCACTCTCATAATGTTTTATGGAATTCTTTTTTTTTTTTTTAAGAAATAGCATGAGCTTATTCTTGTTAGCGTTCTCTCTTCCAGCTTGGATGTTGCTAAAAGTCTTTAAAAATTTAAGTGAAGAAGTGAATTTTTGGTTTTAAACTTCTTATCTTAGGGGTAAGTAGTCCTGTATGTTCCAATTCCTTATAAAGAAACAGCTTTGTACTAAGAAAAGGAAATGATTTTATAGTTTTTATTAATTTTGTTCCTTAGTGATATAGTGTTTTGTTTTGCAACATTCTTATGTTTCACAGCAGTTTTGTAATCCTTATTTTGGATCTTGGGGAAACGGAGGTTTTCTGTTTTTGTTTTTTTCATACCGGAGCTCAAACTCAGGACCTTGTGCTTGCTAGGCAGATGGCAGCACCACTGAGCTAAATCCCTGGCCCCAAGGTGTTTTTCTGCTGGCCCAGAAGTTATGCTCATTGGCAGGTAATTTGGAGATCTTCCATTCATCCACAAGAATTTTAGCAGTGTCTTGTCAACAAGATAAAAGGAACTGGAATAGTAAGTCATTCAAAACATGTTTTTATCATAGTTGATTTAAGCTTAAAGTCAAGAAAGTTCCAGAATGCAGCAATGGGCATTTGCATTCTCTTCTTACCACCATCCTGTTGGAATTAGGTGTGAATGGATTTGTAGGCTCTAAATTCTTTCTAACTTCTTTCAATTTTACAGACCTTGACTAGAATATATGTTGGAATGTATATTCATATGTATGAACACATATAGGAATATACATATGAATATATAAGAAAGAAATAGTTTGTTGTTGGATAGATTTGATGCTGCTGTATTTTTGGTGTCTGATTTATCCATTTCCAAATGTGCCACATAAATATTGTTATTTCTTGTATACAATCTCTTAAAAATATAGTATATAAATGTTTAGGTTTTAGGGTTGCTAAAATGCACACCCAGTTTCTGGTACATTGCTAGGAAGCCCTTTTGTCTGGTTTTTCTTTATGTCACCACGGGAATTCCTCTCAATGAGGAATTCACAATTACTTGATTGGTAGACCAAACCATGGACACAGGAAAGAATAATAGGAATATTCACAGGAGTATTGTATAGCACCTCTTATCTCTAAAGCAAATAATGAGACCCAGATAAGTGGGAGAGTTAGTCACATACAATCCCAAGGGCATGGCTGAGGAGTGATGCCACATTTCCCTCAGTAGCTAATATGAATGTCCTGTGTCCTTAATGTCCTCTTTATTGGCTTTCCTTAGAAGGCGTAGCTGTGACCAGTCAGCACACAGAAGTAATTTGACTTTGCACACTGAAGAGTGCAGACTTTCAATGTTCTTCATCAGGACGTCCATATTTGAGACATTCTGAATTCTGCATTTCCCTTCCTAGAATACAGCCCTGCCAGACAGGGCCAGGAGCACACCTAACTCACGGTGCTCAGGTACAGAGGATCTTTGGGGTTCTAAGTCCTGGTGGAGGGTTCATTAGCACCCATTAGTGCCCGGAGGCCTTGGGCAGAGCCTCACTGAGACCTAGGGTCATGATTAGGGTCACATTTTCTTCCCTGTTTCCATGGGGTTTCCCTGCCATGGTCCGCCACCCGGGACGCTTTTCTCTGTTTATGTGTTCTGTTCGCTGACTGCCTCGCTTCTCATATTTTCAGTTAGCCTTTCTAAGGCGAAGAGGAATACCAAGCTTGCTGAAAAAATTTCAGAGCTCACAGACCAGCATGCAAAGATAAGCAGTGTCAGCACCGCCACCTCCTGCAGTCCTGCAGCAGGCTAGGGGCCACTGGTTGGCTCCGACTCCTGGGTACCTCTCTGGTACCTGTTCTACGGAGAGGAGTGTGTGGCCGAGCACCCTTCCTTGTGAAGATGAAGGGCTTTTGTACCAAAGCTGTGTGTTGTGACAGTCATCAGATCGGGATGTCTTACTTTCCTTTTTCCTTCTCGGTTGGAGTATCACAATGGATTCATTACTCTCCCTTAGGTTTCTCTGTGTCATTAGTTTAATTTACTTTTGAGGATGAAGTCAACAAGGCAATTTAACTAATTTTAATTCTCCTATTTTAAAAATAAAATAGTAAGAGAAAATGCTGTTAAAATTAGGTTCTCTGTTTGTTCATTTGTCAGTAGTGCCAGATTTTACCCAGACATCGGTGCAGAGAACATTTTGACACCTCTGAGATTTAAAATAAATTTCTGAATAAGAAAATATTCATTCACGAATCCTCTCCTTGAACAGTCTCTAAATAATCATGGGAGATATATGCCAGATAGGACAGTGGTTTATGGTTTATGAGCTCACTTTCCAGTTAGTAATGGGCATGTTATGTTCTTTGCTCAAGATGTATGCAAAGACGTTATAACAGGGCAGTATCTCTGCTGCAGTCTACATGGTAATGCTTTGCGTCTTAAGTTACAATCAGCCTGCAGCATTCTCTGCCATCATAACCAGGACAGGATCAAAATCAAATCATTGGTTGCTTATTGCTGCTGCTGCTTGTCTTCTCCTCTGCGATGTCCCTCTTCCATGCCACTCTGGCTTGGAGCCAGCCAACTATGAACTGAAACCTCTACAAACTTCTGAAGGTGATAAAGAACAATTAAAGAAACTTACTGAGTTTACAAAATATCAAGAATATACCTTGGATGAAGAAAAGAAGAAAAATGGTGAATTACAAAAAGAGCTAACTGGGTTGATGATCTTGCAGCAAAACTGGAAACTGCATCATCCAGATGTCTACATCTGGATAGAAATAGTGACTTTCTCCAGCACGAGTTATTATCTATGAAAAATATACAAAAGAAGTGTGAGACACTAGAGAAGAATGAAAAGAAGTTGGAAGAAGAAGTAGTTAACCTGAGACGTCACATAGAGAAGAATGTGGTAGAACATGGCCAAGTAGAACAGCATAAGCAGGAGACTGAAGAAAGACTCAGGCGGGATTTAGTACAAAAATTAAAAGAAGTCAATGTTTTTACAGGGACAAGCAGCATCTCAAGAAAATTTACAGCAATTAAGAGAGACTAATAATGCTTCCATGAGAAGTCAGATGGAACTCAGAATTATAGACCTGGAATCAGAGGTTTCTAAAATGAAAACTCAAGAAGCGTGCAATAAAATACAATTGGAAAACTCTAGGCAACGCTATCTAGAAGAATTCAATAGAAGAAAGTCATTGTCCAGTAAACTAAACAAAGCTAATGAGAGGCTAGAAGAGGCCAATACCAAACTTCTGGTGGAGAAACAACAAAACAGATCTTTACTGAGCACTGTTAGTACAAGACCTGTCCTAGAACGTCCTTGTGTTGGAAATCTTAATCACAGTTTCGGGTTCCAGAGGAGTTTTCTTTTCAGAGAAAACTTAGTGGTTCCTCCATTAAACCCACAGGCTTCAAACAACAGTGCGGAGAGCTACCTGACCAAGATGTGGCAGGAGCTGGAAAAAGTATAACTAGAGAAGTAAGAGAAGCTGCTGCTGAACTTGAATCTGGATCCTTTAAAAGTTTCTCCCACAAGGTCTGCTAATAAATTGGGCCAAGATCTAATTTCAGAAACATCACAAGAATATCTGGAGATTTTAAGGAGAAGATGTAAGATCTGAAAAGATAAATTTGTTTATTGGATTTATATATATATAACATTTTAATTATTTCCCATAAGGTGTATGATGTGAACTTTGTTAAAAGAAAAAAAAAACTTTGCATCATAGATACATGATAAAAATTTATATACTATTTTAAAATGTTTCTTGACATCTGTAACTTTTAAGTGATGTTTGCAAGTAAAAACCAGTGTTAGTGAGTTTTATGTAAAAAAAAATCAAGTCATCATGTAAAAGTCTCCCCTTTTCCACCCCTTATGTCCCACTACCTGTTCTTCCCTAACTGCCTTTCTACCAAACAGCATCTTGTGGCCCCAGGATCTCATTCAAAATCCCAGAAGCTGTCGCAGCCCCACTCCCTGTGCTCCCAGAGCTGGCCTGTTACCAGATCCTCCCAAATTCAGCGGCAGTCTTCTTGCTTCTTCCTGGTCCAACTCTCAGAACCTTTTGCTTCCAACTAAAAATGCATTCATCTAATTTTATCATTGTTGTCAAAATGGATGAAAAAATATAATTTGTACTTGTGTATCTCTGCCTACCTTTGTGTGTGTGTGTGTGTGTGTGTTCACAGTTATGAGATGCTTCTACTTAAAACCCCAGAACATCATCTGGTTGCACCAAATACGATGGGCCCTGCCCCCTTGCTGTTCCAGTCTTCTGCGGGCCCCTTGGCCACTGGTGCGCTAGCCTCTCACCACAAGCCCCCAAGCTCATTCCACCTCGACACTAGGTCTCTTCCTCTCCAGTGACCTGTTTCTTGTGTCATTGTGTTCTGCCGCGGGCTGAGCCTGAAGATGGTCCTTCGCCTCCTCCCTCCTCCCTTTCTCCTCCATTGATTGGAGAGACTCAAATTGTAGACCCTGGATGCCACAGCTCCAGGAGACAGTCACATTGTGTATCCTGCCCTGTTCCCTTCCTGCCCATGCCGGGATCACACAACAGTCACGCCATGTCTGCCTAGGCCGCGTAGCACTGTCTGCCCCACCTTCTCTTCCTGTTTGCCTTCCACTATAAATCAAGAGTGCGTGGTGCTCCAGGGGGGCATTAGCTCCTACAAGCTATGGTTTCACCTGGTCCCAAACCTCAAGAATAGTCGGGTTTCTTCGTTTCTTCATCTCCCACCGCTCTCCCAGGCTTCCAACCCTATGCTGTGTGGATCGCCGAAGTTCTCCAATGTCGTCTTTTTAGAAAGACCTTCATTCAGTCTGAAGTCCTGCTCCCAAATACTCTCGGTCCGTGCCCGTTTTGTTTCTCTAGCACTGGTTTTATTTGTTGGCTTTCTTGTTTACCGTCAGCCTCACCCAGTCAGAGCTAACCTCGTCTGTGGTGTTCATCACCTGGCTTCCAGCTTGGTGACCGGCAGGCACCTGGGAAGCACCCTGCAAATTCTCTCCCATGGACCTCAGAAAGCCATGGAAGTAAGTTAGTAAGTTAGCTAACAGAGGTGCACCGGGAAGAGCATATACACTTGATTCAAAAAATCTCTGACTTTTACTGAAGGGCTCATTCTGGAATTCTTTCATTTCCATTGGTATATTTTTCCAGGTTGAGTAATTCCACATATTAAAATCAGTCTTCTTTCCAGTAACATGTACATCTCACCTCTGTGAAAGGGTAATGATTATTATGGTCCACGTACAGTCCAGGTACAGTCCATGTACAGTCGGTGGCCCTACTTCATATCAAGGGCAGCTGATGTTTTCCATGTTTATGTACTCATACTCATAGAATCTCGGTTCTTGTCTTCTCATACCTGCTACCTTGAAATAATGGCTAATGTTAGCAAGTGAATTTACTTCAATAGGCTATGAGAGTTAGATCTATGGCAAAAATGTGACTTAGTGAATAATAAAACTCACGAAAAGCAAAAAATATAATGGATCTTAAGTGGTGAAAAATGTTCACAATTTTGAGCCAAGCAAAAGTATTATTACAACACTGCTCAAAATAATTGAGTTGGAATTATGTGCTAGGTGCATTTATTATATCATCAAGAACATATACTTGCTAGGTATCACATTTTGTTGATCTAAGACACTATAAATTATAAGCTGTATTATAATTTTATGTATCACTTTAAAAATAATATTGGTTCAACAACCATACAGCATCAACTACATGATATACTCTGATTATAAATGAAAAACAAAATTGTGGGTAAAAAGGGTTGAAGAATTCATCATCAAGTCAGGGAAGCATAGCTATTGGTAAATAAAGTAGACCCCTAGCATCAGAGAAGTTTTTCTGAACAAAGGCAGTTGGTCTCCAAGAGAAAAATAAGAGTTTTCTAGGTAAAAAATGAAGAAACAAACATTTCAAGATTAATGAGTTGAGTGTTGCAAAATGGAATGCGTGAGGTTTTAGCAAGGTAGAGAAAAGGGAGTGGGTAGCTGCTTTGGGTAAGCAGGGCTGTGGTTGGTACTCTGCAGAAGGGTTGTGACTGTTCGGTGGAAAAGCGTGCGCGCGCACACGCACACACACACGCGCGCTCGCGCACGCCCACACTCACAGCCTGATCAAAAACATGGTGTGTTTCAATAAAAGCACTTATTCCAGTAAAAGACACACTGTCATGACTCTTCCTGCAGCTACCCTGCCCTCTGAACACACTCATCCCATCATTCTTGCCGCTTTCTGCAGCAGCTCCGGAAGTCCTCTTTCCAGAGTATGATTTTTGAAAAAGTATAGTAAACGCTGTTGCTGAGGACCTTCCAAGGGAAAGACAGTCTCAGAAAAACATTATGGTGTGTCCTCATCTACCTTTTCCACTGGATTTGGCACTGTGATTTCTGGCTCGCCCCCAAAGTCAAAATTACCACAAAAGGGAAACGTTTTGAATTGATTCAAGGTGTCGAGGCAGCCAGGACAGCTAAAGACATTCATGAAAGAGGACTCCAGAGCTGCTGCAGAAATTCCGGAAACCATGGGATAAGTGTGTCTGAAGGGAAATGGAGGGTTTTGAGGGGGATTAAAGGCAATGTGTTTTTTACTGTAGTAAGTTTATTTTTATTTAAACACTCATTATTTGGGGGAGAGGTCAGATAAAATATACATATAGGTCATTAAAATTATAGTCATATATGTACTATCAGCTGTAGGGCTCAGAGCAGTTCTTCATAATGGTAAAACATAGAGATGTAATGTTGAATTGTGTTTCTGTGGAGTGGTGTATACAGAGATGCACAGATGCTGTGGTCCAGGCAATTCTGCTATGGCTTCATACTGGCGTGGAGGTGTAAGGGAGGTGTTTGGTGTGCATGTCAGGTGCTCCCCGGAGCTTCACCTTTGGCATCTTGGGATTGCACTGACTGCAGCTGTAGAACCCCAGGCCCATGCCGCATGTGGTTCATTCTGCAGGAGACTTGCCACAGGGCAGGCAAGGCCATCTTTACTCCCTTGGTGCCCCCAGGTGGGCGTGGGTTTGTTAGTGAAGTTCAACCTACAATTTTAAATGTAAGGGCTAAAGTGCAGGAACAAACTCCACCAGTGAGGTGGCAACTTGTGAATAGTGCTTCCGTCTCTAGTTCTTCTGGGGGAATTTGGGAGCACTTTTGGTGTTGCCTGGGGTCCTGGTGAAACCCAACCCTGGTTGTCCACAGTTGCAGTGCCAGCAAATCACCCACACTGTTGGTCGTTTTGTGCTGCCCTTTCTCTTCTACCTGGCGGCTCACTCATCCTGCCTGGAATCAGATCCTACACAAACTGCCCACACATAAGTCCTGCCTGAAGGCAGTCCCACTGAAGGCAGCTGGCCTTGGGAGCGGTTCTCTAGAGCCGAAGTGGTTCTGGAACACCCACTCCCCAGCCCTTAAGCAACCAGGGCCCATGGTGGTGGAAGTGGGTGATTTCTGCTGACCACTTGGGGCCCCTGAAGTGTCCTCAGAGAGGACTCTTCTGGAGAGATGAGGGTGGGGCGCAGGGAAAGGAGTCTCTCAGACACCTGCTTTGGCACCCAGTGGTCTGGGAAGAACGGCTGTTTAAAGGATCATAGCCATCACTGGAGAAGTCTTCAAGAAAGGAAAGAGTAAGCTTGGTGCAGCCCCCGAGGTGGGGCAGAGAGAAGCAGGGAGTCTGAAGGTAGCATACGTCAGTTCCTGGAAGGCACAGGGCAGCACCAGGCCTGGGCTGTGGAGTGAGGGAGATGGAAAGCCTGCAAGGCTGGGTCCCGAAGCAGAGTGAGTGCCCTGCTGAGGAAGGCTGGGGCGGACACCGGGAGGGACAAGCCCGGACACTGGAGCCCCCAGCTTCTTCTGAGCTTGCAGGGCCAGCAGGAGCAGCCTCCTCCCTGGAGCCACTGGAGATGCAACCTGAGAGAGACGTGCGGGGCAATGGCTCGTTCCCCCATGCCCCTCACCTCAGCCTCCCTCCAGCCCGGCAAGGAGGCCCTGGTGGGACAGTTCTGAACTCTGCATGCCCAAGGGTGAGCCTGGCCTCACCTCTGCTGGGCATGAGACCGAGAATAGGAAACCTCAGCAGCTGTGGCCTTGTGGCGACCTGGTCGGGGGAGCACACTTAGCACAATGCCTGGCACATAGCGAATGCGCAGGACTTATACTTCAACTAAGTGTTGCATTAGGACGTGTTTCCAGCACATAATAATTACCCTTATCGGGGGAGCTGGTATGTGGACAGGACCCATCCCAGTTTTTCCCATCCCCTGGCATCCCTCCCTGCTCCTTTCAACTCCAGGTCCCCTTTCTATTTCCAAAAGCGCTATTTCCATTTTTCCCCTTCAGATCTTTCTTCCCATGCCCCTCTTCTCTCCTTTTCCTCCTTCATCTCTCCTTCCCCTTCCCACTTGAAAAAGGTCTCTCTACCTCCTATGATCTATCTTTTCTTTTGCTCTTTATTTATACTTTGGGTTTCTCATATAAAAGAAATTGTGATAGTTAAGCTTGTGTGTCTAATTTATTTCATTTCACACTATGGTCTCAAGGTGCATCCATTTTCCTGCAAGTGTCTCAGGTTTATCTTATGACAGAGCAGTGCTCCATGGTGTGTAATACCACATTTTCTTTATCCATTCATCTGTTGATGGACATATAGGCCACTTCCAAGGTTTACCTATGAGTTGTGCTGGTATAAACATGAGTATGCACGGTTCACTGTGATATGATGTCTTTAACTTTTTCTGGAAAATACCTAGAAGGGGATTAACTCAAAACTTATTATTAAAATATAAAGCTAAATTCCATTAGCCAGGTTAGACATGGATTAGTGATGCAGTTATATTTATACAAATTTAAATAGATTTTTATACCATAGAGGATTTTTAGTATCAGATACATGTATTTAATATCTGTATTCTGAAAAGAACCTCAAAAAATATTTTGGATCAACTAAAAATTTACCATTTTTATGTTAAAGTGGCTGGAGACTGGCAGTTTCATGTTTTTAACCTGATATCCAGAAAGCAGCAGGTCTGGGGAAGGGATGAGCCTCCTAGGGCTTGGGCCAGCGGGGTGTGGCCGGCTGGGACTCGGTCAGAGGGCTGACAGCAAGGCAACCCTGGCTGGGTGGGTCCCTCTCTCCTGGCTCCCTCGATGGCTCCACGGGAAGGGGGGAACAGTGAGCCAGCAAGGCCCTGGTTGGGTT
Source organism: Heterocephalus glaber (assembly GCF_000247695.1). Next base: position 2,255,066 of record NW_004624889.1, on the reverse strand, counting down.
TCCATTGCAGTAGCACCATCCGGCTGGGTCCTGAGGGTGCTTCCATGACCCCAGATTGGAGCAAGACACCCATGTGCAGCTACCTGCTAGCCCGAAATCCCTGGCTGCCGAACTGTAAAGCCCTGTCTTGGGTATGTCTGCTGGGGCCTCCTGCAGGAGTTTCATTATTCCACATGTTATTCCTCAGGGTTTCAATGGGACTAAAGTTTAGACAATTTACTGTTATTTTCTCTCATTTTGCCTTTTTGGAGCTTGTAAAACATATAGCTAAACATACATTTTTCTCAAGCAGAAATCTTGCAATTCCTGAGTCACACAACTGACCACTTATATATTCCTTTTCTCTTATGTGTTCCCTTCCCCACAGTTTCACCAGGTAATTATATGAAGGTGGGCATTGCGTCTAAACAGCTTCCTTCCATTTAGCTCATGTGGTCCCAGGAAATGTCATAGATGCCTTGGATTCATTCCCATGGCAACAGGCAACTCTGCCACCCAGGACCCTGTCAGCTTCTGTCCTGAAGATGGGCTGCACTACGTTTGAGATTTGCTTTTGGATGCATTGTGATGCACTGTGCCTACAGAAATGACATTTGTCACATAGCTCGAGACGGGAAGCCAATCGGTGGCTCTTTACCAGGGAAATGAAATGTAGCTCCTGCTAAAGGGCTTTGCAGAGCTGCATTATGGGAAGGTTTTGTATGGCCAGGCACAGGAAAGGCTGAAGTAATGGGGAGAGATAGAAGATACCACATTAGGTATTGCTGTCTGCAAGTAAACACTGTACACACACACGTGCACACACACACGTGCACACACACACGTGCACACACACCTGAACAGCAAAGCTGAGGAGACACTGCAGACCTAGCCCTGACGTGGAAGGGTTTATCTCCGGCCACAGCAACGGTGAAACTGCCCTGCAGACGAGCCTTCATCAGTGTGTCTCCCACACGTGGCTGTGCCTGGGAGATTAGAAGGACACCATGTGGTCAGGAAGGCCTTTCTGTGTCTGAGCCTGCACTCTTTTATTGCATTTTCTGTGCTGAGACATGAGGGAGACAAATTATTGGAGGAACTACTAGATATCATCTATTGAAGGAAACAGGTCTGTGAAATAGAATCAAATATCCAAGGCTGCATCAAGGAGAGACTTCTAGAAATGTACCAGTGCTCCTCCCCGGGCCCAGACTCAGATGAGTTCAGTGTGGGACCAAGTCAGGGAGGCGCAAGCGCCTGGGAGATCATTTGCTCTCGGCTGGACAAGCAAGTGTCTCTGTAGCTAAAGTTATGGCTGTGACATAAGGGCCTGCAGTGCAGTTTTGGTCAAGGCACATTTGGTAGTTTCTAAATGTTTCAAGAAACCCCTGTTCTCTTGTGAAATGATCAGAATCAGCCCACGAGTCGGGAATATCTTAGTTCTCCTTGACAGAAAGGAGGCAGGCATCACGCAACGTGGCAACTCCGCCACACTTCGGGGGCTCATGCTGTTCTTTGTCGCTGTTCCCACCCCCTGTCCACGTCTGTCAGGCCGAGTGAACTCCAGAACCCAACGGCAAACCACTCGGGAAGAGGGGATGGGAAATGAGACTGGCAGGTGAGGTGCGTCAAGGCTGATGATTTCTGGGCATCGCAGTCTCTGGGGCAACTGTAGCACAGCACTGCCATCCGGTGGCTCAGAGGGCAGAAGCTCATCTCTGCCGTGTCCCCGGTGGCCCGCGCTGTCCCTCCTCACCTTGCCCTGGCTCTTTGCCAGTCGCACCTGTGTTTTTCGGCCACTCCTGGCACCTTCGTCTGCACTGCTGGCCCACAGCGAGTCCAAAGCCTGTGAGACCACTTCCGGTGATGGGGTCCATCCTAATTGCAGGTTTCCACTCGCACGTTCAGAGCTGGCTGTGGATCTGATTTCTCTCTAATTAAAACGCACGCAAGAAGGTGGCACGGAAAAGTCTGTTCACTGTGGAAGTCTCTGGCCGAGGCACTCAGGTGGCGGGCGGTGCACTTCACGGTGTCCACTGCTTATCTCCTGCAGCTGGCCTCACCACTCTGGCCAGACCCGGGGAGCCGACAGGTGTTTCTGAGTGTCCACAGCTTCAGAATGAAAACGGTTGTCGTGGAGACACAGGGAGCAGGTGGAGGAGTCCGGCAGCAGGAGGAGGAGGGTGCTGGACCCTGGCAAAGCTGCGGGGCCACTGGATGTGCAGTCTGCGGGCTACGGCTGTGTGAGCCGCACACACAGTAAACGCAGTAAAAGTTGCTTCTCACTCACTGCTTAGGCGCGGTGGATGGAGATCTACTCCACACCCAGGCGCTCTGGGGCAGGGCTCTCTTCCCACATCCTGTAATCCCCAGGGTGGAGTGAGCAGGGTGCGTGTGCGGTCCAGCCCCAGGAGCAGTGAAGCACACCCTCCTCTCACTTCCAGGCTCACCTCCTCGCCTGAACCTGGAAGGCGCTGGAAACTGCATTCCAGTCTGTGCACCAGGAGGAGAACGGAGCACAGGCGGCTGGCTGTCCACAGCGAGAAGGGGCAGGGAGGCATGCAGCTGCCAGATATGTGTTACACGTGGCATTTCACGTGTGGAGCAGGAGAGGTGGCCACGAGCAATGTGCGGAATGAGGGCTGAGGCCACACGTGTGGAGGAACAGGAAGAGAAGCCCACAGGAACCCGAGGAGAGCAGAGTCGGGGAAGCCAGGGAAGGGGAGGGGAAGCCAGGGAAGGGGAGGGAAAGGTCCTCTCTCTCCCAAGAGTGCGAGGTGTGGGCTAAGGAGTGAAAGCCCTCCTCATTAGGTGGAAGAGGGTCCCGTTATAGAACAGAAGCGGGGGATTCCCGAGCTCTTTCTAGAGGATACAAACAGCACATAGAAAGTGACTGCTTCCCCCCACGTAGACCACACACAGGAGTGGTAAATATTTAGTGATCTCATGGAAGACTTTAGATTTTGTAACAGAAATTGTTTATCTCCTGACAATATGTTCATTGTATCCACATATTAGAAGGGATAGAGAATGCATGTATTTCTAAATAACAGATTTATGTAATCACATCTTATATGCCAAGGGAACCACATGACGTCCTCTTTTGAACTCATTTCTTCTGCTCGCTCCACGACAGACATCTGTGGCAGCGCCGCTGTGGTTTGGCCATGGCCATTCCCCTCTGCCCTGGACGCAGATGCTGATTTCACTGCAGTCTTGCCCTGTGCACAGCACCAGGACAGCCAGGCTAGTGAGGCAAGTCCCTGCGCCAGCAAGGCATGCAGCGCGGTGCATTAGAAAGCACGGGGAGGGTTCTTTTTGTCTGAGAAGTGACCTGTGGCAGAGGCGGCTCTTCTGATGGACATGCCCACATCTGCCTGTGAAGATTGGAGCTCTGCAGGGGTCCACAGCTGTGGAAGAGCCGGGCTTGAGAGGCTCGGGCGCTGGACCAGCCTTGGGGGACGGCCGTGGGGGAACGGAAGCCAACACAAATTAATATGACATATTTTCATGTTGATTGGTAGATTTAGCAATTCATTTCAATTGTTTTATTTAATTGTGTGGGCCACTTATTATTTGTCCATCTATCCATCTGTCCATCCATCCATCCATCCATCCATCTGCCCCAATCTTCCACCCATGTAGCAAACAGTAGGGATAACACCATGAGCAAAACAGGGCTGGTATGACTGTCAGAGCGTTCCGTTTCATCTACCATATACGCTGACCCTGGAAAAATTACATGTAGTGCATCAAATGAGCTGTAACATTTGTGTGTTTTACCCTGATTCAATCTTGCACCCTCGTTTTAGCCCTTTTATTAGTTACCCTAATTTCTAACACATTTTTCCTCCATGTCCAATGAGAGGTACGCTTCAGGTCTGAATAATCATCAGGGCATTTTCTTTGGCCTGAGCTTGCACGGGCGAGGAACAGGAGGTTAGGCTGGGAGCCCACCAGAAGCACGGCACTGGGGCTTCGCTGTGGCGGAGGTTTGTTAGTACACACAGACACAAGTGTGCCCAAACACAGATGTGCGTGCACACACACACACACACACACACACACACTCTAGAGTGGTCCAGAGTTACCCCCAGCTATGCTCTGCTTCTCTTTCAAACACAAAATTTAAATTCAATCTTTAATAGACAACGGAAAACTAAATTTGCAATACAGAAGAATTTAGACTTCCACCCTAAGGGAGCAGCAAGCATTGGCAGGATAAAGCTTGAAAGGAACCTTGACGGATACCTTTACCTGGAAGGCAAAGTACAATTTAGCCAAATACTGTGCGTGGGGCTCGGGTTCGCTCCCTGACGTGACGGACAGTGAGCCAGGAGAGGAGGCTCAGCTCGCTCGCCTGTCTTGAGCAGTTGTCCGCTGGAGTTGCTGTAGACTGAGCCCTGGTTCATAAGTGGGCACCGAGGGGCTTCCTTGGGTCCTCGCGCTGTCCCTGGGTTGCTGTGGTGTTAAATCCTCTCCATCTGTAAGGATGGCGGCGGTGTGAGATGCGCCGAAGGACTGAAGCTTGTGTCTAATACATTCATGTTAAGCTGGGAGTGTGTTTTTTGTTTTTTTGTTTTGTTTTGTTTTGGTACCGGGGATCGTACTAGGGTCGTTGCGCTTGCGCAGTAGGCAGCGAAACCACTGAGCTAAATCCCCGGCCCCAATGGGGGTGTGTTTTTTAACCAGCAGGATCGTTTGTACGTGTGCGTGTGCCTGCTTGTTTAACTGCTGGTGATGTCCACACCACGGAAATCTAGCACACAGCCTAAGCGTCCCTCATCTGCAGTACTTGGAGCCAGAAGCATTACAGATTCCACATTTCTAAGACTTTGAATATTTACAAAGACTCTGCTGGCTGAGCACCTCTAATCCAAAAGTGTAAAATTGGAAACACTCTGAAGTCTAAAGTGTTTTAACAGTTAAAAATGTTTGGATTTTGAAACATTTTGAATTGGGGTTCTCAAATTGGAATGCTCAGACTGCATCGGAATCTCACTTAACCTGCGGCTTCAGCTGAAAAGTGTAATATTAGAATATGAGCTGGGGATTTAGCTCAGTGGTTCCGCCACCTGCCCCGCAAGCATATGGACCTGAGTTCAATCCCCGATACAAAAAAAAAAAAAAGAAAGAAAAGAAAAGAAAGAAAATAACTGGGCCGGGGATTTAGCTCAGTGGTTTCACTGCCTGCTGCTAAGTGCAAGGACCCGAGTTCGATCCCCAGTACCAAAAAGAAAGAAAGAAAAAAAAGTTAAGAATATAGCTCAGTGCAAAGGCCTCAGCTTAAATCTCCATCACTTTTTGTGAAATAAATAGGACACACATGTGTAAATACCGAATAGTTTCTCTAGTGTGAGAAACTGAAAGCCTAACTAAGGACTAAAAGGTATAATAGATAATGTGAAATAGGAAGAAAAGGGGCAAAGGGGAAGAGGAAGTGGGAGGGGCAGGGGAAAGGAAAGAAGGGAATGGAATTAATATGAGAAAATGAAAAAAAGGAAACAAAGTCTTTGTAAATAGGGAGGGATGGAGGGGTTGAAGGGAGGGCAGGGAAAGAGGGAAAAATAAGAACCAAGAGAGATTATGTAAAGGTGCTAATTTCCAATGATGAATGGCATTATATTGTACACCTTAAGTGTACCAATAAAAGGATACACACACAAAAAAAATCATGATCTTACTTTTTAAAGGATATGATTGCACATGTTCATAAAGAATACCTGAAAATTTAAGTAAGTCAGATTTACTAGATCATATGTTTGGTTTGTTAGCTTTTCAAGAGCCAGCTGATTCTGTCTGCTGTGTTTGTGGGGCTTCCTCAGCACTAACTGATATGCTTGGGAAAGTCAGGCGTGTTGTATTTACAAAAGGCATTCAAATTGGAAGTGTGTTTAATTAATTTGCAGAAGTTAATTTATCATTGATGAAACGTGAAACTGTAATACTGTTTAAAGAGAAAACTGACAAATTTAACATGCTGGCACATGAATTTCATGACCTGAGCAGTACTCAGAACAGAGTAGACTCAGGAAGCTCCACTGTGCAGAAGAGGCAGCCAGATGAGCAGACCAGAAGCCGGGTGCAGAAAGGTAATCACCTGGCTGGGCATTTGCCTGAAACGGGCAGCGAGTCATGTCTGGCTCCCTGGGTCTTCTGGAGCTTGGATGCCTGTGATTGGCTGAGGTTCAGCCGCTTGTACTCCTGATGAGGTTAGATTGTGATTTCTTTTGCAAGATGTCAAAGTAATTAGCTAACTTAAGGCCTGTAGCCTTCTACTTGTTTAACAATATAAAGTTATTGGATTCATAGAAAAAATTACAGGAATTGTAAGCGAAAGGCTCAGGATAATGACTCCTCATGCAAGCATTGGAAGGTTCTCTCTCATTAACCCTCGCGCAGGAGGCGCTGGAGGCAGGCGGCCGCTGCCTGAGACAGCTTCTCCGAGGTCTGAAGCGGGTCCCCAGGAAGCGGTCAGGGCTGTCCTGGAGCTGAGCGACTGCCAGAAACTTCCCAGGCCTCTCTCCCCCGTGTTTTTGTGCCTCTACAGATTGCTTCCTCTTTTCCAACCGAGTCAGTGGCACCCTTCCCCACACCTCGATTCTGGTTTGGTAACTACACAGTAGCAACAATGCCACCAGAATTGTGCATTTAAACTTCTCATTTACAAAAAGAAAAACTAAACACATTTCTTTGCAGCGTCCTGTGTGCAGCTAGAGGACTTTGCTTTAATAACGCAGCAAGTGGAATCATGCAGCAGGTGGACTGCTGGCCTTGCTGTCGTCGCATAGTGCAATTTCCTGGAGATTCAAGCAAGCTGTTTTGTCGGTCATTTTCCTTTTTATGGCTGTGTAGTACTCCATAGCATGGATATCCTGTAGTTTAACTGCTCAACTGCTGAAGCACACCTGGATTGTTTCAGTTTTTGACCACTAGAAGGAAAGCTGCTATAAAGTTCTTTTATAGATTTTTGTGTGAACATCACTTCTACATATTTCTGAGATATAGTAAATTGCCCAAGAACATGCTTGCTGTATTGTATGGTAGCTATGCATTTAGTTTTATAAGAAACTAGTACCCCATTTTATACCCCCAATAGCACAGCATGGAGGACTGTTTTTCTATATCCTCTGCAGCATTTGATTTTTTGCTTTTGTGTTTGGTACCGGGGATCGAACTCAGGACCTTGCACTTGTGAGGCAGGCGTGGTGCCACTGAGCTAAATCCCTGGCTCTATTTGATTTTTGACAACACATTTTATCTAACACACTTTGACAGGTGTTTGTACTTCCGGTGAGGTTAGATTGTGGTTCCTTTTGCAAGATGTCAAAGTAATTAGCTAACTTAAGGCCTGTGGCCTTCTCCTTATTTAACAACATAAAGTTACTGTGTTTGGATTAATCTCTCACTGTGTTTGGATTAATATAAAATAAGTGTCTAATGATACTTAGCATCTTTTTATTGACTTGTTTGCTAGTGCCATATCCCTTTTGTTGAAATATCAGCTTGTATCTTTTGCTTATGCTTTAACTGAAATTTATTTATTTTTAATGTTGAGTCTTCACTTGACCTTAGACAAAAGGCTGAGAAGCAATATAATGTTGAGTCTTGATCAGAACATATTTTGAAATTTTTATTTTGGCTATCTGTATTCCTGTGAGATAGTTCTCATTCTCTGAATTCCAAAAATAAATTTTAAAAGATTCTTATCTGGTTCTTCAGGGATATAATAAGTTTTTCTTATCTTTCCGAGATTATAAAAAAATTAAGGAGTTTTCTTCTGACATCTGCGTTGGTTCATCCTTCCTTCCTTCCTTTCTGTTTTTTTGTGTTTCAGACTGCTTCTTCATTTCACAATTGAGGCTTTCCTAAAATGTCCAGTGGATACTGGTTCAGGCCTGCCCCTAAATCTGTGAGGCTCAGCACAGACACAAATGGTGGCCCACATACCATATATCTTAATGCTTAGAGATTATAATTCAAGCTAACAAGCCATGCCATCATCCTGCTGTGACCAGTGAACAGTGTCAGTAGTAACGATAATGATGATAAACTTACATAAAGCTATATTTTAATGAATGGAAGCCATCAGAACACCAAAAACTATTGAGTTTAAATATTATAGCTCATTTCTAGGTGTTTCAGAGATGTGTAAGCCAGTAATAAAATATATTAGTTATGTTCTCTGTAAGTTATTTTTCTTGCTGGCAGATTCGTTAATGACATCATAAGAAAGCTTTTTATATAATTTTGTCTTTGGTGACCAAAATGATCTCTAGAATAAAAAGAGCTATAACTGTATTTATAATGTATGCAATGTGAATATATTTTCATAGAAAATGTAAATTAAATGTAAGAAAACAGTTTAATATAGTGGAAAATTTTTTTGTCAAGACATTTAATATGTGCTCCTGGTTATAAACCATACCCTGGCCTTGTGCTGAGTCCCAGCGACCATCTGCTCAGCTCGCTGTACCCCTGAGACGTGGCGAGGACCCTCCCCCTCCGCCGGGCTTTCTGCTCCCCGAACAGGACCCTAGAAAGGACGCTCTCCGTGCGACTGGGGGGCGGGCCGCCCCCACGCTGCAGCCCCCGGCCTTGTCCCAGATGCGGCGCTTGGGCGTCAGGGCTCTGAGCGACCCTCGGTCCCCGAGGAGGACTCCCGGGTCCCCTGGCTGCCCGGGCCCCTGTGCTCGCACTGTCCGTGCCCCTCTGGTGCTCCTCGGGTTTCTTAGAGCCATCTGCAGGGAGCGAGGAGCCAGGGGAGCAGGCCTTCCCATGGAGCCTGTCCACCCAGCTCAGGTTCGGGGTGAAGGGGCCCCCACCCTCCTTCTGAGGCCTTGGCTTTCACAGGGTGTGGAGGGGACCCCAGCTGGCCGCCTTGTGTGGCCCCTCGGCCAGGCTGTGTTGATTTGCCACCGCCTCTCCACCTACTTGGTCTGCATCGCCGTGTCGCTCTTCCTTTCCTGCATGCTTTGGGGCGGTTGGTCTCCTTCACACGCGTTAATCCTGCCATACGATGGAATTTCGGAAAGAAAGGAGATAAAGATACCATGTTTCCCTAAGCAGGATCATTGCCTTTTGGAGTTGCTGGTCCCCGTGTGAGAGTGGCATGTGCTAGTTAAGTCACGTCTGCATGTAACCAGCCACAGCAAATACTGAGGCACGTGGAGAGAAGGGACTGCAAGGGGTCAGGGCTCCCCAGCCGGAGGCAGAATTTATCCTGGTGTTCAAGAAATGTCAGTGGGACGGAAGTGCACAGAGGCAAGGATGGAGTTAAGGAAACCCGCCAAGGGTGAGCCCTGGAGCCCAGCAATCGTGGGAGTCATTCCTGCCTGGAGAGCTGAGCCGCTCTTGGGCCACTGTCACCGGATCTGGCCAGAGGTAACAGCGCGAGGGCGAGACGTGGCCATCAGCAGAGAAGGCAGCAGAGCACAGAGGACAGGAGGGAGAAAGCCCAGCTCTGTCCCCTCGTCCTCCCCCGACCTGCAGGGGGTCAGGTGGCCGTGAACCAGAGTCACACAGTGGTCAGGGGAGAGGGGACGCAGATTTGGGGAAAGGGAGGGGAAATAGGGCACAGGCAGCGCAGAGGGGAAACTGAGAACTGAGAACCTGGCAGAGCCAACAAAAGCTGCTGGCCTTTGGAAAGGGCAGGAACCCTGTCAGCTTCGGAAACCTCCAGCCCTCACTGGACATTGTCGTTCTGTCTAGCGGGGTGTAATTCCTGATGCCCGTAATCTCCACGTTTATTACTTCAAGTCTTCATCCAGGTTTATTGGTTTCGAGTCAACCAGTCTACTTTCTTCCCCCATGCTCTCTCAGCCTGGGTCCTCTCACGGGCAGAGGAGGCTCAGAGTGGCCCCTGGCCAGGCAGGCAGCCCAGGGGTATGAGCTACACCAGCAGGACTGAGTATAAGCCCGTGCTACCCTGCACCCTCGGCAGGTGGCACTTCCCCGAGGGCAGACATGAAGGTGAGCACTGGGCACCTGACTCTGCCAGGCACACTGTGCAGGCTGGGCCCAGCGCAGCTCTGGATGCCCCGGTCTGGCAAGCGTGACTCTTGCCCCGGGACTGCCAGGGCATCAGGGGCCAGAGGAGCTGCACACCACAGGCCCAGTGGGCCTTCCCATGTCCACCACTCCAGACAGCCGTGGGCAGCAGGGACAGACAGCAGGCGTCAGACTGGCTGTAGGGTCAGCACCATGCTGGGGAAGGGCTAGCTGCAGCTTTCTGTTGGTGAGACAGAATGGTCTTGGAGCCTGGGCACGGAGTCCATGAAGGAAGGAAGAGCTACAAAGAGACTTCAAAAACTAACAATTTTTGTCACATTACTTGAGAAGACCTCTTCTGCCTCGTCAGACTCTTACAATGAGGAGAGGACCGAAAAGTACTATAGAGTAGGCCAGCCTGGGCAACTTAGAGACTTAGCCAGACCCTGCCTCAAACAAACAAAACACAAACTGTTTAAAAAGGGGAGCTGGGGACGTAGCTCAGTGCCAAGGCCCAGGGCTCAATTTCCATTACTGGAAAAGAAGCAGAGACAGAAGCACAGCTCTCAGGTCGAGGCCTCCATCCCTGCACACGTGAGGCTCACAGCTGCTCGGGCGGTGGGCAGTGGGGAGGAGGGTGGGCTGCTGAGAATGCAGGCCGCTGCCAGCCTACAGAGGCACGGATGTGGTAGGTCTGGGGAGGGCTCTGGAGCATTCTTTCACTGGAGAAAAGGTTTTCATAAAAAGTGATTTCTCCTCAAAGATTGGTAAATGTGTTAAGGAAAGGTCTGGACTAGTGGAGGAGCTGATGTCTCATGCAAACCTTAAGGACACTTTCCGACAGCTGGCTCCGCATCTGTGGTCCCACATCCGTGGGTTCCAGCGTACACAGGTCCAAACTATGTTTTTAAAAGGCATCTGTATGCAACTGTACATGTTTTCCTGGAGCAGCACCATGTGACCACCATTTACCTGGCATTTAGGTTGCATTAGATATTGTACATGATCACGAGATGTGTTCAAGCACATGGTGGTGTTTGTAAACTACACGCAAACATCACACCAACTTATATAGGGGCCTAAGAACCCAGGGGTCCCGGACACCCCCTGACAACCAAGGAAGGACTGGACAGCGGATCTAAATTCAGCAAGACCGCCCCCTGCCTTGGAAGCTCAAGGTTCCAAGTTCAATCCCTGGTACCAAAAATAAATAAGTAAATAAAAATGAATGAATAAATAAATAAATAAATTCAGCAAGATTTCTCACTTCTCTAAGATGGTAAAGCCTTAATAAATCTTTTATAAAAGATTAGAGCAGAAATAACTGTCGGACACCAGTGTCTTTCAGACACCGCGTGCTGCCCGGCATGCCCCACAGCAGCTCTAATTCACAGTAAAAGCGAGATCTGTGGCTTGCAGGGGATGGCAGCCACCACACGCGTATTCCTCCCTTCCCTAATTTCATTCCTGTCACCACACTATCTGTTGTCCCAGGTTCCAGAATGTGCGAAATGGCTGGAACACAGCGAAGGAGGCAAGGAAAACACCTGCCAGGGCTTTTGAAAAAGTGACTACAGTTTCGATGCCACATCTTCAGGGTGAAACAGGGAGGAGGAAGTGGAGGAGCACCCTCCTTCCCGCTCCTCCCTCCCTCTCTCCCTCTTTCCTTCCTTCCTGAGCTGGGCACCATGGTGTGACCTTAGTCCCCCACCCCGTGCATGTGGTCAGACTGCTGATCCCTCTGCCTGGTGGGCTAAGGAAGCGTGACCAATGGCCCCGAGCGAGTTTCTGGAGCAGATGCTGCTGTGGAACTCTGTTGTCCTTACGTGGGTGACAAGCACTGACTCCTGAGAAAGGTATGATTTTCCTCAAGTTCTTAAAGAAGTTTCATGTGGGCCGGGGATTTAGCTCAGTGGCTCCAGTGCTTGCCTCGAAAGCATAAGGACCCGAGTTCGATCCTCGGTACCAAACAAAAAAAAAAAGAAGTTTCATGTGCAGTATTTCATCCCAATCCTGGGGTCAGCCAGAAGGAAATTATCCCCAGGGGGGCCACAGAACCCACTCTACAGCTGCTGAGAATCAGCTGACCACTCACACGCAGGGTTTTATTTCTCAAGTCCAGCATTTAATCATTAAAACAAAGCAAAGCAACACTGTCAGGGCACAGTGTTGTCCCATTCCCCGTTCCAGAAGAGTGGGGGTGAAGTTTCTGCATCTCCAGAAGGAGAACGGGTTTGGTTTCCTGCTCTTCCCTGCTTGTCGTCTGGGGCAGTGGGAGGAGACAGAGCTGTCACCTCTCCCAGGAGGCTCCTTTCCTGGTGTCCCTGTCCTCTCTGAGTTCCAGTGATGATCCTGGCCTGATGAGAACGTGCTGTTGCAGCAGAGCTAGGAGCCCTCTGTGCAGCTAGCATTAAGCACCCTGCCCTCCTCAGGCACTGAAATGGCTGTTTCCAGCTGGAAGGCACAGCAGAAAATTGTGCATGAGAGTAGGCCCTGGCTGAGGCAGGGGCATCACAAGTGCAGTCCTGCCTGGGCAACTTAGGAATACCCCGTCTAAATAAAGAAATGCAGAATAGGGCTGGGGAAATGGTTCGCGACAGAGCAGCCATGGGTTTAGTCCCCAGGACTACACACGTGCACACACACACACACACACACACACACACACAGGTGCGGGCGCGTGCACACACACTGTGTGGGCCAGGGGCACAGTACATAGCCCACACAGGGGGACCCCTGTGGTGCTTGCTGCAGGGGCTGCTAAGAGGCTTCCTGGAGGCCCTCAGCTTCCAGTTAGCTCTGCACAGGCTGAAGTAAAACCAGGCAAAGAAAGTGTATTCTATCTTAGCTAAGACTACAAAGTGTAGCAAAAATAAACAGAACACGATTCAGGGCTTTCCTGGAGGTGCCTGCCAGTCTTGCCCCAAGGGTGTTAGTCTAAATAGAGTCCTCTTTGTGCCTGGTGCTGTGGGAGGTTGTATTTCTCAGCACTGTGTATATAGAGGTGGTAGACGACACCGTTGCATGTTTACTTAAAAGCACATCATCTTTTGCACTATCTACTGGCCATGGAACATGCTAGACACTGACATCTTATTTTTATCAAAAGAAAAAACAAGCCAGGACACTGCTTACCCTGCTAGAGACGCAGGCCCCGCCGAGTCGTGTCGCAGCATCCCTTCCAAGATAGGCAGCAATGGGTGGTTTTGGGCAGGGCAGGGAACAGAAGTCTTTTACTTCATTTGGGGAGAGGTGGGTTTAGTGCAGGGGCTTAGAGGCACAGAATTCTTGGGAAGGTTAAAGACTGAGCCTTCATGAGCTGCTTCACTGGTCCAAGGCCAGCAAGAAGCTACTGCATGAGGAGGCTGCTGGTCCCAGAGCCAAGTAGCCCGGGCCTTGGGATCAGGAAGCCACCTTGTCAGGGCCGGGACAGCGAACAGAGCAGCCTCCATACCTACAGAGGCTTCTGGGAAATGCAGTTGTTCAGCTTTCTAGCTAGAGCTCAGCAATGTGTCCACCACATTTTGCGCATCTGTCCTTAGCATGGATGCCAATGTTGCTCATTTTCTGCTGCCATAACAGGGCAATGAAGGTTCTTTCAGCCTTGTGATATTTCTTGTGGCATGTATATCCACCAGTGGAGTAGAAGGTTGCGGGATACACACACATATTTTTGGGTTAATATTAACTCACAAAACTTTAGTGCAAAAACAAATTTATATTTATTTATATTATCATCATAAAATATGAACAGATTCAGCTTTTGCAGGAGAGCCAATTTTTATTTAAAAGTTAACTGCAAAATTTTTGTTTCTTAAATATTAGGTTTCTTTAAATGGAATATAAATATGTAGTCTAACAGAATACTTTATCGAAATGATTTTCTTTTATAAAAATGAGTGGCAGAGAGAGGTAGGTAGACAGGGCTGGAGGAAGGAGGGTAATGGCTATTATTTAGTGGTGTAGAGTTTGAGTGTTGGGTTCTGGAGCTCTCTTGCACAGCACTGAACATTCTTGATATTCACACTGCACTGTACACTTAAATAGCTTAAATGTTAAATTCGTGTTTGTGAGGTTTTTTATCACAAGTAAAAATTGCAAAAATTTAGGACTCCTAGGCACTGGCTATTTCTATGACATTGTAGAATTCCAGAAATTTTTCATCATTGCTTTATTTCCTTCTTCCTTGGTCTCTCTTTCATTGTTATTTTGTGACAGGCATTATTAATTGAATGCTTAATATTCAGAATCAAAATGATGAAAGAAGAAGCTGCTTATGAGATATGACTGCAAAATGATGCGGCCATCTTGGAAAAACTTGTTCCGGCCCCTTTTAAAATTCTGTATTAACAGAATGGTTCAAAGTAAAACAAACAGTTTAGGAAACCAGAGAAAACATTTAATTGGGTTTCCAGGACACAATGAAATTTTTTGTTGAAATCTGAATGTGGTGGAGCCAGGTTTCTGGGCTCCGTGCTGCTCTCTGCTGCACCTCTGGCTGGAGCTGGTCTGGGAGCTTCACAGTGAAGGTCCGGCTGTCGGACACCGGGCGGGGCAAGACTGAGGGAGGCAGTTGTGCTGGCTTTAATGCGCCCTTGTCCAAGCTTTGGCAGACGGCTCACGGAGAGCCAGGAAGCGGGCAGGCATTCGCCCTGCAGAAGCTGGATTGCATTCAAACCCTTCCAGACTGCCCAGGAGAGGGATGAGGAGAGGGATGAGGCGACCCCACGGCCTGCTCCTCACTCTCCCGGGTCAGGCCAAGCTGCCTCGGGCTCTCGGTAGTCGGTCCTCGTCTGGTCCCCATGTGCTCCTCCTCGACCCTTTTCTGGTTACAAGATGAGCGGAGACTGGACCCAGCTGCTTCCTCTTCTCTGGAAGAGGCGAACACAACACGACTGCTCACTTCTCAAGGACTTTGCTGAACAGCAGTCTTTGGTAACTTTGCCCTGTACGTTCTGCTCTTCGGGCTCCTGATTGGTATCTTTTTGACAGTTCTCCGAATCCTTTGCAGACTTACCGTGCCCATGTAAAATTGAGAGATTCCAGTCTTTACGGAACTCTAATACATTTCTACATATTTTTGAGGTTAACAGAAGAATTGCCCATTCTTACACAGTATTCCTAGGAAATATCATTAGCTTGCCTCCTAAATCTTTATGGCCCTGCTGACAGGAAGTAAAAACCATCAGTGAGTCCACTCTGCCAAGCCATGAGCTCTCAACTCAGACGACCTGCTTCTTATTGAGAGATTTGTAATCCGTATGGAAAATAAGAGTCCACTGCTCCCGGGGCAGAGGAGGTGAGCCAATCCCAGTGCCCAGGAGGAGGCTCCCGGGCCACTATATGGAAAATAGGAGGTGAGAATAGGAAATGTGGAAAGGCACACTGATGGAAACAAGGATCCACTGGGATGAGTGCGCTGTAAGAGGTTTCCCCCATATCTTACTTTTCTTTGTTATCCTCTTGTTTTCCTTTTTCTAAAATAGAGAAGTTCTGAACTCTTTAAGTCAGATCATTTTGAAGTGTCAGGCTTTCGTATTTTAATGACCACCCTTTTGTGTTTCTCCGTATATTTACTTTTACTCATTTATAATTTACCTTAAATGTGATCATATCACCATTTTATTGGTCATATTTTGAATATTCTTTTTCTGGATGGATTCTTTTCTTCACTTGGTCTCCTTCCTCTGCCAGGTAACTAGTATGTTTATCCTTCCAGTTCTTTTCACTGGACATATTAATTGAATTCAAATATGTAATTAAAGACTTGCTATTGTTTTAGAAAAAAATTATGCCATCTTTCATGCATCGTGCTTTTCTCACTAAGCAAGCCTTTGTAGAAATTTCTGCTAGGCAGCCAGTGTAGATTTAATGTATTTGTTTTCAAGGTTGTGCAATGGTATGGACATAACACTGTGGACCCCACCAGGCTACCGGGAGTGATGTATGTGATGTTTTGTGCGACCATGTCAGGTTAAAGTCTTCAGAATGTGGCTCCTTTGCCATCATTACTTCAGAACAGAAGTATAGAGGGAGTTACGTAGCTGTGCTAAAAAAATGAAAATAAGTGAATGAACCCCTTACCCTCGAAATCTAGAAACAAAAGAAAACAAAAGAGAAGAAAGGAATTGATAAAGATAAAACCAAGAAATAATGAAATTGGTAAACAAAAAGGAAGTGCTGATGAATAAGTCCAAAGTCTGGCTCTATGGATAAAAACAAAATAGGCATACCACTGACCAACCTAATGAATGAAGAGGAAGCCCAAATACTCAGCTTAGAAATAAGGAAGTTCAGAAGAGGGAAAGCTTTTAAAATTGTAAGAAACTATTTGTGCAACTTGCTGCAATTAAATTTGAAGTAAATAATTTCATGGTCTAATATAATTTGCCAGTAGATACAGAAAACCCAAGTAGACCAAAAGGCAGAGAAAGAAAGGAAAATCAAGGAGCATTCCACTACAGGGCTCAGATGGCTGCATGCTGAGTATTTAGACCATTCCAAGGTATGGCCTAAAATTTTCCCCAAATTTATGTAGATTTCAATCTACAAATTAAATCAATCCCAAAATCTGGTAAAATGTGCTCCAAAAAATACAACCAGGAGTCACACTCTCTGTTTTCTTCCATTTTAGCTGCTATCACAAGATAACCTTAGATTAGGAAATTTATAAATAGAAGAATCTATTGCTTACAGTTCTGGAGGCCAGGAAGTCCAAGATTGAGGCAGTAATAGATTTGGTTTCTGGTGAGTGACTATTCTTCAAAGATGGCACCTTTCTGCTGGCTTTCTATGTGGTGGAAGGGCAAGCAGGTGGACCCTAAGCTGTTTGTAGAGGACACTAATCCCATTCACGAGGGCTCCCCCTCAAGACCTAACCACCCCCTCCCTGCCTCATTTCCTAATGTCATCACACTGGGGGTTTGGTTTCAATAGGTGGATTCTGTAAGAACACTTACATTCAGACCATGGCACTCACTGTGGCCACCAATGAAAACATGCTAAATAAAATATTAGGAAAATCATATAGCCTATTAATATAATGGTACATTATACCAAGTGAGCTGTTTTGCTACAAGGGAAATGTTCAACATTAGGAAATCAGCTCATTTAATATGTCATTTCAATAGAACCAAAGATAAAAATCATATGATCATCTCCATAGATACAGAAAAGTAATTTGACAAAACTGAGGACAGGTTCCATATAATAGAAAATGATAGATATTTTCCAAATAATATTAAAAATATATATCTCAGCCTAAAGCAAACTTTTGTTAATGCGCAGAAGCATTAGAAAATTTCTTACTAAAAATGACAGTTTCTCACTCAACACAGTGTTGCAAATCATAGGCAATGAGTTTAGATGAGATGAGGGAGAGGTATAATAACAAATGAAGAAGCAAATCTATGTATTTACAGATCATATAATTATATATCTGGAGACCCCAGTCAATGGAAATGCTGTAACAAACAGAATTTAGTTACACAACAATTTATGAAACCATCATACGAAAAAGAAAACTCTAGAATGTTTTGAAAGAGACCTGTAGCCTCCTTTACCCCTATAATGTCACCTAAAAGGGAAATGTTCTTTGAGGACACAAATCTCTTAGCTGAGACATCAAGAATCTAAAAACAATATAATTGTCAAAAATAAAAAATAAAAAAGTAGGGAGGGAGAAAGAACATTTGCCAGCCATTTGCTTCCTCAAGTTTCTAGAAAGTTGCTATGGAAACTGAAAAGACACGCTTGTTTACCAAGAAGTGATTTTGCTGTAAAATGATGGCTCAGGTGCACCTTGGCTCCAGGATAAGTGAGAAAACCGGGAACAGGCAAGGGTCTGAAAGCACATCCCATAGACACCGAGATCAGTGCTAGTAACTGAAAATATCAGGCAGGTGTCCAGGTGTTCAAGACCAGTGTCTCGGCCACTGCTCACACCTTGTAGCTTCATTTCTGAAGTCATAGCAGATTACCGATTTCCCCCCAAGCCCTCCCAAACCGTCAGTGCGTAGATCGAAGGCTGTAATTGCCTAAGAAGCCCCTCGGCCGCCCAGGCTTCCTCACCCACCTTGTTTCTCACTCCTGTCCCTTCATTGTCCCCTGAGGAGTCAAATCCTGACTCTCCCTGCGTGACATTCTCCAGCCTTGCTCAGGATCAGTCAGGGTGTTTTGATTGGAGCAATTAGACTGGTCCAGATTCTGAGCCTACTTTGTTGTTTTGTGACAATGGTGACATGGGTGGAAGGGGCTCAGGGCGTGTCATGACAGTGACCACTGTGCCACCTCTGGCCTCAGACAGGCAAAGAGGGAAGAGAGCACGGAGTCCAGGGGACACAGCAGGGTGATGGACACGTGAAGCTGGGCCAGCACTGGGCAGCTAGGTCTTCACATGAGACAGCTGGGACCTCTCCTGGAGGGACATTTAGGCTGGAATCCAACGGACCCTCTTTTCAGTTGCTCCATCACTGAAATGAAGGAAGTTACAGTTGTTAAAAACAAGATGGGCTGGGGAAAAGGAAAAAAAACAAGAAAAGAAGGAAAAAATGGAAACAAAGCTTTTGTAAATAAGAGGAAGAGGGGTTGAAGGGAGGGGAGGGGATTGGGAAAAAAAGAGGAATCAAGATATACCACGTACAGGCACAAATTCCCTATGATGAGTGTGATCATTATGCACATCGAAGTTGTACCAATTAAAAAAAACAAAAACAAGAAAGACCAAAGCTTGCAGATTTTTCTGGTGTTTCTGTTTGTTGGAGAGCATCTACACTGTAACATGGACATGGCTACCAGGAACTAAAAATTGGCAAAGCTGCAATAAGCCAGACCGTGGTGGAGACATGGGTAAACAGCTTACCCCCTCCAACTATACCTGCCACTTTGTGCAGGGAAAGGATCCAGCTGCAGGCTGATAGTGCTGGCTTCCTCCAATCCCCCTTTTGGGTAGAAGAGATACTTAAGTAAAATGGCTTTTTCATGTCTACGGTTAAAGACTGGAAATTCCATTTAGTCTTGGCTTTGGGCAGGAGAGGCAGGCTTACTGCGATGGTATTGCCAGTGGAGACTTATGTGCAGGTCGAGACTCTGGGAGAAACAAGACCTTGGAGGGCTCAAGTCCCAACCCTGGCTGAAGCCAACAAGTGCATAGAACTGTGGGGAATCCAGGTCCAACCCAGACGGATTAACTCACAGTTTCTAAGTCAGGAGCTGCTGGGGTCTATATTTAAGAAAAACTTCTCTGATTTTTTAATGGCCAGTCAAGGTTGCCACACATTTAGTCTGCTAGGAATATTGGTTTTCAGTTCACCCAGCCTCTCAACTTCTGAAGGTGTCTGGGGACAAGTTGCTGTTGTTAGCAGTTAATTACATTTGCCTGACAGCAAGCAGAGGGCTGGAGGCTGCAGAGTTTGAATGGTCAGAGAGAGCTTCCCAGGGAACTCGATCCTGTAGCTCTCTGCCTGTGGTGTACTCATGGGTCTTTGGAAAGGCTTCCTGTGTCTGCAGAGCCCTCTGGATCTGGGGATTTGTGTGGTGAGCTATTCTTCGCGAACACTGTAGGGATCTTTGTCCATCAGCATCTTTGTGTTAGTTGTTAATAGCAGCTAATAGCACAAGAAAGACTTGTCCATGCCTGTAAGTGCTCCACCATGAAGAATCGACTTTATTTCTTGTGATGGATTGTACCCACCCATCCAGCCAGGTGACAAAGCATGGATTGTAGAGAGAAACCAGAGGTGATTTATTGACTGACCAAAAGTTTGTATTTTACTTAAAAAAAAATAACAATTCTTGTGGGCTGTTTGTTTGTTTTGCTTTAGTGGTTTTTTTTTTTTTTTTTTTGATACCAGGAATTGAACTCAGGAAAAAAAAATTCTTAAAAACAGCATGAAATCTTTAAGAAAAAACTTTGTTTGCATCCTGCATGCCAGTAAAACCAGCACTGTGTGGATAACGCCAGAGTCTGCAGTCAGTTGAAGCAGCAGCCAGGCCTCCTTGGACCACAGCTGGAGCAGCCTCTGGTGCCGGGATGGCTGAGCATGGTGCATGGATCCCAGCCAGCCAGTTCCCTAGGGGGCCCTTCCAGAACAGGCGTTCTGGGGCTCTTAAGGGAAAGGTTACATTTTTGTACTTTTGAGGGGTCAGGCCTTGCTGAGTTCTGAAATGTTCTCACAGAACTTTTCTTTGTGCTCCTGTACGAAGTACTTAGTGTCTTTTTGATAGCATCAGTCTCCTCAGCAGTCACAGCTCCTTTGGCCCCAACATGGTTCCTTTTGGGCCAAAGTTTAAGATTTTCAAATTCTTTTCTCTATGGTTTTGCTTCCAATTCTCATTATAAATTGGGTAAAAGTAGCAAGAAGTACTTATGCCACAAACAATATTGGACTGCTTTGCAATTCGATCCACCAGATCAATTAGTCTACTAGCTTTCATTTAATTCTTCTGCAAAGTCTCAGGAGATGGGCAAAATACCAAAAACTAGCAGGACAAATTTCCTGCCACAGTGTAACACACATGACCTGCAGTCCAACTGTCAATGGAGTCCTTGTTCCTAACTGAATCCTCCAGAGCCTGGCGTTTATTTTCTGCATTCCTGTCAGCATTCTCGTCTTCTGCTCTGACCAGAATTACTCATCAGGCTTTGCTTACTGCACTGTAAGGCTTTTTTAGCCTGGATCTCCAAACTCCTCCTACAAACCAGTTTCAAAGACTTCTAAATCACATGGTCAGATAAAGTCACAGCAATGACCCCACTCTTGGTACCAAGTTTCTTTATTAGTTGACTTTGCCAGTGTTGGACACAATACCCAGAGAGGAATAGTTTGGTTCATGTTTGAAGGGGATTCAGTTCACTGTCACTTGGTTCCAAGGTAGACATTATAGCAGAAGGACATGGTGGAACGAAGCTGCTTATATTGTGAGCACCTGAAAGCAGAGCAGGAGAATAGTACCAGTGAAGAAGGGGCGAGATACCAGACATAGACCTCAAGGTCATGCCTCCATAACCCACCTAACTATGGATGGGTTATAGAGTTATTTTCACTTTTTGAGACAAGATCTCGCTATGTAGTCCAGCCTAGCCTTGAACTCACTATGCAGCCCAGGCTGGCCTCCTCCTGCCTCAGCCTCCCAAGTGCTGGGATTACAGGTGTACACTACCATGCCCAGCTTGGGTGGGTTATAGAGCTATAACCATGGGTTATGGAGTTACAACTATGGGTCATGCCTCCATAACCCACCCAGAAATCTGCTCCACCAATCCCTTGGGCAGCTTCTAAGTCAATGAAGTTGACACAATCAAGTCTAACTAATATGAATATATATATATATTTCACTGAAAAAAACGTAAAATGCAATTAAAAATAAAAACTATTACAAATCAGAGAAAAATGACACCTTTACATGTCTGTGTAAAGGAACTTCTCGGAGTCTCTGTCAAGGCGCATTTACCCATGTTCCTTTCCTCCCTACTAGAGCTCTGCACCAGGCCATGACCTGTTTGCAGTCACTTCTGTCCTTCCTGGGGAGGGTAGGTGATGCCTGTGGACCATGCTTCCTGTTCTCCTGTCACTTCATCATCCGACTTTCATCAAGATCTAGCAGTGTCAGGTCTTGGTTAGGAGGCTGGAGGGCTGGAGGGGTGAGGAGCAGGGGTATTTCTGTCCTCACTCCCACCTGGAGGGACATCTCTCCAGCCTTTGTCAAGGTCCCGATTTCTGTTGCTGGCTGCAGCCTTTGGGCTCCATAGTCACCACCTTTTCCATTGTCCCTGCTGCCTAAGGCTGGGCTGGTAGCTTCTTGGTAATCTCACGTTCCATCTTCCTCCTGTTTTTCAACTTGTTTGTCTCCTACATTTCCAACTCTCTGATTTAAATTCCCTCTGTTTAAATGCAAGTGTGGTTCCTGTGCTACTAGCTGACCTGGATCATGCAGGTTCTCGGTGATGTATAAAGGAAAATTTTACAGAGCTAGGTGATATCAAAGCTGATTGTTGCCTTTAATCACAACCACTTCTGAGGGATTAGAGTTGATGATGGACTGCGAACTCTGGCTCCTACTGGAGCTAGCTGCAGCTCTAATCGGTGAGCTGTGAGGCTGGTTTACACACAAAGGGTGTAAACCCTTCTGGTCCTCTTCCCAGGCTCATTTTCAATGTGAAATTAGCATAGACACCATGAATGCCCCTTTTAGCATCTAAAGCACTTCTCTTTCTTCCCTCAGCAAACTGCCCAATGGTGTGTGCACTGGCTTAAATCCCCCTGCCTGGCAAAATAATAGGCATACGTATTTTAAAAATTCTGGTCGTCTGTTTTGATACTAAATATTATTTCACAGCATATTTTTTTCTCTATATGACATTTCATGAAAATCTTACCAACTCAAATGTCCTTATAACATTCTAATTCCACAATTTCTGTAGTCTTTTGATAGATATTTAGTTTCCAAATTATTTACTCCCTGGGATTAATACCCTTAAAGTTAACTACCTGAAAATTATTTTTAATTATTTTCTTCAAATTGTAAACTTTATGTGCAACTCTTCAGTATAGTTTTCAAGTGACTTCTCATTGGAGATTCAAGCTCTAGAGGAAACAAGACCTCATAGAGAAGTTGAGTGAAAAACAAGCACAGTGGACATCTTTTGCGGTCTTCTCACCATCTGTCTTCCCACCGCTCTCTGTCCGGTGTCTGCCGATTCCACTTGAGAACCAGGGCTGGGCTGTGGGAAGCATCACCTCCCTGCCAGGGGCTGTCCAGGAATTTCCACATGACTCAGAGCTTGTCAAGAAGCATCCGGAAGAGCTTTGCTAGGGATTAGGGGACGAGTTCATCCTTCCTCATCTGAAAGTTCCCTCATCTTCTGGATGTTGTTTTGAGTCCTTGTGTGCCAGAAGTAGTGCAGTCACTTTATCTCAGGCCTCAGTAGGAAGCCACATGGTGGGGAGAATGGCTGGGAACCGGAGCCAAAGCAGAAAGCAATGTCTACTGATTGTGAGACCTGCTGGTCTTCTAGTCCAGATTCTTAGATTAGGAAATGATCTTACTGATGAAGGCAGGTTGATTTAGGGTTTTTATTACATCTAGCACAAAACATCATAATTTATATGACAAATTAGAAAAATAATAGTTTATTATTAATATCTATTGATATAATTAATATCTATTAATCTACTCCTTATCAACTTGATAACCTTTTGCCACCTCCCCTTAAACCATACTTAATCTCCAAATACAATAGAAAGTTCATGGTAACATGGTCCAACCGTACCCTATGGACAAATGGAAACGCCCTGCTTCCCTCCCCAGAACAGAAGGTAGTTGATCTTTGGGTGATGCCTACTCTTCTCCTAATATTTCATAATTTAAATGTCATAATATGGATTCAGCAATATTTCAACAACAATAAGTCTATCAACATTATGTTACAGAGAAAGGAAACAAAGATTCCTTGTTAGTATGTGTGTCTATATAAGCGTATTAACACAATACTTGACAATTGCAGCCCTCATTTCTGAAACTGGGCAACGATCACAGCTGGTACTCAGAACTACCTTCTTCTACTCCCCATTCTGTGTTCCCTTGGCCTTCAGCCAGCACCTCAGCAGGTCTTGGTTCTTTCCAGGTGGGGTGACCCGTCCTTCATTCCTGAAAGCTCTGGACTATTGTCATCCTGCCTAGATTGGGCTGTTGCAATGTCCAGCCAACCTTAGTAACAGGGTACAGTAGTGTTAGGAGGCAGCCTACGGGGTCTCCTGCACTCCGACGTATTCTTCCTCCCCCACTTCGGAGCTCTGGTCCAGTTTCCCCTGTTGGTCTGGGTCAGTCACCCCACCAATCCTGCAACCCTTCTTAGCTTGCTGACTCAGAGGCCTGAGGAGCCCTGTGGCCAGTAGGGAGTCCCAGCTCCTAGGTCAATGGGTCATTGTCGTGGCCCCTGGAGGAAGCCTCTCCACTCTGGAACTAAGACCTCTAGGCCAGCAGAGCATGAAGTCCTGGAAGCAGGAAACAGACATTCTGCCTGTGGCACCAGGGGCAATGGAGGGTGGCACTATTCCCATTTCCACCCTGACTCCTGGACCCACGAGTCCTGGCTGTGGGAGACACTGCTGCAGAGTGGGTGCTCACTCAGAGGGCATGGAGCCTTTGGAAGAACTTGCCCCACCTGCAGGCAGCAGTCACACCTCCTGGTGACATGTCAGCTGGTTTTTAAACATTTTTACATCTAACTACCTCACAAAACAACCAGAAGCACACTGATTAATTTAGAAACAAATATTTTAAAAAATCATTTATGGCATAAATGTTGTTGCTATTTTTGTTTATGTTAACAAATAAGATGAGAGTGAAATAGCTGTGATGTTGGAACTTCAATGCTTCATTGATGAGATAAAACCTATTTGTTGAATTGGAAAATAGATTTAGAATACTGGAAGAATATTAATTTTTTTGTGCTCTTCGCATTTTCATGGCACAGTATATTACAACATCCTTTTAAATCAGATGTGATTTTATTTATTTTTTGAGACAGAGTCTTGGTATACATTTCAGGCTGGGCTTGAACTCCCAGCGATTCTCCTGCCTCAGTGAGTGCTGGAATTACAGCCATGTGCCATGAGGCCCAGCTAGATGTGATTTAACAATTTCTTCATCACTTCGTTAAGTTCAGGCCATGGGTCAACAAACGATGGCCTAATTTCCACCCATTTATATAAATAAAACTGCATTGAAACAAAGCCCTGGCATCCTTTGTCCTGTCTGCTAAATGCTTTTTCCCTGCAACAGTGGCCTCAGGCATTGTGGCAGAAACAGTGTGGCTCCAAACCTGAAAATTCATATCTCTCCTTCTCAGAAAATGCTGGCTGCCCTCTCATCTTGACAATCAACACAACAACAAATCAAGGCCTGATTTGCTATTTTCTGTAGGATAAGCACAGCTGAGGTAATGGCTGCTGATTTCAAGGCTGGAGAGAGATGTACAGTATGCGGGTGCAGTGGTTACAAGTCACCCCTGAAGTACAGATGTGGTGAGCTCGTTAGAAGTGATGAGTTCCATGTATTTATAGCCATCTTCTGGCTCTTTGCATATATTTCTCTGGCCATTATAATTTTGTGTAAGCCTAAGTATCTTCTCTCACTCTTGGAAATCATAATAGCTGTATTTAATTTTTCTCAGAAAAGCGAGGTAGAGTGGATTAATTCATTTGAGATCCACTTACGCTTAGAAGCCAGTTAATCTGGTGGAGGATCGGGTCTGAGTGGTCTTAAATTGTGCTCAAGAGAGAAGCTTGGGACAGCTTGGGGTGCAGTAAGGAGAGTCGCTGAACCATCGATGGCCAGGGTGAATTTGATGCCCGTGCATGCACAGGCCCATGAAGTATTGGGGTTCAGGGTTCCTAGTGAGGTCAGCAGCACTTTCCAAAGCCAACCCTCCAGGTCAGGCTGCCCAGCATGGGAGGGAAGCTGTGTTACAGAGCCGACTGTGTGCCCAGACCTGTTCATGAGGAAGTCGCCCAGCACAGTGGCCGTCTCAGGGACTGTCCCTGGGTGATTGTCGAGGGCTTCTAGGAGGGCACTGCTGCAGCTCAATGTCTACAGACAGGAAGCCACATGGTGACAACCTCAGGGACTTCGCTGAGGCTCTTGCATCCATACCGGCACAGCTGAAGCTGGTGACCATGCCACCGGCCCCCAGGTTAGTGTCCTGCCACTGCCGCACACCCATAGTGCCACTGTCCCTGTCACATGTCCTTTGCCATGTGGAATGGAGGACACTGGGCAAAGCTAGGGCTGGGAGAGAGTCGGGGAAATACTTCTCCACTCCAGCTGTCTGTTTCCAAGGGGGTCACTTCTGCGGAGATCTTTGGATTGTCCGAGTGCTCGGCATTTTACTATTGAATAGCTCTACTATTCCTTCACTGTTTTCTGAATAAACAATTACAAACTCTTTGGCTGCCTCAGGGCCATGCTGCGGCAGGTGCAGCTTAACATGAGTTCCAGAGATCTGGTGATGATTTGAGACAAGAGGTAGCTCGCTGCCGCTGGAGAGACCGTTGATTAGAGGCTCCTGTTAATTCCCCAGAATTTCTTCCCTAGTTAGACTCATGGGAAAGGAGGGAACCATTAAGATGCCGATTCCTGGGCTGCAGCCCAGACTACTGAACCAGAGCCTGTGGACCCAGGATCTTCTGTCACATAATTAGAAGACAGCCTGACTTTCCAGGTGACCTTGGGCAAAGCCTTTTTGTGAACGGATGCACTTGATTCCTGTGATTTCAGAAACACATTCCGATGGGTCATGTTCTCATAGTGTGGGATCCTAATGTGAGGGAGGCTGAGCAGTGACCAAGCCTTCAGCTCTGCTGCTTGGTTTAAGTGTCTGTGCAGCCCCCTCTGCACCCTGAGCCTCTGCCATCTGCTCTTGCCATGGGTCTCAGCAGTGGCAGGACAGGCTCCTGGGCAGGACTGCTGTTTATCTGCAGTCTCTGGTATCAAATGCAGCATCACCTGCAGCCAATGGGACAGTAGGCAGCATCTTGGGACCAGCTGAAGGTGACGAGTGCTCTCGACGGTGCTGCGGGTCCCCCAGGCAGGCACAGTGGCCCAGCTCTTCCCAAGCAAAAACTCAGCAGACCAGGTGTAGATTTTTACAAAAGGCCTTGCTGCCAAGGACGAGTCAGCGTGGAGACACAGGAAATAAACAACACCAAGACTCACCCAGTAAACCTCCTTCCCGCGGAGAATCCCTACATCCCTACATCCCTACAAGATGCTTAGTGGCCAGAAGCTTGGTTTCCATAAATTCTTCAAGATCAGAAAGAGTCCAAAGCTATTCACAAATCAGTATCATGGTAGCCAAAAAGCAAAACTGGATGACACAAGGGCATGCGTGGTCCCACTTCTTGCATGGATAATCACCCCTCATCCCTGTTGCAGTAGAAGCTGTCACTTTGCCAAGCTCTGCTGCACAAGGCACCTTAGTTTGCATGTTCCACTGCTTGCTCCTTGGGACTATGTGACCCCTCTTTCCACCCCTGCTGATTTCCTGGATGTTTTAGCAGAAACACCTTAATTCAAAACCAGCAAATTCTCCCTGTCTGTCTGCCAATGGAAAATGCGCTGCTACAGGAAAAGCATGTGGTGGAGGCCAACAGGAAAGAACTTGGACTCCTAGATTGCTCAAAAATTACTGCCAGCTCACTCTCAAAAGTTTCCAGGCACAGCCTGTGGAAAAGACATGGTTGTGTGTTCCTGCTGATGAGCTTTTTGCACCGTAATCTGCATGTTCCAAGCTGCCTCCCTGTCATCGGAGGAGCATCTGGGGTTAACGGGAAGTGGCCGCAAGCTGTTTGCTCCCATACATCCTTCCCACTCCCCTCTTTACTAAGGCTCTGAGCTCAGACCACTTCAGGTAGAAATAACTTCATAAACCCATACTGCATTTAAGAACAATTACCCTTCTCCCCTTTTCGGCTGGGCCTCAGACCCAGGGCCTTGCACATGTGAGGCAAATGCCCCACTGAGCTAAACCCCAAGCCAATAACTTCCAGAGACCTCCACTGAGACAAGCTGAGGGTGGTGTCTTCCAGGGCTGCCCTGGGAAATGCTGCAGATTGGGGCGTTGAAGCAGCAGAAATCGAGTGCCCACAGTTCTGGAGGGTGGAAGCCAAAGAGCAAGCAGTTGGGTGAAGCTTCCCTGGGGAAGCTTTCCCTGGCCGGTTGTGGCCACCTTCCCGTGGTCCCCTCGTGTGACTTTTCCCCTCTGTGGGGTCCATGGTGCCTCCCTGTGTGTGTGTGAATTTCCTGTCCTTCTAAGAGTACCAGTCTGGCGAGACTAGAGCCCACCATGGGCCTCATTTTAACTAAGTCACCTGAAAGCCTCTAAACACATTCACTTCCCAAAGTACAGGGGGTCACGGCTTCAACAAACGAGTTTCAGGGATAAAACATTAAGAATCAAGATTATTGGCCACCCAGGAGGGTGTCTCTGAAAAGCACTCCCACCCCAGCCCCACTCCGTGACTGTGGTCTGCTGAAATCAGGACTCCTGACGCCCACTGGTCTGGCCGGGTGCCCTTCCATCCCAGAGTCATGGCCAGCTCTGAGACCTAGGACCTGTCATATTTCCTTTCTTGTTGCTGAGGCATAAGACTCAACACCCACAATTTAAGGGGAAAGGGTTTGTTTTGGCTCACAGTGTGTACAGGTTTCAGCCATGGTCGGCTGTCTCCAAGGCAGGGTGGCCGGGCAGAGGGGCCTGGTGGACAGGAAACAGTGTGATCAAGGGAGGAGGAGGGCTATATACAGGTCCAGGCCACTCCCACAGTAATCCACCTCTTCCCACCAGGCTTCATCTCCCAACATCACACCCAGCTGTAAACCCATCAGTGGACTGATCTACTACTATGCACCCACGATCCATTATCAATATCCATGATCCAGCACCATGCACCCATGATCCAATCACCTCCCCAGAGCCCCACCTATGAGAGCATGAGGCTTTGGGGGGATGTCTACATATAGCCATAACAGACCTGTACCCCCGCCTCACCCCTGCCTCAGTAGCAATCATCCCTCTCTGCCTCTCAATCTGTCCTCTCCATCTTTCTTGCCCTACTTAGGTTCTCAGGTCCATCACCATAGTTACCCGTACCTTGTTTAGCCCACCCTCCCTCCAGGCTTGCAATCCTGGTAAATCTAAGACTCTTACTCTCTCCATGCCTTTCCCCTCCAGCTATAAATAGACCACACCACTTGCTGTGCTCCTCTCAGTTGAGAGTTTTAGGGTGCTGTGCATCCTGGTCCCCAGAACTGTAAATGTGTGCACTAGTGATGTGATTAAAGCAAAGATACTGAGGCCCAGATTATCCCGGGTTATCAGATGTACTCCAAGTAATCACAGCATCTTTGGAAGAGCAGGGGAGGAAGTTGGAGTTCAGAGAAGGTATGTGAGCACAGAGGCAAAGTAGGGAGATAAGACAGATAAGACAAAGGAGGCAGAGAGGAGAGAGACAGAGACAGAGAGAGACCTGAGGTCTCCTCTCTGCGGGCTCTGAAGAAGGTGGAGGGACTATGATGGAGGAGCTCAAAGCCCGGGAACTGGGAAAGCCAGGACACAGCTCCCCCGCGGAGGGGGTAATAATGTGGCAGCTTTAAGTCAGCAAGTATATGACGACGTGTTACCACACCAACAAGAAACCAAAAGTAGGACTAATCTCAAATCACCACTGAACGCCATCTCCCAACCGTGCTACGCTGCCAGGAATGCTTGCTCTTCTACCCTGCAAAGGGGATATTTCAGGGATGACTTTCCCAAATCTTCTATACCATGCGTCTCTACCTTCGTAGCTACCATTACCTCACATTTCCTTGAGATCATAGGCGCTTCCTAGGAATTACCACCTGCCCACCTCTGACAGCACAACTCTCCATGTCTGCTTCATCTTTAGTTGTCATAGTTTCCATCCTCCTATAAAAGACACACTCCTCTCTGTGGACTCTGGGTCTGGTCCCCTCTTCCCTTTTGAAGACTTCTCTCCGTCAAGCATTATCTTTCTCCCACCTTCCTAGAGGGCCTTTTCCTTTAGCATAAAAATATACTTCAACACTTTCCAATGAAAAACCCTTCCTTTCACTTTTATCATCCTCTAACTGAGTTTACATCTGAAGGGAATTGAGACTCATTTCAGTTTAATGAAATTAACCTTCAGTATGGAACACCATTTCCCTTCTGAGTTTGGTTGAGGAAATAGCCTAGCTATAAAAAGTTTAAATACATTTAAACTTCCAGAGAAATGGCAAGAAGAGTATAAGGACTTCACATATACCCTTTACCACATCCCCAGTAGTTGAGATTTTTCACCTCTCTTACTTATGATCATTTTTCTTTTTTCCAAAGCATCTGAGAGTGAGCTGCAGACATAATGCTTACCACTCCTGAACACACCAGCGCACATTTCCCCAGATGAGGACCCTGCGCTCTGCCACAAGCACAGAAAGGAGCTGCTCAGAACTCCTGCTGCAAGTTCTGCAGATTTACTGCCATGCTTGGACCGAATCCCTACTTGGCCTCAGCTGCTCCCCAACTGTGACGGAAGTGCTGGAGTCTGGTGTGACATCCTGCACCATCACACGAGATATCTGGCATGAGACCTTTGCTTTATTGTAGCCCAAAGTTTCTGAGAACCATGAAACATCTGCTTCTTGAGGGTTCAAAGTAAAATGGTGTCACCAGAGCAGGGATCCAAGAACACTGGCCATCCTGTGGGCGTGTGAGACCCACTCACCCCTATCCAGCAGGGATGCATGGGGCGCGGACCTTTCCTGGCCTACAGACGTGTTCCAATTGCCACAGAGGTCCCTAGGTGACCTGAGAAGATGTCCCTTGGAAAGAGAATGTCCTTGCAGGCGCAGTGACATGGGCAGTCGGAGGGTAAGAGGCAAGGGAGCCTACAAGGGTGGTGGGAACAGCCAGTTACTGCTGATGTTTCATTGTTCCCCAGTGGAGGGAACAGAAATTGAAGTCAACAAGCAGTGAAAAATGTAAGTGGGGACCAGAGGGCTCTTTGGTAGATTGTGAGGATGGCTTTCTCTCCTGACACAGGAAAGGGGATCCGACTGAAAAGCAGACTCAGGGTCTGCGCTGACCTTTGCTCTGGAGACCAAATGCCACGAATGCCCTGTCACAGCAGAGGCCCCAGAGAACAAGCGGAAATGCAATCTTGGCTAAGGTCAGGCTCGCACCCCACAGCCTTGCCCAAGGGCGATTCCCCATCCCTGAAGGTGAAATGGGATTCGTGTACTTGGAAGGTGAAGTAATATACCGTGGCCTTTGGCTGTTAGAAATAGCGTGGTGCACAAAGCAAAGCTGAAATCTCTGAAGTGGACTTTAAGAAGAAAATGCTTACTAGATATCCCTCCCCTGGCCATGAAGACATTATAAGGAAAAGTCAGGGGCATGGCAGAGAGCTGTGCTGCCACCGAAGACCCCAAACACAGGTGTTTACCACGTGTTCACTGGACTCGAGTAAAGTCACGGTGGCATTTCACTGTGCTGTTTTTCCTCTCCTCATACCTGGAAGTGGTCCTCAGTCCTTCACAGCCCTTGCATGCAGATCTGCCATTCTGTGGGCCAGCCTTCAGCTTGGGACCACTTGGAGTCAGCAGGTGCTTCGTGTTGCAGCCAGGCCATTCTTGGCAGCACTACTGCAGAAAGGAATCATGGTCTTCCCTGGTGCTCGTTAGGAGGCCGGCAGTGCCCCATCCCAGTGCTGGCCAGTGCAGCTGAGCTCCATGCATTTCGTGGGAGACCAGTCTGAACCTGCTCACGCCCTTTCCCCGTTCTACCTTCGGCTGCCATGAGCCACCACTCACTCCTGCTTGAATGAATGACCAATGCGTCCTTTGTCACTGGTTGGTCATTTTCTTCAGGGCTTTGCCCTAAGCGGAGCAGAGAAATACATCCATATACAAACAGGTAAGTGTGTGGAAGTCTGCATCTATTTTTGTAACTCCATCTTTTTATTTATTTAAAAATGATTTTTATAAATTGCAGCCTTGTTCTGTCTGAAGCCTCAAGGTTCTTTTTAGTTGTTCCCCTTTTCGTGTGTTAACTCCCTACCCGAAATCAAGACCCCTCCTGGTTATGATCAATACATGCTCCTCCTTGCTGAACTGCCTGTGTATAACCAAGCTCCTAAGTGCATTGCCTTTCCTCGATCCTGTCACATTCTTGGCTCTTGATCATGCTGCCATTTTCAGAGGATGGAAGGGAAGGAGAAAAAAACAGTCAATACCTTATTTTTGCATTTCAGCTAAGTATCTTCTTGGGATATTACATGGGCATCTTGTATAGGATGGAAACTGAAATTTCTTCATGTATGCCGAAGAACAACATCTGCTTTAATTTTCAAGTGGGATATTTCCCCTATGAAAGGGTACCCAACGTTTATGTTGGGCTGTGTTTGGTTCTGTGTAGTGATATTCCTTCTCAAAAACATTACTGAAAATATCAGTGTAACTAAAGACTAATCAGGGACTCAAACTCTACCAAAAAGACAAGCATAAGCCTACACCACACTTAATACTGGTTACCTTAATTCTGAGTTTTGTGATTGCTTTTAACATAAATTTTTAAAAATGATAAATTTTTGTACAGAGAAAGTAGTATATAAATATTTCTGTAGTAATGCATTAAAAGTGATTGTAAATGACTCCCCACGATCCAGGTTATGAGAGAGAAGTGGCTCATCCACACTGGGCCGAGTTAATCAGCATCTTGAAATCTGCGTTAATAACCTCCCTGCCTGTCTGCATAGCTTTACCACATATGCAAGTGTGACCACCTGTCCAGCTCACGAGATGGCCCCGAGTTGAGCCTGCTATTTCTGCGTACACCAATGGCGTTCCTCTTCACGGTCACATGCCACCCTATCGGGGAGATCTAAATTGTACGGACACAGTAGGGATGGATGGTTGCCTACCCAGCCTGCTGTCTAGTTTTGAAACTGGGTGGCAGAGTGGACCTAGCTTGTATGAAAAGGGAATTATTGCCATCGTTAGAGGAAGGCGCCCTGAAAGCCAGGATCTGGCCTCTGTGTGTCTACCAGTTTATGAGAGCTGCTTTGGGAAGAGCCCCCAGGCAAAACTGGGTTCATCTTCAGGAACAGGAGCTCACCATTGTCGGAGGCTTTGTCAGGGTGTATGGCTCAGGCTTTTCATCATGGTTTTAAAGCCTCCTTACAAGTAATTTTAGTGTGAGGAGCAGTATACACACCTGCAGTCCTTGCACCTCTGGTGTACAACCTGGGGATGTCAGCATCTGATGCACGCTGGTACCCACCACCGAGAACAGGTAAGTGCTCATTCTAGCCTCATTCCTTTATGCCGCCCAAAAGCCTTCCCACAGAAAGCAGCCATTCGGATGCTACCAGCAGTGACTTCACTCCTTCCTCAAACTCACGTAAATGAAGTCAATGTGGACTTTTGTTTCTGGCTTCTTTTGCACATGGACTGTGTCTACAGAAGTGGTTTAATTTGCCGAGTGCATCAGTTCACTTTTTTTTTGCTGAGCAGTAATTCCTTGCAGGAGTCTCCAAGGCCTCTCCATTGTGCTGCCGGGGGATCACCAGCCACAGAGAATTCCAGTTGCTCGGTAGCTCCTGTCCCACTTTGTACTGTCACTTTTCAATTTCAACCATTCTGGCAGGTGTGAGACCCTTATTATTTTTTCAATAGTGAAATCTCGATGGTCGGGGAAAATTACAATGAAATTCACAAAAGCAATGCCTTACAGTAAGATGAATCCATCCAATATTATCTTTAGTCATATTGTCAGTTATTTGGAAATCATAACATTTCAGACATTTAAATTAGAATTATAAAGATATATACTCTAAAGGAAGAGCACATTGGCAGAGTTTGATCTTAACTCACCGTCTTTTATGGGGTTGTGTCAGTGCCAGTCTGAACAGTGTCACCTCAGAGGCCAGGTGGAAAGCCCTACCTAACCTGGCGCTGGTATCTGGAGATGGCATCTTCAGGACATGATTCATGCAGATGAGATCAGTGCCCTCCTAGGAAGAGACAGCAGATGCGTGTGGCCCTCCCTGCCCATGTGAGGACCCAGGGGCAGCTGCCACCTGCAGGCCACAGAGCGGCCTCACAGGGACCTCAATCTCGGACACAGCAGCCTCAGCACTGTGGCGATGAACATGTTGTTAAAACCACATAGTTTGTGGAATCTGGTGCAGCACTCTCGGGAGACTAATAAAGTTAGAAACTCGTCTCCCACCAGCATGAGCCCACATAAGACAACCCACAGAGAAGTGTACATGTGGAATTATTTCTCACAGAATAGATACAATTCTTCCCAAATGACCAATTGTTTGGAAGAGTGCGAAGGATGAGTTGTTTCCTGATTACATGGAGCTCTGCCTGGCCACAGACCGCAGGTGACCCAGAGGGGACAACACTAGGCTGGCTAACAGGGTGTCCCTTCTCTGCTGGTAACTGTTCTGGGCGTGGTGACCCAGGCTCCCTGAGAAGGCTGCTCACAGGAGGTCAGAGTGCAGTGCAGTGGCAGCTATATGGCAGATAACTGCTCTTTGAGCTGACAAACTCTTTCCAGAAATAAAAGTAAAAGTGGAGTTGCCAAGGATAGCCTGACTAATTTTCAGCATTTCAGAAAAAGGATTTAACTCAGTGGGGTGTCTTGCTCCTACAGGGCAGAGAATCTGGGCAGGCTAAGGAGCCAACGAGTGTGAAAGAGGCCATGTGTGGGGAGAGTCCCCGGAAAGACTCCCCTTTAGGAAAGGGGCAAAGCTGCTATTTCAAACAATGTCAAAGATCTTGAGGCTCAGGTTAGTGTATCCCTGGATGGGCAGGTGGAATGGAGATTTTTAAGAATCTTTTAGTGTGCACTCAGAGCTCTCAAACCATGAACATTTAATAAACGTGCATTAGCCTAATCGACTTTTAAAAGTTACCAGGAGCCATAAGTGGATTTTGGAAGATGGTTATAGATAGCTTCTTCTTTTCACCTTTCTAGTGGGTCATCTCAATTCTTGCTTGCTAGCTACATAAGTAAATTAGAGAAAGATCATGAGCTACATTACAGGCATACTCTGAGAGTCAAATCAAAGTAGCAGAAGGCTTACTTTTACATCTGTTTGATTACACTGAGCCTTACTTAGTAAGTATCAATTCCCATTGATGTATAATGTGTATTCTAAAGCAATCCAGAGATGTAGTTCCATTTTAAGTTTGAGGTAAAACAGTCAGAATCAGAGGCTTAAAGCCTAAGGTAAAAAAAGCAATCACGGGAACAGAGTCAATCAATTGTGGGGCCCTAGCCTTGAGATGGTAGTTTATGGCCACGAGTTAATGGCCCATTACACTCAGAATTTTTGTTTTGTTTGATTCTGGATTGCATCAGCTTCTCCTTCATTTCTGAGGAACAGTTTTCTTGGGTGTAATCCTTGGTTGGCAGATGTCTTCTTTCAGCACTTCCGCATGTCATCCCCTTGCTACTGGCCTCCACGGTTCCCAATAAGAAATCTGCTGTTGACCTAACAGACATTACTGTGTGTGTATGAGTCGCCTTCCGCTTGCTGGTTTCAAAATTCTCTACTTATCTTTTGACAGTTTGAACACCATTCAAAGAAAAACTGTAGACAAATTTAGCAGAGTCGAATGGAGCAAAGCATGATGCATGAATTGGGCTGCTGGTCAGACCCAGGAGAGACAGAGAGCCTGGTGCAGGTGAGCAGGAAGCGTTCATGGCTCCCCAGCCCGCCCCGTGGGGCTGGCCGTGACCCACCATGACTGCTAGGAAAGCAACAGAGCTGTTACTGTCAGGCCTGTCAGAAGTGGCCACAGGCAAGTATAGGTGAGATGTTCTAGCTGAGGTCCTCCCCTCCCCAGAGCTGCCTCTTCTCAGGTGAGTGGCAGTGCCACATCTACCGCCTTCAAGGACAGTCCAACCCCACCCTGGGAAACCAATTACCACAGGCACGTGGCCCAGAGCCAACATCTCTAGGAGTCCTCTGAAAGTTGAGAGGTTCTGTCCGGTTTCTTCCTGTTCTTTTCTCCAGTTTGACTTGAGGAAGCTGATATCTTGCTTTTTCCTCTTTATTTTTGTTCATTGGTTTTAGCATCTCACCTTATCTACAAGTATCTGCTCAAACAAGAATGTGATGTCTGTACAGCAACTCCCAACAGTTCTCAGGCAGAGTGCACAGGAGTTCCAAAGGAAGAAGCTTGTGCCATCAGGGACCCCATACAGCTCTGGGGCACCCCCGACGGATGGCCTCTCATTCCTGATGCCAGCAGCAGGTTTACGGGGCTTTGTCCTTGTCCTTGGAGACAAAGGATTAATATTTGCTTTTACTGCTATAGGGAAGGTGCCCATTCACTCATAATCAAGAACAGAGAAATAGTAAGTTTCAGAAGAAAACTATAGTTCCCGTATCTTCCAACATGAAATGTGTTTGCAGGCTTTAAATGTCAGTTTTTGGTTTCTTTACAGCTTCTACCCACAGGATTGTGAAATTCCCAAGGATCTGGTTTAAAAGGGGTCATCTTGTTTCCCATGCACTATTTTCAAAAAGTTAATCTAAATACACATGAACACAAGTATAGAGTAACCGTGGTTGAAGATGAAATACTGAGCTTGTGTTCTCCAAAATCACAAAGACAACTACTTGCGAAACAGTGATTTAAGGGAGGAAAGAGATATTACCATGCCTCTTATTTCTGTGTGGAAGGAATTCATTTTTCCCACAGTCATAAATTCCAGGTTGAGTGTTTGATATTACAACGGCCTAGAGGTCGGACAGTGGGAGACAGAAGTCTGAGCTTCGAGGCTGTTGGAGGATTGGCTATCAGGCAGTGGTCATGCAGGGCTCCTTCTGAGGGCTGGCGGGGAGCACAGAACAGGGGGTGCTATCTGGCTGCAGATCCTCTGCCTGGGTAGACAGGGACGGCTCCTTTTATGGGTAGGAGCAGGGATACCAGAACCACTGGGCCAGGCACCATCTGCCATGACTCCATCTTCTCCCTGTCCCTGTGGGACTCATTGTCCTGCATGGCATTTAGTAGAAACACAAAAATCCTAATTTTAGAAATGGAGAGAGACTTGTTACATTTTGGCTCTACCCGGTAACCTGATTCCCATTCGCAGAACGGAAAGTTTTGTTATGCTTCTGTGTGAAGTGGCGCATGCCTCGATCCTGGATTCATCCTCCTCACCCTTCCTGCATCCTGTCCCTCCATGACTGGAGGTGCAGTCAGTGATGATGGCTAACGTCCTCCACCGCGGCGTGCAAATGGAGCTCTGCTATCCTGCATGTGGAGGTCACGAGGAGGAAGCAGATACGTGAAACTCTTAGAGGGGTTGCTTTGTTTTCTGTGACATTTCAGGTTTCTGAACTAAGGAAATAGAATGCATAGCTCACAAATATTCTGCTCAAATTGTCACAGTGATGAGTAGTTCAGGCTTACCTGTTGGTTGAGTAAGTGGAATTACTATCACGTCAGTACATGTTCTTAATTGTAGTTGCAGTGCACACAGAACTCAAATATAAAACTGTCTTTCTTAAATAAAACACACACAAGCCCATAGACAAAAAGAATCTAACACCGAGTAAAAGCTTTGTTTTTGTAAGGAACTCTGAAAGATCAAATATCTCCCTTATTTTTTCTATAAAAGGACTGGGAAATGAGAGCTCTGAGGAATTTTGAGAGAATTTACTTTCTGGACAGAACACCTGGTTTCCTAAGACCCCTGACACTTGGAGCCTTACAGAGAATGTAACCTGGAATGCAGCGGGGCTCTGGTGTCCCCAACCGGCCGTTAGCGTCCTGCCTCCCACGGACAGGTTGGGGTGGGGTTTGTGCACTGATTTATTCTGCCATGGGAACAAGTGATCCATGTCCTCCTGAGCGGTGATGGCTCCATGCTGGAGCAGTACGCAAGAAGTAAAGCGAGCAGAGTAAATGTCACATGCGGATGCTGGAAGTAGCAGTGTGCAGGGGTGGTTTTCAGTATCGATAGGGTATTGAACATCTGGCAGATCCCCTGTAGAGCTCTCTTCAAACCTCACACTGCCTTCCTCTGGAGGACAGAGTTGCTCTGTGGCTGCCGTGTGTTTCTCCAGCATCAACTGACTCCCAGAATCCCAGCAATAGTTAGATTCCACGCTCTGGTCTTCCAGCTTGGAGCTGGCTCTTTCCTGCGACAGGATCTGTGCACTTGCCCGTTCCTCAGTAGCTCCTCTTCCTGTCCCTCTTCACTTAATTTACTGCAAAGTGAAGGATTCTTTATATCCTTTCAAAAAGCTTTTTAAAAATTCCTAAATGATCTTATACCAGACTGCATCCCTCTCCTTATCATAGTGTTATTGCACGTGTGGGGTGTTAATATCTAATGCCTCGTTAGACCCCTGCACCCCATAGCAGTAGGGATGATTCTCTCTCCCCTTCCCATCACTGTACTTGAAGCGAGGCCTTTACCCAATCAAGGAGGAAATGATTAGCTCTTCCTGGAGAGGCCACTAGCGTGAGAGGGGATACAGACAGCTGCTCAGTGGAGCTAGGCAGAGGATAGGGAGTCGGATAGGAAGGCTGTCCAGCCATGGGTGCGGCTGGAGCAGACTCGGGAAGCACAGGATCCCTTCAGCAACAAGTGGATGCTTTCTAGGTGGCCAGGAGCCATTTGAAAACTATTAAGCATAGAACGACACAATCCCATCTGTGTTTCAGATAAAACTCTGGCAGCAGTGTGGAAAGCAGGGAACTAAAAATAGGACTTGAGTAATGTGCTCATCACTTTCCCCATTTGCACAATAATCCAGTTTTCAGCCCTGACTTCCATCCTGTTTTTGTAGGAAAATGTCTAAGCGTAAAGCAGCCCCTCACACTGTGACAGGGAGAGTTGGTTATGATGCCACCAGCCTCCTATTGTGTCACCTGCTACAGAGTGTCACAGCATGAAAACATTTAACAAAAGTGATTTCCTTGTCAATATGGGCATTGGTCAAATTTTCTCACAACTTGACCTTTCTCAGACATTGCAGAGAGCTAGCCTGGAGAATAGGTGTGACAAATCTTCGCACAGAGTTTCAGGTAAGCAGGAGTAACTAAGCTGAGAAAGTGACCAGCAGACTCCCGGAAGTAGCACACCATGGAACCTGGCTCAGCGGGTCTTACTGGTCATGGTGGGTGGTGATGGCTACCAGGGACTAGGTTCTGGAGAGGCTGCTGCATCAGCACAGTGAGCCTCGGGTGCCCACAACTGCAGGGCACCGTGAGGAAAGGCGGCTCACAGGGACAGATTCAGGCCGGGCTGACTCACTCCATGCCCACGCCCACCTGGCAAGATCACCTCTTTTACATTGGGACACCTTGTCCCGGCCTTTATTCTTTTTAACTAAAGAGAAAGCATCAAGAACACCAAGCTGATGTTTGGCTGTCTTTCACTGGTACATAAAGTAACAGGGGATTTTGCTTAGAAAGGCTTTGTAAACAACTGGTGTTGGTGGCGATCATTTTAGAAACTGGTTCTGGCTGGTGCAAGTCCTGGAAACACAGGCTGCTGGGAGCTGCGCCCTGCAGTGTGTCCGCAGGGCTCTCCTTCACGCAGGGCTGTGGTCCCATCTGCCGGGGCAGTATGGGAGTCGATCGTGTCTCCCTGGACAAAGTAGTTTTGGGAGAAAGCACACTGCAAGTTCTTTCCCTAGTGTCTTATTCCTAGAACTTAGGATATTAAATAAAAGCACACGTCTGTGTTCCCCTGTGGTTCCCGCTACCTACTGCACATCTTGCGGGTCTCTCTGGTGACAGCTGTGTCTGAATTGGGCTTCACTCAACATTCATTCTTGGTATTGGGCTGGAAGCACTACTCCTATAAGCATCCTGACAATTCTGGGCTGGTTTGACATGGCGCTATTCAATTAGTGTAATACAGTAAAAGTAAGTGTGAATACTGAGAGGCATGAGCTATTTTGATAGAGCCATATAAGTTCAAGAATTGAAAAATTTGAAACTTCCATATTAATAACAGTAATAGAAAAACTGTCACATGATGACACTCCCCTGATCATGACAGCCACCTCATTTCATGCCTTAGTTCACTGAGTGACTAAATGGAGTCTGAAGAAATCAATAGAATCTGCTTGAATTCACTGCATTTTAAGTTAGAGACTCTCAGGCTCTCAGAGGTAATAGAGTACAAATCCCCCACCCCAGTTGGACATAGCGCTGCTCTGGGGTGTTAGATGCAGGTAAATGCCTAGGGGTTTGGGAATGGGAGGTAAATGAGAAACGAGGCCCAGAGACCCTTCTCTCTTCTTTCCTGAAGCCAGCAGGGCTCATCTTTAGTTTGTTTCTACTTTTAATAGAAACACGCATGGTTGGCATCTTGGGACAGGAGGCCCCACCTTCATGGGGCCCACTGCTCCACACTGCCCCCTGCTGGCCATCTCCTCTCATCCAGGTGTCTTTGAGGCTTAGCTCCTGACTCCTGGTAATAAAGTCTGAATCACTTTGAGTGCTCTGAATTGCAAGTCACAGGAGATGCCACTGAGAGCTTGATTGAGAAGGCACTCCCTGGCTTATGACTATGTTACAGAGGTGTGCGAGCCCATCTCTAGTTCAGATTCTTTGGCCCTGCCCCTGGTATGCTGATTCAGACAGTCAGAGGCCACACAAGGACATCATAGTACCCAGGGAAAGGAGACTGCCATCAGGATGAAATGCAGGGCCCGTCCCTGGAGCTGGGGGTCAGGCCAGTCCCCCAAACTCTGGCTGCTCCCTGATTGGGAACAAGTGAAAAGGACACCAAAGAGGTCTTGGCTTCACGGATCCCCCAGGTCAAACCCAGAGAGTAGAAAAAAAGTCACAGGATCCACTTATTCAATATCCCAGTGGGGCACTCACCCTGCCTGGGGATTTGATGTGTGGGCCCCTCTGTGACCCTTGGCTAATGCAATGGGCTAGGCTTGGTCATCTGCCCATTCTGGCAGCCCACAGTGAGGACATGCCCTGTCGCCAATCCTTCCTCTGTAACAACACGTTGAACAGTGAGGGCATTTCTCCATTGAGAGTGGAAGGCTCATAGGTGGA
Source organism: Heterocephalus glaber (assembly GCF_000247695.1). The sequence goes on along the minus strand of NW_004624889.1, from coordinate 2,214,476 downwards.
AACAACAGACTCTCTGCCCTTCAACAGGGAGCTGACTCTCCCAGCAGTGATGTCACATCCCAAGGCACTGATTGTAAGGACAAGGTCATAATGTGACCCCAGTGTGTTTTTAAAATGCTATGAGGATGACATACAGAATTTAGGCTGAAATGCAGTTAACGAATAGTATTGTTTGGATATGGATCAGTCAGCTTTCCTATCACTGGACACAATACCCAACACCTACCACTTCAAGGAGGAGAGGTTGGCTCATGGTCTTAGGGGATTCAGTCCATGGCCAGCTGGCTCCAAGGCAGAAACACCATGGCAGAAGGGCCTGGTAGAGGGAAGCTTTGTCACTCATAGCAGCCAGGAAGCAGAGCAGAGAACAGCACCACAGAGGAAGTGGCTAGGGACCAGACACAGATGCCAAGGCCAGGCTTCTAAGACCCACAAGACACACCCAGAAAAGCACTCTGCCTATCCCCCTGGTGGGTCTCAAAGCCAATCAAATTGACACTCCAATCTAACTGCCACATGAGTTTACCAGGCATGTAATCCTATCATCTTACAATGTACATGCTTTTTAACATACGTCAAAATTTTGTGTTATCACAATGTTATACTCTACTCTTCTCCTCCTTCGTCCCCATTAGCAGATAGACAAAGAACTCATCAGAGTCAAGAGGGGAAGCTGGCATCTCATTAGCCCTTCGAGAACTTCCTTCTGCTCGGAAGAAGGGGGAGCAGAGTGCAGGCTCTGCCTGTCACTCACCTGAGCCAAACCCCAGAGACCCTTGCTGTGTGGGTCTGGGGTAGGCCTAGGGATTTGGGGTTTGTAAGAAGCTCCCCAGGTAACATTGATAATTAGCTTTCTGGGGAAATCTTTGAAAAGGGAGGTGCTGTCTTCTCCTCACCAAGATATCTAGAGTCCAGGCACAGGTGCCACAGTGCTGGCCCCTTCAGCCAGGGAAATCATGAGGTTTCTATAGAGGACACTTTGAAAGGTCACCCTGGTGGGGCTGGAGTTTCCTGGGGTCACCTTGCGACAGCTTGGCTTCCAATGCATGGGGCAGCTGAGTGCGGAGATGGCTCCTTGTCGGTGTCCTCTTCCATGGCACAGGTCAGGTCTGTGTTTCCCACCTAACCTTCTCACGTTGCTTAGGAATCCTGCTCATTTGCTTTTCATGTTCCTAAGTTCTTGTCCAGGGGCTTCAGGGGAGTGATGGGGTGTCATGTCGGGGTCTCAGTGTCCGTCCACGGGAGCCAGAACAACTCCCGTCCTCCCCAGTGAGCGGGCCGTCGGCTGACGGCTGGGAGGCCGCCACCTCCAGGGAAAGCACCCAGGCTACAGGACCCCACCGAGGTGGGTGTGAGCTGAACAGGAGCCCCAGGCCCCAGGGACGGCACAGCGCTGGGCTGGGCACTGTTGCCGGTGCTGCAGTGAGAGCGCAGGCGCATCGTGGAGGGACTGAAAGTGTTAGGCGAAGTGGACACTGACAGACCTGAGGTCAAGAGGGGCCTGAGGCAGGACCCGAACTTCTAAGCCAAGGACGATGCTGGGCTGGTGCCAGGCAGACAACGTTTTGAAAAGGTCATCAGCCAAGCCCAGTGCAGGGCGCTTTCTGACTCCTCAGTTTTGAGGAGTCTGTTCCCAAGTCATGAAATATTTTAAATAATTTGATTTTAGAAAAACTATGTTCATACAAGTTTCTGTGTGTTAAAAAACTGATACTGGCGGTGTGACAAGGCAAGTCCCATACATTGCAACTCTGGTTTATAAAATTTGAAGCCTCTGACGCTGAAAGATTCATCTGCCGGTGGGGAGACCCAGGGAGATTCTGTTCCCAGCATCTTCTGATTTCTGGGTTTGTTTATTTGTTCATTTGTTTCCTTCTGTTTTGTTTTGTCAGAAATCAGTGCAGGGACAAGGAAGAAACTTGATTCGTGCTTTAATGAAGGAGATGGTTTTTCTGTCCACTTTGCTAAATTAGTCTCCTGTCAATTTACAAAACTAAAACCGTGTTTGTGGTGAGATTTCAGCAAGTCAAATAGAGAGATTGTGCCGATTTGCCTAAAATGATCAAAAAAGTGAAAACAAGTATTCTAACTTATATTTGATTTTTATTCTGGAGCTTACGGTCATTCTTTGGGCTGGAAATGAAATTTAAGCTTATTTAAAGCAACAAGATGTTTCTGGCTTATTTATAGTCCACTTATGGCTATAAATTCGAGGGCAGTAGTCACTGCTGGGATTTGAGTGTTTCCTCTGGCACCATGTCAGCTGGGTATGGCTTGGTGGTGGTGACTGAGAAATAGCTGTAGTTTAGACAAGGCACAGTTTCTTTACCACAGGAACAGAGTCTGGTGTCAGGGACTCAGGGCTCTCTAGCAGCTCCCTGGTTGTCAGCGTCCACATTTCCTTCCTGTGTGCCTACCTCCTGGCTGCTTTACACCTGTCTATGTGACCAACCAGCTGGGGGAAGAGGGAGCGAGGACAAAAGGTTCTCCTCCGGGCTCAGGCAGCTCCCCTAGGTGGCCTTTTCTTGGTCACTGAAAGGAGGGAAGGTTGACTTTTGCTCACGGTTTTTAGGCGAGCGATGGTGAACCTTTTAGAGCTTTCAGTGATGCAAAGAGCCTGCTGCAGCACCTGTGCCCTGAGTTTGCCACCACTGGTCTAGGGGAAGAGCCGGGCAGAGGAAAGCTGCTCACAGCATGGTGGCAAGGAAGTAGAGAAGGGAGATACGCCCTTCCAAGCCGTACCTCAGAGACCCGCCTCGAGCCAGGCCCCATCCCTGACAGCAAGTCAACTATAGCGCCATGATCCAATCCCGCCCCAAATCCCTGCTCCTGAGCATATGAGTTTCAGGGGTCATTTTTGATGTAAACCATGACAGTCCTTCATAGAAGTTCCACGCGGGGTTAGGCTTACGTCTCTGCTGATCAGCCCAGCTGCACCCAGATGCAAGGAGGGCTGGACCAGCAGCCTCAGTGGGGTACACTGTAGAGCCAACAAAAAGGGGGTGCTGGTGCACAAAGGAAGGGCGCATGGAATAGGGGTCTCTGTCAGTGAAGAAAACAGACATTGTAAAAGAAAATTCAAATACCAACTAAATAATTTCATTTCTGCCAAGTGCTATAAAGCAGAACATGCTATGAAGGAGACCTAGTTCTGAGATGTATTTGGTGTTATTTTTAACGGTGAGCCAGATTATGTGATTAAGAGTGTGAATCTGTTGTATGATTTTAAATGCGTTGGGGGAAGAGCGGCTCCTACGCCAGAGATCACTTTATCAGAGTGTCGCATTCATTTTGATGACTATAGGGGTCATCATTTCACTAGACTCTTGGATGATCTGATGGAACTGTGCTGAGACTCCATTAGTGCCACCACTTCCTGCTTCTCATCCTGCCTCCGTGGCTGGCCCGAGAGGCTCGGAGAATGATGTTTGGAAGTCAGCGCAGCAGTGGGTAGCGCTGCCACGCACTGGGTCTCTGCTCAGTCTGGAGTGCGGAAGGCACCATCAGTCAGTAGTGAAAAATCCTGGATGGATTTTAAACGGGAATGATGTAATCAGGTGGTAGCATAATCTTCCTTTCTGTTTTCTCCTTTCTTCAACAGTTTCGCATCCTGGTTGTTTGCGTCTTCTGGCCTTAGGATCTTTGGTGGGGATGGAAGGTGGGTGAGGGAGAAGCTGCTGCGGGGCCACAGAGGTCTCTAGGTTTTGTAGAAGCAGAGCTCCTGAAGAACCGGCGCCTGTCTTACAGCAGAGGGGCGAGCCAGTGAGGATCCATGGAGAGAGGAGCGGCTCCAAGTCTGGGCAGGGCTGAGGCCAGAGTGCTTGGGAACAGCAGGGGCACATGTGGCTGAAACCCAAACAAGCAGCAAGTCTTTGTGCGACTCAAGGGAAGGGGTATGGATCTTTTGACATAGGAAGGGAGCCAGAGAAAGAACTGGTAGAAGAGGAATCAGCGGGCGAGGGTGGCTTGGGTGGCAGAGGCCAGGGCACCCCTGCATGGCCACAGCCCTGACCACACTGCTGAGGGTCATGGAGCCACGTGATCCAGCTCTTTGCCCCAGGCCTCCACCTCCCCGGCCGGCCGCTGTCGCCTCCGCTCGCCCTGCCCTGGATGTTAAGCCCCGGGGCTCGCTCTCTCAGCCCCTCCTCGGACATCTGTGAGTTCCCAGTTCCCAGTTCCCCGTCTCCACCTGCCCAGGTGCCACCACCCCTCCTGGCCCTCCTCCTTTCCGTCCTCATCCATCCCACAGTGCGGGCTCTTGGCAACCGGGCCAGGGGGACACAGTCTGTGGAACCTGCTCAGTTACTTACTCGGTCTGTGGCCAGCCATGCTAGGGGTGGGCGGGCTCCCGTGCAGCCCGGGCTTTGGTCCTAGTGCTGCCCCCTTGCTGGCTGGCGACCTTCGATCAGGCAGCTTCTGTGTTGGCACAGGTCCCACCTTGAAAGGGATGGCATCGGAGGAGGATAGGTGAGGAGGCCTCACCAGGATCCTGCAGGGTAGGGGCTGCTTCGGAGGGAACCCCAGGCTGGCAGCATAGCTCGCCCCGTGCAGAGCTGCGCATGAGCCCCGCCAGGAGAGGGGGACCCTTGCAGGCGTGTGGGGTGCTCCGGGACTCCCCGGCACCAGACTCCACTGCGGCCCAGGGGCAGAGCCTTGCAGGGCACAGAGCATCACGGAGAGGAGAGGGGTGGGTGACACGGTGGCTCCTCATGTGGCGTCTCCTGCCTTGGCCCTGGCTCCACTTGCAGGAGCGGAGTGACCTGTGTGAGGGGCTGATGTGGTGCCCAGCACGTGAAGGTCACCTGACAATGAGATGATGACTGAAATAATCCCTACCTTAACAATTAATGTGCTTCAGCATAACTAACAAGTGGTTGCCCTGGTCACCGCTGGTCACCGCCGCGGGCTGCTCTCCGTGAGGACAGCGCTGTGGGCGAGGCGCAGGACCGAGATGACCACCTGCCACGCTGAGCGGCTGCGGCCACTCGGGGTCCCTCTCCGGGCTGTGGGTCCCTGGGGCGGGCGCCGTCCTCTCCTCCCCAGGTAACTGCCCCGGCGGAGACAGCAAGGTGGGATGGAATTTACTTCAATTCCCTGTAACAGCTTGGTCTCCATTTTGAGATTACTTTCGCTGCAGGAACCCGTTTTCCTACTTGCAGCCGAACTGTTGCTTCAGTGGTTTTTCCTGCTCGGATGTAAGGTCCTGTGCTTCAGTTTGGGCTTGCCCTCCTGTCGGCTGCTCCTGCCAGGGCAGGGGCTCCCGCATGGCGTGGTCGGGGGGGCTCTGGACGCTGGCCCTTGGCCCGCAGAGCTCTGTCACCCTCAGCAGCCCGAGTGGGCTGCTTGGGAGGTCAGCGGCGACCCTGCTGTGGCCTGCGGAGGGGCCCGGGCCCTCTGAGCCGCCCTGTGCAGTCCACTTGCCGCTTAGGCTGTGTCTTCCCCCTGGTGTCTGCGGCCCTCACCAGCTCCTCCAGACCCACGTCCTCCTCTGCCCTCAGGAGGGGGCGCCTGGGCCTCTTCCCAGCTGTCGGCCACATGGGGAGGGGACACACAGGACGCGGCAGGTGGTCCACACGCCCCGCACTCCAGGCCTCCGTCTTCCGTGGGCGGCAGTGGGAGAGCTCCGTGAGCTTGCGGCTTTCCCAGGGAGAGCGGTCCGTCCCGGAGCTGCAGGCGCAGGGTCCGCCCCGATCTCCGATCTCCGGCAGGAAGCGAGGCCCTTGGCCTGATCGGGCCTGAGACGCTCTTCTTCCTGGCCTCAGCCTGGCTGACAGCCTGGCCGGGCGCGGACACACTGCGGGAGGGGCCGGCTGCTCCGGTTTGTCCCTAGCGCCTTCCAGTCCTCCGTGTGGCAGAACCTCGGGGCTCATTTCCTTTACCCCACTGCCTTTTATCTTCCCAGTCCCTGGGTCTGGTGCTCTAAGTTAGGCTCCTGTGATCATCACCTGCTGCTCAAGAGGAGACTGGCCCGGGGGAAGGTGATGCTGACAGTGGGCACCACGGGAGCTCCGCACACAGAGCCAGCTCAGGGGCCTCCTGGACCTCGGCCCAGGACGCTGAGGCTAGAGAGCCATCATCACTTAACCCCGAGACATCAGTCAATCAAGGCATCAGTGAATTAGTCACAGCCCAGAGGAGGAGGGTAAGTCTGGCTGCCAGCTGTCCTGCCTCAGCCTGCTGCTGAGTGCAGGTGCAGTGGGTTCTTCTCACAGGGAGGACGAAGGCGGACAGCAGTGCTCAGGGAGGGCCTTGGTGAGCACAGCCCACGCTCGGTGCTCGTTCCCAGCCCTGGGGGCTCGGCTAGCCTGAGCTTCTCACAGGGACTCGCAGTGGCTCCCAACAGCGGACCCTCGAGCTGCCCTTTGTGTCGCCATCTGGAGCCAGGTTCTGTGGCTGCCTGAGGAGTCTGTTTCCCTTTCCCACACGTGTTTCCAAGGCATCAGGAGGCGAACTCGGAAGGTGCTGTGGTGGACCGGGTCTGCAGAGGACGGAGCTTTGGGAGGAGACCCTCTGAAAAGAAAGTTTGATCTTGATGGATGAGGGACATGGCCTGAAATCAGCAAGAGGAGTCTAATTAAGTAGCTCATGTAGGGAAAAAGAAAACATCGTATTCAGCTGGGTAAAATCTGGCTTCCTTAACAGGGCTGAGCAGGGTTCTGGGACTTGGCTAAAAACTCGATTATGAATCATGCAAATGTGTTGAAATGACAGTAGCTATTCAGTTCTACATAAGTAGCTTTCATCAGCCCTACATCAATAGACTAGCACACATAAAATCACTCTAGAAAGACCACTTCCTCATTTTTGCGTGAGACAATGAAGTGGGCACTGGATAGAAGCAAGAATAGCAGATTTGGAAAACAGAAAAGCCCCACACAACTCATGGCATGGGGCTGTGTATCCCTGATGCCCAGAAAGAGGAGAGAGGAGACAGCAATCTGAAGAGGACATATGCTCTCCGGGGTCCATCAACTGAAGGACCCTGGGCTGTTTCTCCTGCAGGGACAGAGGGGCTTCCCTCCCGGGCCTCTGCCTTTGCAGCAGACAGAGCCCAGCTCGGCGGTTCTGTAGGGACAGGGTATGGTCAGTGCACGTATTCTGTGAAGTCTTCAGGTCACTGTGCAGCTGACTGAAGTGTCCCCTCACCATCCCACCCTGCCGTAGGCGTCAGGGACACAGCCCTGATGGGTCGGTCAGCAGTGTGATTGCTGACCTGGCCCCACACAGACGCCCTCATGGCTGTTGATGCTGCCTACCGTGCGCGAAGCCCCTGCAGGTCCCTCACTGGAAGCACAAGCTGGGAATCTGAAGTAATTCCATCGCAAGCGCAGGTCCCAAGCCCCTCTCTGTCCCTGCCACCCTGCATCTCCAACATGAGAGGCCAAGCATGGACCGCCGGTCAGCATCATCACTCTGCCCGCTGTATTGCATTGATTTAGGGCCCTAGCACGTGCATTTTAGCTTTATGAAGAATACCACAGTCTGTGTGATGCTCTGGGGCTTGCTTTTGCTCCCCTGTGGCCCACACCTGTCTGTGCGGATGTGTATTATCGGGTTGATTCATTTTTGCTTCTGTGTAACCCTCCACCGAGCCACTGTGGTAGAGTGGATCCACCTTCTGTTGATGGACACTGGGTTATTTCTAGGTTTTTGCTGTGTGAACAATGCCACCACAGACATCCTAATCCATTCACCCTACCAGAAGGAAGCATTTTTCCTGGATAATTTTCATCGCCATTTAAACACTCAAAGCTAAATTCACCCTTCCCAACACTTGCTCCACGTTTTCTTCCTGGTACCATTAGATATCTAACTGTACTTTCCAGCCAAGGGTCCCCGTGGTTCTATGTGGAGTGTCTCTGCTGTCTCATCTTCAACATAATCTTGTCTGCCTCCGTAACTGACACTCCACCCAAACTACTTCTGCTGAGCTCCTCAGTGACTTCCGTACTGCCAAATCCAGTGGACCTTTCCCCGAAGTCTTATTAGAGTCATTGGCCAGGTTTGATTCAACGGAGTGCTTCTTCCTCCTTAAAATCCTTTCTCCTTTTGGCTTCCATGTTGCCACATTCTCTTGGATTTTCCCTCTTTCTATCTGTATTTTAGCTCTTTCTCCCTCACTTACTACTTAAAGGTCAGTATTGGGATTTGTCAGAGGTGAGTCCTATGTCTCTTCTCCCGTTCCTGACTACTCTCCCACAGGTGGCCCTGCTTGTCCCTGGGGCCTCAGGGACATTCTCAATGGTGCCACCTTCAAGCTCAGAAGGATCCCAGCTTCTGAGAGTGGATGACAGATTATATCTCCTCCTGTTTAGACCCCTGGGGCTTCCAGTTCATCCATGACTTGCACGTATCAGATCTTCTACCAGCCGTATTTCCTTCACACCTAACATTTGTTGGAGCCAATTTTTTTTTTGAGAGCCGAAATAATTTTATTCCCTTCGGGGGCAGCCAGGCGACATCAGAACTGCTGGAAGTGCGTCTTGATACCAGTGGCCTTGGTGGCCTTGAGCACGTTGAAGCCCATTCATCTTTGTGGAAACCCAGTATCTACTTTTCTGCAGCAAGCAGTAAAAGGACTTTACAGACATTTTTGGTCACCGAATGTGACAATGCCGCCCATCTAGACGTCCCTGAAGCAGGGCGATGGGTGCACAGACTTGTTCCTAAGGTGCTTCTCAGAGCAATTGTATCTGCAGATGTAGTGGAGATAGTTGTGGTGGATGACAATGGTCCTCTGCATCTTCACCTTGGTCACCACACCAGACAGGATCCGGCCTTGGATGCAGACATTGCCAGTGCAGGGGCATTCACTGTCAATATCCGTGCCCTCGACGGCCTCTGTGGAGGTCTCGAAGCCCAGACCAATGTTCTTCCAGGACCGAGGGAGCTTCTCCTTTCGTTTCTCCCCACAGGACCCTCTGGGTGACTTTTGCCTTCCTGTGGAGGCTCATTTCCTGCGGTGTCCGTCTCAGACAACAGTCCTACTCACTCGTGTGCCCCAGCTCCAAACCCCAGCAGTCGCTGGCTTGCGTGCTCATTTCTGCGGTCTGTTTGGCCTGAAATCCCTGCTCCTTGGCCTGTCACCTCTGAGTCCCGAAGGTCCCAACTCCATCGTGGCACCCAACACCAAAGCCACGGTCCCTGTCCCTGGAGGCTGAAAAGGCTCTTTGCTGGCTCCTGGCCCTCCCTTGCCCAGCTCTCTCAGCCTGGCTGTTCTCTGACCCTGGCACTCTAGAAAGAGGAGCCATACCTGGCGCCGCTGCCTGCTGGAAGCCCTCCATGGCTCACCATTGCCCCAGAGCAAGGCCGTGCTGCCTGGCTTCGGGGGCCACTGCTGCTCTGGCCCTGGGCCCCACTGTCCTGCTGCCGCCTTTCACCCTGCTCCACACCGTCTCTGCCATCACAGTGCCTTGGCACCGAGTCCTCTTGCCATTCCCACTCCTAACCCGGCTGACACTTTCTCTCTCCCCAGGCCTCAGCTTGAAATTCACTTTTGCTCAAATGTGGCAGTGGTGGTGTAGCAGGATCCAACCTTCTTTTTCAATTCCAGAGTAATACAATTTACTTATTAAATTAGGAAATATAGATAAGCCAAAAATATCAACCATGATCCCACCACTCAGGGATGAATATAGCTAATGTCTTTCCGAAGCTTTTCTCTGTGAACAAAGCATGGGCACCAGTTGTTCACTGGCCACAGGCCCTGTAATGGTGGGAGCCCTTCTGTGCTGAACACCTCACATCTAATCCACGCCAGGACCCCTTCACCTTGCCATATCTCTGGGGCTCTGTGGGCATTGGAAACGGTGCTGCCAGTGACGTCTTGCAAGTGTCCTGCAGTCCCGCTGCCTCAGTCTCCCTGTTCTCGTCCCTTGTGTCCACTCAGGCACTGGACAGCTCCCCTTCCTTGGTCCTGGGCTTCCTCTTGTGAAGGGTGGGGCTCAGGGCTGGAAACTGTCATGGAAAAGCACAGCATGCTCTGAAGACGTCTCCGTGTTCAAAACCCCCTACAAGCCTCGTCCTGAGGACCCTAGCTGTCCAAGGGGGAGGCAGCGCCTCAGGGCTGAGTCCTGCTAGGGAGGGACTCGGTGTCCTGTCTGTGCCCGGGTTCTTTCCAGGCCCGGTTCTGGAGGGTCTTGGTCTCCACACTGAGGCCCACTCAGGCATCTTTCCTAAGCAGCAGCACTCGAGGCTGGAGAGAAGCCTGCCCTTCCCGTGGTGGGCAGGAGCGAAGTGGACCAGTGGTTGTTGCCAGCAGCAGCTTCTCCTTTCTTGGTACGTAGCTGCTTTGTATTCCCTCCCCTGAATGGTGTCACACAATGTTTACTGGTTAAGCTTGGCTTTGTCCACTTAAAAACCAGTGGGGAGCATACTCTTATGAGGGTGTGTGCAACGTGGCACGTGTGCAACAGTGAGTGAACGCAGCACAGTGGAGCAGGGAGTTCGCTGTCCCCTGCCCGGCTCCCAGGAATGCAGATTCTCAGCTTTGGGCCAGGCTAAGCCCCTGCCTATGCCTGAAAGGCTGGGACATTAGAAGGACAGATTTTATATGCCTTGGATAAGAAGCAGAGAGCAAATGTTTTCATTGGAAAACCTGTAAAAGATAATTCTGTAAGTTTATATTGCTATTTAATTGGTGCTTTGAAACAGCTAGCTCTACTTATTAAATAGCCAAAATGTAAAATGTAAAATGCTTTTCCACAACAGGGTGCCTCAGGAGAGCTCCTCTGTCTGGGCTGAAGTACGAGGCCCTAAGCTGCCTACATTTTTATAGGAAGTTCACATAGCAATTTGGTGGTTTTAGGAATTAATATAGACTCATCTCTTCTTAGTTTTCCAAATATTTAGTATAAAATTCTCAATCAGAAAGTTCTCTAAGCAACTGAAATGTATCTATATGTGTATCTACTGTATGTACTTAGATATTTTGTTATATATTTTTCCAAATCTTTCCTCTGCATGCATATCATAAATATCATACACATATTAATGTACATACATACATATATATGTAAGACTAACATGTCTTTTGCTTTTGATTCATGAAGAACATAGTTTAGTTGGGCTATTACTTATTGCAAGGGTGTCATATACTAATGGTCCAGATCAAGTTAAAAGGTGTGAAACAGTTTGATTTGAAATCTCAAGGAAATATAGGAAAAATACAATTCTACTGATTTTCTTGTTATAGAAGATTATAATGAATGAGCTAATTTTTTTCATTGAAAACAAATCAGAACTTAACTTCCCGAATTACCTCTAAATTGTTTCATTTTCAAGCTCTTAAAATTGTTAATTTAGTAAGTAATTTGTTCATGTGCCACTGGGAACTGCTTTATGGTCTTCCTCTTAAAACAGAGCAGGATGAAATAATGCACTCCGAAAAGGTTCACCAGGTAATACGCTCATGTGTTTTCATCAGCAGCTGGAGTGGAGGGGACCAAAGAGAGACACAACCATCTCCTCAATCCAGGTTCATTTGTAACCTGAGATCGCTCCCAAGTAGGTTGCGAGGTAGATACAGATGTGCGAGTTTTCCACACAGACACCAGGAAAGGCAGCAGTCTACGCCTTGACACCAGTGTGTTAGACGTGTCTTGACAAAAGCACTTCTGTGTTTGTGGTGTTCCAACCACACCACTGTAGCACACAGCCCTGGGCTGGGTATGGACGCTGCTCTGCGTTTTGACAAGAGCCCAGGAGAGGTTTACCCATCCTTAATCCAGAATGTGCCCAAATCTGACACGTCTTGAGTGCCACATCACACTGCAAAGGGAAATTCCACACCCAGCCTCTGAATACTAAAAACATTGCTTAAAGTTACCCTAGACCATGGGTGTAAGGTACAGATGAGGTATGAATGTATTTCGTCTTCAGACTTGGTCCCAGCCCTCATTACATACATGCCTCCCTCATTATATGCATGCAAATGTTCCAAAATCCAAAAATATTCCAAAATCCGAAGCACTTCTGGTCCCAAGTATTTTGGATAAAGGATGCTCTACCTACATTGTAGAAATCAAAGGATTTGAACCTGAAATTAAACCAAAAAAATCTAGAAAGAGATAAATACATTTCCAAACAGTCAACTGAAAGGACCTTTTTCACAAATAAGATTTAAAGTAGTAATAACCACTGGTTTTTATGTCTTTCATGCAGTTCAAATGAGAAGTCTTCCATTTATACCATGAACAAGTTTATTAGGTAAAATTCACAGAGACCAGTTAATATTGGTATTTGTTAAAATATATATTAAAAAAAACCCCAAACTTTTAGGAGTATTTCAATGCCCATTTCAGTGTTCAACTTCAGAGTTGGTGGAACCTGAATTTTTCTCTAATTTCTTTGTGATTTGAAAAACCATTTACATCAAGAGGCAGCTGGAAACTGGAGCTAATCCCCCACAGTAATGGCAGGGTGGGAGGACCTGGTGGAGAAAGGCTGCTCACAAAGGCAGCCGGGAGCAGAGAGAAGGGAGGACTGGGCAGGGAGGTCCCTGGGGCCGCAGCCCAGCTGCACTTAGCCCTGAGCTCTTCCACTGGCAAATCCGCTGAGGCCTGTAGCACCCCTGACCCGAGCGCCTTTTAAAAGCCTTACTGCTGGAGCCTGCATGGTAGTGCAGGCCTGGGATCCCAACGCTCAGGAGGCCGAGGTAGGAGGGTCGCCAGATTGCATGAGCTTGGGGCCAGCTGGGGCTGCTTTGGGGGGCATTCTACATCTAAACCATGACGGCAGGTTACCCTCCCTCCGGGACGAGCCTGGGCCCACCAGTCAGCTGAAGGCTGCAGGGTAGAAAGGACGGCTCTCCTTCGGAAGGAGATCTGCCACAGGGCGTGGAGTCCAGCCGGCCTCAGGGTTTCCTTGGGTCTCCAGCCTGCTGACTCTCGCTTGCCCGCAGAATTCGGACTTATGTCCTCCACAGCTTCGCAAGTCAGTTCCCTAAGTATGCACCTGTCCAACCCAAATGGTGGGGCCAGGTCCCGGCACAGGGCACACGCCTCGAAAGTTGATGATGTCCCCAGTCAGAGAGGGCGCATAGAGCCCTGTCACAGCTCAGCTCAGCAAATGCTCCGCCTCTCGCGAGCCCTGTGCGGCTCCAGGCGGCTCAACACAGCAGAGCTGGGAGGTGCAGTTTCTATCGTATGCTCGTGGCTTTTGGCCACCGTGACTTGGAAGAGCTGCGGGCAGGGGCCGGTGTGAGTGGACAGCTGTGTCCCCTGGCCCCAGACAGTGCTGCTGATGCCCTGGGGACCTGGCCTGCAGGCTGCAGAGTCTCTGTCTGCACCCGACCCTGCGCTGGCCCTGGGTTTGGCTCCCGGTGGGAGGCGTGTCTCACTGTGACTCAGGAAGCTGGGGGACTCGGAGGAGTGTGGAGCTGGCCTTGCTGTAGCTGAAGCGGGACCTGCCCAGCGTCCTCGGCCGTCTCAGAATTCGGCTCCTTAACTGACCTGTGACGCGATGGTTAGGTGCCCTTTTGGCCAGAGCCAGACCCTTTAGACCCTGTGTTTCTGTAGGAGCACGGAGTGGACTTGCCAGGGAGTGTTCCTGTCCTCTCTCCTCCCCCCTCGGCCTGTCCTTGGAAGGATCAGGTGCACTGGCAGCTGGGCTCCCTCTCTCCGTGGAGGGCAGGGAGGCTGGGCCCCGAGTCCCCAGCAGGAGTCAGGCTGAGCTGGGGCCCCGGGCCCGAGAGAGACAGAAACGTCTTCTCTTCGTAGTCCTCTGCCTGGGGTCAGTCCGACACCAGGGCTTCCAGGCACATCTGCCCTTAGCCTGGGGTGGGGAGGCCTTGGCTGTGGAGCCCACACACGACAGACTCCTGCGTCACCACTGTGGGGCATGGCACCGTTGGGAAATGTCTTCTCCAAGGACAATGACCAAGCCTGTCCTTGGAGTCAAGGCCGAGACAGAGGTGCCTGTGCAGAGCTAATTCAGACCCTTGGTCTCCCATGAGAACCACCCCCCCCAAATGGAGAGGATGCGCAGGCTGCCCGGGCTGCCCAGGGTAACTGGGTAGTTGTCCTTTCACCGCTCATCCCCTTCCTGAGGGGCCTGATAGAGTGGGGATTGGCGACATTCAACGATTCAATCTCAGCCATATAAAGACAGAAAACACCAAGCACTTAGGCATACTGGAGAACTCAGCGAGGGAGGAAAATAAAGTTCGTCCTTAATGATATGTAGAAACAGACTTGTTCCAGGGAAGAAATCTTGTGCCTTCTTCTTTCTCAGTTATGTCACTGTAAAAGGAAAATAATCCCCCTGTTCCTCCTTCTCTCTACGAACTGTGCTTGTGGGGAGCTCCAGGTACTTCCCACGGCAGCTGCAGATGGAAATCCGAGTCCCCGTGCACGGGGCAGGCGCCTGGTGCTCTGGGCACTGCTGGAGAGTGGAGCCCTGACACACAGAGGAGGCACAGGGCTGGGGACAGGAAGCGCGGGCCATGACTCTCCTCAGAGATGAGTGTGAGCTCGAAGGCCACGGCTGTGTGGACGGGGACCTCACTGACCAGAGGGCGTATCACCGAGTCCTTGGAGAGACGAGGGGGTGGCATGATATTCAGAAGGAGCTTTTACAATACACACTTGCACGCACACACACAGTGACACACTCACGCATGGGGACACACACACACACACACACACACACACATACCCCTTGGGCAAAAAAGTCCTAAATGGAATAAAACAACATACAGACAAGAGTGGGGTTAAGTTAAAAATAAACTGAAGTGTTTGCGTGGGGAAATAGCTCAGAGTATGTTTATGGGGGACGATATTGTACATGGCAGAGTGGAGCATGGTGGTACATGACTGCTAAGCCTGCTACTCAGGAGGCTGAAGCAGGAAGATTGCAAGTTTGAGACCAGCCTGGGAAACTCCAGAAGACTTTGCTTCAAAATCAAAGGGTAAAAATGGCTGGGGATGTAGTGGTAGAACACTTGCCTAACATCTGCATAGCCCTAGGTTTAATCCCTTGTACCATTAAAACATTGAAAGCAGTGAATGAAGTTCAGGGTGATTTTGCTTTTCATTTAACCGTAGGCAATTTGGGACTGAGTGACATGTAGGCTCTCCAGGGCTGCCCAGATCACGACACAGGGCTTTGGTGACCCTCTAGTCATCTCTGCCTGTAGGGCGGCAGCATGGACGCACGATGATGGCAGCCAGGCCGGCTGGTGTGCAAACAATGGGAACGCTCAGAGAGACTGCTTGGGAGTCTGGGTTCCCCTCGAGCTCACTGCGTGGGCACCCCAGGGCCTGTGCTGTCCAGTGTGACCAGGCCTCAGGACCTTCCCACTGGCCTCCAGGGGTCTCTGCAGTCAGAGTGGACGCGTGAACGCTGCAGACTGCCTGCCGCAGAAATGGCCCAGGAAAAGCGGGCTTGACTGCAGGGTGTTTTGATCTCACCTTTTCGTGCCTAACTCCACCGATTCAGTCTTTGCTTTTCTTTTCTTGGTAAGATTGGCCAAGGCTTTGTCTACCTGTCTGTCTCAGAGAACTGCCCTCCAGGCCTCCCTGCTTTCTCTCCCTCTGGGCTCAGAGAGGAGGTTGAACAGCAAGGACGGCATGGAGGGGCCCCTGTGTCCCGGGGCCGAGACCCCAGACCCAGGGTAGGGGCTCCAAGCCAGGCCATGGCTCTGCAAGGACCAGGGGGACGTGAGGCCGGGAGCAGCAGGCATGAAAGAGGGAGGGGAAACTGAGGCAGACCCAGTTCCCAGCTCAGCAGTCACGTTCGGTGCACACAAGGGCTGGGCCTGGTCCCTTCCCACCCCCCTCTTCCTGTTCCCAAGGCCGAGAGCAAGACACTCGCCTTGGGGATCCAAGGAAAATAAAATATTAACGGGGTCCTTTCAAGCAGCCAGGTGACTGCAGAAATCCGCGAGGAGACGTCACACACAAGTGGATGTTTCCGCTTTCCGAGGGAAGAAACAACATAGTGCCTGCGCTCCCTCCGAGAAGCCTGGGGCTCCCTGTGCTCCCACAAGGGCAGGAGCAGAGGCATCTGCAGGGCGCAGGGCCAGAGGCTCTGGGCGGCGTCCTGCTGCCCCCTGGCGGCCACACTGCAGCCCAGCGCCCATTTCTGCAGGTCCTGTTCTAGTTCGGCGAACTGGGATGGAGCCTTCCCGGAAACTAAGACATCCCCTGCCCCATTCCCTTCCCCTTCCCTTCCCTTCCCTTCCCTTCCCTCCCCCTCCCTTCCCTTCCCTTCCCCTGATCCCCTTCTTC
>NW_004624889.1:1976296-2198147 GCF_000247695.1 Heterocephalus glaber | reverse complement strand
CTTCTCTCTCTCTCTCTCTCTCTCTCTCTCTCTCTCTCTCTCTCTCTCTCTCGCTAAGTTTCCCAAACTGGGCTCCAACTTGCCATCTCCTGCCTCAGCCTCCCAGAGTGCTGGGGTTACAGCCTTGCGCCACCACATTCGGCTCTGCTTTTGAGGGCAAACCTAAGCGGGTGCACAGCGCTCAGAAACTCTCCAGCTCCACGCCCTTTGGAGTCCTGCTCCAGCCCCACGATAACTAACTTGCTGCTCTGTCTTCTCCCCTCTGAATGCAAATGGGGCCCCTCGTGCAGGGAGGGGACGGTGAAGAGCAGGGCGAGTCTGCCCCCGAAGAGCTCCCGGAGCACCTGGCAGGGGGCTGTGCCCTTCAGCACCGGGCCGAGGAGAGGAGAGGGCCGGAGCTGCCCAGCCCCGGCCCCAGGGAGCGCCTCCGCGGACCCCGCTTCCCGCAGCTGGCCCTCCCAGCCCCAGGGTCCCGGTGACACCAGGAGGAGAGGAGCGAGACTTGCTCGGGACTTGTGGCTTCGGCCTTGAGGCCACAGAGCCCCTCAGGCCTCCTCCTTCTGACTCCGAGCTGCCCGGCTGCAGACTGAGCCCCAGGCCCCCAGGGTCCGTGGACCTCGCTCCTGCTGAAGCGGTGCCACCCAGGGAGCAGAGGGCCAAGGTGCCAGGCGCAGCCGCAGGCACTGCACCGTGCAGGGCGCCACCACGGACAGCGTCCCCTCACGGTCACGGCGATGGGCAGAGTGTGAAGCCTGGCCCAGCTCGCACGCTGCAGCCCCGAGCGCAGGGTTCCCCGCTCCATTCACCGGCCCCTTCCTCCTTTGTCTCCTGAAGAATTCAGACAAATCCCAACTTCGCCTTTCTCTGTGAGATCAGGGGTCCCTGGAACACCGAGCAGAAAAGGGAGGGAGGAGCCGGCATGCACGGGGTAGCAGCTGGCCAGTTCTCACCGAGTCTGAAGCAGTGGAGGCCATTCGCGCTCCCATTCGCTCTCCCGCGGCAGAGGCGCAGCCCATTGCTCTACTCCAGCCTGCAACTGATTAAGCGAGGCCCACCCCACACGCCCTTCAGCCGCCTTCCTCCCAGCCCTGGGGTCCGAGTGACGCCGGGTCAGCAATCTCGGGGAGCACCCCGATCCCCACTGCTGTTTCCCTGTGGGGCTCCGTGGGGCCCCGAGCGCGCACACCCTGCTCCGGGTCTGCTCCACCCGCACCTGTGGCTCCCCAGTCTGCGGCAGGTGTGCGGGGCAGCTGCGGAGCCCACGACTCCCTCCCGGTGGGGGTCCAGGTGAGCAGCTAAGCGAGGGCCGCGGACATGCGGGCTGTGGCGGCTGAGGGAGGAGGCAGAGGAGGGAGGTGCTCTCCGGGCCGGGCCTGAGGCTGAGGCAGGCAGAGGCGCCACAGTTCCTGGAGCAGGCAGGTCAGTGCTGCGCACCGTGCATGGTCCTGGGCCAACTCTGGTCTCCGGCCTCACTGCGAGGAGCCAGGGGCCACAGGCGAGGCGGGGAGGCCGGCTGCTCCCGGCGGGCCTGCGAGCTGAGGTCAGGGAGCCCCATGCAGAGGACAGAGGCTGCCGGCTCCGCCTTCCCGGGATCCGCTCCCCGCGTCCCGCCCGCCCGGGAGCTTCCTGTGCGCTTTCCCGCTTCCGGCCCCGCCCCGCCGCCGGCACCTCAGGCTGCCTTACACCCAATCACACTGTAGAATCTGGAAGGAGAATCCCACCCTTTGAAATCTTCACAACATGTATTGTTGCCAATTTATTTCCTATAAACTGAGAGAAGGACAAGGGAAAGAACTGGCTAGAAATTCCACAGCAGCCCGGTTTTCTGGACATTTGCCTACTGGAAGGGACTCTTGACTCAAGGGCTGGAGACACAGCAGCGCGAGTAGAGCCTCTGGGCAGTGGCGTTTTGGATGGCAGCTTCCAGTCTTACTGTTTTCTCAGGCCCAGAAAACTCGGGTTCTGTTCTAAGCAGCATGGATTCCATGGACATTTTGACAACTCAGCTCAGCTCCACCTTCCCCCAAACCCAAAGACCTCCTGTTGTCCTTCCCTATTTATTGCCCTAAAAGGTATCGATTTGGGAAGTACTGGGACTAGAGTCAGGAGGAGTCACCCGGCTGGCTGCACTTGGGCTTTGTTGTGTGAGGCGTCAGCCAGTTTACACACAGCTTGCTGGGAGGAGTCCGAGTGGATCTATTTAACACAGTGCGCATCGCCATCACGGCTCTACATTAGCTCCACAATGGACCAAGGAGGGACAGGGTCTTCTCCACCGAGGTCACATCGGGCTGTACTCCGTTCAGCCTCACTGCTCACTAACTTAAATATCTGTGGACATTTGAGTAGCAGTACAGTCATGGCTTTCAAGGTCAGTGCATCTTTAAAAGGTGGAGACCTCTAACCCAGAGCAAACCCAACCTTCCCGGAAGGAGAGCGCTTGGCTCGCTCGCTCTTCCCCTAGCTGGGCTCATCCCTTCCCTTTCCCAGGCTGCCTGGCTAACAGGGTGGCCCGGACCGGGCAGTTGCTGGTGTGGACCGCTTGTGCAGTTGTGGCCCTGCGCCCGCACCCTGACATCAGGCTATGCATCCCCCCAGCAGCGGGTGCTCCCCGCTGTCCCTAGAACGTGCGTCACATGGAGATGTCGATTTGGGGACCCGTTGTCTTCCCCGTAGAGAGAAGCTGCCTTTCAGCTTCGCTCGCTGGAGCCCGGGCCAGGTCCCGGCCACTCCCCTCACCCACCATTCTGCAGCGCCTTTGTCAGGAGTCGAGGACTTGGTACGCCTTGCGGTGGCCCAGAACGAGAGGGCTGTGCGCGGAGCTCTGGGTCTCAGCCTCTGAGGCCCCTGATCTCCTGTCCAGCGGGGTGACTGCCGTTCCCGCCCCTCCCGGCTGCCCACGGGTCCACACACGCAGTGAGCCACTGTAGGAGCAGTCACGGGTGTGCAACCACCCGCCCAGCCTTGTGCAGGGACACGGATGGCTCACGCAGCGGAAGCCAGGGACTTCAGCAGAACTCTTCTGTTCGTCCTTCTCTTGGGTGATGAGTTCTGTCTCGCATTGTGTTTAGCTTTTCCTCTGGTGTCTGAATTTGAACTCATGAGTTTCATGGATCCAGTCATTCCGGTTGACCATTGTACTGATGATGATTGTGCTGTTGGATCTGAGTCTTTGAGGCTTGTGGGTGGGGTCTCCATCTGGGCAGCATGTCCCCAGCCCAGCGGTGCTCTGTCCACCACAGGGGTCTCCGAACCGTGACCCCGGGGCAGCCCCCTCCTCTGTCCCCTTGTCTTCAGGCAGGATCTGGAACATGAGGTCTCTGAAGCCACCTTCAACGCTACACAAATGCCAGCATCTTTGCCAGACATGCGTCCCCCGTGTGACGAACCTGCGGTGCTCTGACCACAATGCCTCAGTCCCAACCACACGGGGAACTGGGAGCGGATTGTGCCTCGGGCCTGGGGACTGTGGCCTGGAGGGAGGCTCAGCTCCAAGGGCATCAGGGGTGCTGGGCTGGTCTTCCTGTCCTAAGCATCGAATCAGGGTCTTCAGGAAATCACACAATTAGTGCTCGGTGATGAATGCTCTATTACACAAAGGAAATCTGGTGGATTAAATGTGGAGACTTTCAGCCCAGCGCACAAGATTGACAGTCCACACGACAGGCCTCATGCACAGGTGGGACAGCAGCATTTGGATCGCATCTCGAAGACACAGGGCAGTGACCTGGGGAAGGTGCGGAACCTCCGGCTGCCACTGCACCTCGGCCTTCTCACTGGCGCTGCAGTTGCTGCCAAAGGGAGCTCCTCATGTCTCTGTCTTCCACAGAAAGCCAGATGCTGAACAGGAGCGCAGGGGCTGCAGGCTCCTGGGCTTGGCCGGCGATGAAGCCGTCCAGAGGGCCTTACTGTCTCTGCAGGGAGCGGGACAGGAGGAGGCGCCTGGTGAGCAGGAGGGCCCTGCACAGCTCTTGCTGCCCTGAGCTCTTCGGGAGCCGCCGCAGCTTGACCTCCAGCCCGGGGGCGCTGGGCTCGCACCTTCTGCACCCATCCCTGAGCCTTGGTCTTTGCAGATTCCATCCTTTCTGGTAAGTCCTGGTCCATCAAGCAGCCCTGATGGATTTCTCCTCTGCCAAACATTTCCAAACTCGACCTCCTGCTGGTACTGGTTTGGCCCTAATTGCTCCTTATTTAAGATACAAGGAAATGTACTCCGGATGCACCATATTCCATAAATTTAACCAATAAAAATGTTGTTTTGTGAGAGCCCTTTGAAGTCCAAGAAAACTTTGGAATCATTTTTACAAGACTCTAAAATTCTTTTTTCTTAGGGGCAGGAAGTTGTGTTTTGCCAAGAATAAATGAATTCAAATGGCAGCGGGATCGGGGTCGACAGGCCACCAAGCCTGCTGCCTTTTGGGGGCTGCCGGCGGCCAGGGGCCCTCTCCTGGCCAAGAGTCAGGCTGGAAAACCTAACTTTCCAGATTAGCATGTTATTACTTATAAATAATTATTTTGGTATGCTAGTTGTTCTTAATGTAAAAAGTTTGCTTTCTTTTTTCTTCTTTTTGAAACACTTTGATTCTACAGTCAAGGGAGAAAGAGATTATTGATTTTACAAATCATTCTGTTATTACGATTTGTTAAAATTACCTGGAAAATTTTGAATTTAATTTCCTCTTTGGTATTCTCTGAATGTTCTTTCTTCCTTCCTATTGACTTGAAATAATGTAATTTTAAAAAACCTCATGACCGCATTGTGAAGCATGTTCTAGGATTGTTTCCTAAGAGGAAAATCAGGATGAACAACGTAATTAGCGTTGGCAGCCGTGAAAACCTCATGGAAACTTTAGAGAAAACACCCTATTATGCGAGGGCTCTTCATTCCCAAAGTTTTTCTAAATGCAATTAATAGCAACTTCTGCTGCCATCTTCAGACAAGTTATGATTTACAAACAAGCATGCTTCACCTGTCACCTGTCTCCACTCACTGGCACTGCATTCCCCTGTCTAAGGCTGTCCAGTTTTATTTGCTTATTCATGTCTGTCTTTTCCTGCTACTCCAGACCTGCCACTGTGACTGTTAATCACATTAGGTCAACCTCTAGCAGTTTGGGAAAGCACACTTCTGGGTGTGTCCAGGGATGATTGATGTGCAGACCAAAAAATTGAGGGGAAAGACCCACCCCGAATGTGATGGCATCAACCAATAGGATTGCAGTCAGATGGAATAAGATGGAAGAGGGGGGAAGTCAGCCTGCCTTTGAAAAGCTCCATTCTGCTGGGGCAAGTGTGCCTTCTGCTGCCATCACCTGGGGGCGTCAGACTCCAGATTCTTCACAGACACACCAGTGACTCTGTGTGAGCATCCAGCTTTCTGCCTGGGATTGGAGCTGCATCCTTGGTCCATGCTATGCTGCGGCTTCCAGCTCCTCGGCTCAGCAGTGTGCAGGCGGTCACTGTAGGCTCTCCTGCCTCTGACCCCAGAAGCCACCTCAGAAATCCATAGGTGGCCTCTGTCCCTTGGACACACGAGCTTGTCAGTCCATGCCATTCTGTCCTCTTTCCCAGCCATGTGTTTGCAGCCCTAGACCCTGCCTGGGCACTGCCATCTGGTGGCCTGTGTCTCTGGTCACTGGCTCTGGTCCCCTGATCTCTTCTCAGGGAGTCACAGCAGAGCTCCAAGCCAAGATGGGTCTGTCCTGCAGTAGCAGGACAGAAGCTAGTGCCCAGGCATCCAGCGTCCTCGGTCTACCTCCTCGGGGGACACAGCTGAGGAATCCTAGGCACAGTTGGCCTCTGTGATGGCAGGTTCTGCCACCTCAGAGCCAACCAACTGAGGGGTGAGAGCTCCAGCATCACAGGTCCAGGCACTTCCCTCAGAAGGCTGATGGCGTCCACCACAGAGCTGGAAGAAGCCACCCTGAAATTCATGTGGACGCACGGAAGACCCCAAAGAGCCAACACAACCCCAAGGAAAAGGAGCAAAGCTGGAGGGATCGCAATACTGCTTTCAAGATGCACCACAGAGCCCCCTAACTGAAACAGTACAGCACTGGTGTAAAAACAGACACGTAGCCCAGTGGAACTGGACAGAGGCTGGGAAATAAACCCACACGACCACAGCTAGCAGATTCTTGACGGTGCGCAGTCATACCTTGGACACGGCCTCTTAGTAAGTGGCGCTGGGCAAATTGTGTTCCATGTGCAGAAGAATGAAACTGGTCCTCTGCGCTCACCCTGTACAAACAGCAGCTGAGAAGGACCACAGCCCTAACGGAAGACCCGGAAGCAGAAGCTGCTGGAAGAAAGCAGAGGGGAGACATCAAAACTTCAATGTACATAGTGATTTTTGGATAATACCGCCAAAGCACAGGCAACAAAAGCAAAAACAGATAAATGGGGCTATGTCAAACTGAGGAGATTCTGTGTAGCAAAGGGAGCAGTCTGAGTGAAGGGATGACTTACAGAATGGGAGAAAATATTTGTCAACTACTTACCTGACAAACGACTGACACCCAAAATACAGAAGGAGCTCAAAGCTCAACAAAACCAGCAATTGAGTTAAATGGGGGGGGTGTGTCGAGATTTCTCAAAAGAAGAGATGCAAATGGCCAACAGATGCATGAAAATACAGATGCATGAAAATACACAGAATCATTACCCTCAGGGAAATGCGAATCTACACCATGGTGACACATCATCTCACCCAGGTAGAAGGGCTGCGATTAAAAAGACAGAGCAACGAAGTGCACAGGTTGTGGGCAAAGGCTTCAGCATGGCTGGTGAGAATGCAATCAGTTCAATGTAGGAGAGTCCTCAGCAGTGACCCTGACGTGAGATCTACCTGTCTTTTATAAAAAAAGAAAATAAGATATATGCCCAAAGGAAATGAAACCAGCATATCAGCGAGACTCTTGCATGGCCACATTTATCGCAGTGCTGTTCAGAGTGACTAAGGCAGGCAGCCTAGGTGCGCAGGTGGACGAAAGGCCAGGAAAATGTGACTCCTGCACTCCACGGAACCCTACTTAGCCACAGAAGGCCAGAAAGTCTGTCCTTTGCAGTGAAACCAGAAGACATCACGTTGCATGCAATGAGCCAGATACAGAGACCAACGCGTGTCTTCTCTGTCACAGCGGTGACCCAGAGGTGGCTGGGCCGGGGGGCAGGGGGGAGGAAGGCCGCAGGAAGGTGCAGCTCCCAGGCTCGCAGCCAGGGGACTGGGGGACCCGAGCACCTGTCTGTTCTGTGAAGCACCGGGAGGGAGGAGCCTGCACCTCAGACCTCAGTAACCAGAGCCGGACAGCCGACTGGACCACCCGTACCTGCCCTGCACATGGTGAAGTAGCACCTGCGCCCCATCGTATGTGACTGTCTGGTGCCAATCAAACATCCAAGAAGCAGAAAGTCAGCACGAGCAGTGGCAACCATGCCATGAGCCAGAGCACAGCGTGACAGCACGTGCTCTGCTGAGTCAAGTCACGGAGTCACCGGCACCATGGAAAGTGCTCGCTCACAGAGCATGGACGGAGGCAGCCTCAGGGACTGTGCTGCTCGGTGCAGGGACTTGAGCACCTGTGGGCTCTGCTGTCAACAGAGGCCTGGAGCCCAGCCCAAGGAGTGCGGCCATGGGACACGCAGGGCACTTGCGCACTTACATGCATCATGCATGTGGAGGCACACAGAAACGCATAGGTGTGACCATCAGTATCCTGCAGAGGAGCAGAACCAAGAGGACAAGTGTGTGAGTGCGTGTGGACAGAGGAGGGTGGACTGATCCACATGGCCCTGCCATGAAGGACACTGACTGCGAACCCCTCCTGCTGGTCCCATCTTCTCCTCCCCACCTGCAGGACGGAGCCCACCCACTTTCTCAGAGCCTGCGGATTCGCATGCAACTCACAGCTCCAGCCCCGTCACCCTGTGCCTGCCAGGCACAGCCAGGCCCTGGGGCCAAACCCGCATTGCCCACCCCCCAAACTGCGCGGAAGCGCTGTGCCACACCGGAGTGAGGCAGGGAGGCTGCTCTCCTGGGCCTTCTCCAGCGCTGTGCAGGTCACAGTTTGCGGGCGGGGTTGGATCTGATCACAGTGGGCCTGAGCAGTGCAGCTCTGGGACCGCTTTCCGGAGAGAGCGGACTGGCTGTGTGGAACCTCTTTGGGTTCCCTGACTGCCGGCCCAGGCCGAGGCCTTGCTGCAGGCCTAAGGGGCTTAAGATGGTTAAGATGCGATGCCTCCCCTTAAGGCACCAGAGATAATCTGCCTCCAGCCGGAGGTGATAAGGCACGCCTGTAATCCTGCACTCAGGGGAGGCTGACTCTGGAGGATTACAAATCTGAGCTCAGCCTGGGCATCCTAGTGATTTAGCAAGACCTTGTCTGAAAGTAAAAAATAAGCAAAGGGCTGGAGAGGTTGCACAGTGTGAAGGCCCTGGGTTCAGTCCTGACTCCACTTCCAGAAAAGCCAGAGTGCATTGTCATTCTCAGAATCTCAGGGTGACCTGCGACTGCCAGGCGGGGTTCTGCTCCCAGACACGTGTGCCGGCCAGGAGCTCCCTTGGTCTCAGGCCCTGCTGGGGCTTTGTGGCACTCGCTGGCCTCCAGATTGTTTATCCTGAGGGTGAAGGGTTCAGTGGCTAAACGCCGTGGCCAAAGCTCCTGTGTGGGAGGAATGAGGTGGGGAAGGGGAGAGGAAGGGGGAAATGATGTTGGGAGAAGAAGTCTGTGTGAGTCCTCTTTTGTTTTGATTGCTTAAAACACAGTTTAAAAACTGAGGAGGGGCATCCGTGAAAGAGAATGTGTGTACCAGTGCTCTGTGTGTGTGCACAGGCGTGGGCCTGTTTGAACATGCGTGTGTGTGTGTCTCACAGGAGGACAAAGGAACAGCCTAGGATCGCTTGTCCTGGTGGATTGGCCTCTGAAATGCAGACACTGGGATTTGTCTCCATAACTTTGCACTATTTCCAACTTCACAGTAACTGCTAGAGTCTAAAAGAATGAAAATGTTTTCCGAAGACAGAGGCAGCCGCTTCCAGCCAGCCTGATGGTGAACATCTAAGCCACACGGGTCACCGACTGCTCCTTTCCTCAAGTGCGTGTGATGGCTGTGCTGACCGCTGCTGTGCTGACTGCCATGGGGTCAGAATCCCCAGCTTCTGGTCCAGAGGAGATGGGTTCAGCAGAGGCCGGATCTGCCTGGTGCTCCCCTCGGCCCCGCGGCTGAGCCTTCTGACTCCAGCCAACTGCTTTCCTTTGTTCTGACAGTTGTCACTCTCCTACGACGTGCACGCTATTTCTGCTGTTGTCTGGCTTTCCTCTCTTTTGCAAGCCTCTGACATAACCCTTACTTCTCATCTTGCCAGTCCTCCTGCCTTGGGAGGAGGTGAAGTGAATTCTTACGGGGAGTTTAATCACCATGTTAGGGGGAATAAGGTCCCAGCCCAGATGAGCGTGTGATTTTGTATCTGAGAACAGCGCAAATACAAACAGGGTGGTGATATTTTGATGTATGATACTTGAACTACATTTCAGTAATGAGAAATCAGGACAGGCTCGGATGGTTTGCGATAGAGATCCCAGCCCATATTTTATGGTGTCTACACCAAACCAGGAAATAGCGAGGTGAATGCCCTATTAGATCTGAATTGGGGAAATTAACTTTAATGTGCAATGTGACCTTTCGTACTGTAATTACCAACACACTAAACTAGTCTGCACAAGGTTATGTTTCAGCAATTTGCCTATATTCATTCATCTTCTCGATAGGAAGAGCAACAATGGCATTAACAATTGGTGTCTCTGGCAAAATACACAGATGTAGTCATTGTCGAGGACATGCTTCAAGGTTTGATTTGCAAAAATATTGTATGTATTTTCTGTAGAAATCTGAACAAAAATAATTTTTAAAGAATAGCTGGAAAGGGAGACATTGTAGAACTAAAATTTTAGGCATTAACAAATCAGTGTGAATGTCTAGTACCTGTAAATGCAAAAGAAAAAGCTTTTGTCTCCAGGAGTCTGCAGAAGGGATAGCTGCAATTTCCAGGGAGTCAGAGGGTGCAGAAGTGTTACTTGAAATTTTGAAACCCAATATATATTTTAACAAAGTAATGTTTTTATAACTGTATAATTCATGTAGGGAAGGAGCGTTTGCTTTCTGTTGCATCTTCTGCAGTTTTCAGGGGTGGAAGGAAAGATGGCCAGAATTGCTGTTTCGGAGAACACACCTTTCCCCAAGTGGACACAAGAGGGCGCCAAGTGCACAGGAGCGGATGGAGATTTAACGGTCGGAGTAAACTGGCACTTAAAAATGAAGCCATGTTTATTTTATTCTGAGTAATACATTATGCACCTGCTTGTTTTATTTTTTAGACTGATTTGTGTCAAATGACTTTCCAGAAATATGACATGTGTACTGGATCCAGGCAGAACTAATCTTTCAGGGTAGAGTAGTACTATTTTGCTCAAACTATGTTTCCTGATATAATGAAGTTTTACTTTATTGGACCCACTCTACAGGGAGTTAAGAGAGTGTAACAAGTTGGCATACACTTTTGCAAGCATTTTGTCTCTGTCACTCGCTAGGAAATAGTTTTGGTCATTAAGTGTTTCACACACACACACACACACACACACACACACACACACACACACACGCTCTTCGCTACAGGCAAAGGGCAGTGAATTTGTGTCCAGAAGACTCAGGGCCTGAGTGAGGTGGAGGGGGCCAGAGAGCTGCACCAAAGGGCCTGGAGTTTGCTGTGGATGAGGATGAGCAGCGCCTCTGGCCCATGTCTTGACCTGGGCCACCAGAGCAGCTGCAGTGGCAGAGCTGGTGCTGGGACCCAAGGCTGAGGTGCTCTGGGTCAGTTTCCCTGAGCCTCCCTCCTCTGGGGGTCACCTCTCTGCATCCCCACAGGATCACATGAGGGGCTGCGTGTCCAGTGTCTCTCCATGTGTCCAGACTCCCTTCTCTTAGGGACATGAGGCAGGCTGGATGAAGACCCACCGCAGGCCTGAATTCAACTGAGTCACCTCAGGTCCTCACACTGAGAGTCATTCTGGGCCCAAGGCTGTGTCCTAGCATGTGAATTTGGGGGAGACACATTCCAGCCCACAACCCTGCAGTTCCTAGTGTGCAGAAGCTGGGGACAGTGGGTGATGGCCCTTCATCTCAGCCTGCTTGTTGACTGGCTTCTGGTGAAACATCCACCAGGGCCCAGCCACACCCAGTGTGCACCTCGGAAGGCGGGAGTTCTGCTGTGAAAGGCTCCGCGTGTCCTTCGCTTTGGCTGCCTGGAATCTGCAGCCTCGTGACAGGTAGTAATTAACTGCTGAAAGAAAGGCATAAATACTTCCTTTCAACAGTGACATTATGTCCATCTGGTGAAAGAGAAGGAGAGAAGCAAATAAAGAGAGTTCAGGAAATGCTAAAATTTCTTTGAAATAATTTCATTGAAAATTAACAAGTTGATGATTGGGAAAACAGATTCCAATTACACACAATGGCCAATCTTCTAGCTTTCCCGACCTTTGATGAAATCTTTCCTACCCACAGCGATCTGCTTTCTACCCTGTCATAATGGTTATCAAGGGCTTCAGAGGTTAATTTGCCTTTCAGACTTCAGCCGCTTAGAGATAATACACTTAACCCAATTACAGGCATTCCTTGTGCCCGGCAGCCCCACCCTGTCATTCTCCCACGGTGCCCACCCCCTTATTGGGGTGTAGTAACTGGGTTCTTGTAACTGGGCCGCTTGCCATGGGCTTCCCAAACTTGCAGCAGGGACAGCTGGTGCGGACCAGGCCTCCTGCTTCCAGGAGAGGCTCTGGGGCTTGGGAAGCATCTGAGACCACAGGGGCATGAGGGTGGCCCTCCGTGTGCTGGCCACTGCACTAGTATCCCTTCCTGGAAGCCTGTTTCTCTTTCTCCAGCTGCTGATTGTTTACTAATTTTTGTTTTTTATTTTATAATTTTTAAAAAGTGTTTATTTTTATTAGTCATTGTTTGCAGGACATAGTGATGACGTTCCTTGTGGGCAGCCGGTGCATGCACATAACACGTCTTCATTTCCCTCTTGCCAAAGATCTCTCTCCATTTCCCATTGTCCACTGACTTTTAAAATCTCCAGCTTTTAATTGGGGCCAAGGGCTAAACTTCGGGCACCGAGTCCGTTAAGCATTGGACTTAGTGTCCATGCGTCCTTTCTGCGTCAGCCCTCTCCCCGCCCTCAGAAAACACCTCCCTTGCCCTCATCTCTCGGATGTCCCTTTTCAGGCTTCGAGATCCAGTTCTTGATACTTTCTCGCAAGACTTTCTGAAAATCCTTTCTGTTGGCAGGGAATTAACTCATGAATAAATGGATAATAATAACGGCTGACATTTTTGGAGCGCTATTTGGCAGGCACTGAGCCGAGGGATTTGCTCGCATTATCTCACTCGATCCTCTCAGCGGCTTTGTGAGAAAGCCCACTTCACAAAGGAAGAGCTAATGCTGGGCGAGCTAAGCAGCTTGTCCTTGGTGGCAGAATTAGGGAGCAGGAGCATTCGGCTCTCAAGTACTGGGGGAAGGAAATGGGGTGGAAGGAAGTCTGGGGCTGAGACACATGCAAAGGTAGAGGCCAGAATGCTGAGGTGCATTCACTCACTCAGCAGTGGAGGGATGAGGCGGGTGAGGCCAGCGACCCTGCTCTCGGGGTTTCTGGTCCCGCTCAGCATCCCCACTCTGTGTCCTAGGACCTGTGACCGTGTTCAGATGCAGGGATGCCTGGCTGGCCCGGTCCAGGTTCCGAGGTTTCTGGGGGCCCAGGGTTTGGAAACGCCCCACGTGACTCCAATGACCGGGTCTGGGGCCCACTGGTCTAGCCACAGAGTCTCCTGTCCCTCGAGGACTGTGAAGCAGGACAGAGGCAAATCCACTTGACACCGTGTGGCCAGGTCATCTATGCCACGGGGACTTCCAGCAGCCCTGTGCTACTGAAGCCAGGGCTGTGGCCCTCGGCTCTCTCTGCTGGGCTTTGTCCCCCGGCCCTGGGGCACAGACTCCTCTCACAGCAAAGCTTCTGGAGTAGTTGGTGCTTGGCTCCCTTTTCCTAGCAGCAGTTCTGTGGTGGTCACTGCTGTGGAGGATGTCCATGCACTCCCTGCCCAGCCGCTTCCCTGTGAGACTTTGTTCTCCTTTTCACCGGGTTCTTTTTTGGCTTTCTTGCATTTTCTCATCATTACTAGGACTGATCTGTCACTCATCTATCTCTCTGACTAAAATTTGACAAGCTACGTACCTAAAGAAAACAAAACCTTCCTTTTTTTTATTTTTGAAGAACAAAGGCTCAGATGTCTTCGGTACACTCATCTGACTGAGAATTTACACTGGTCCTGCCCTCGTCCTGTAAAATCCTGCTCCATCCGGGAGCTGATTCCCCCGCCTCCTGGGACCTGCTCCCCACTTCAGTTCCGAGGCCACTCTGCTGGCCACCCAGCCTGTCTACAGCTTGGCCGCTGCTGCTCCTCGGAAGTTTGAAAGCCATTCTGAAGACAGAATCCTGTCGCATCTTACCATTACTCCATTTGGTGTTTAACTGTACTGAGCATATTGAAAGGTTGAAAGAGACATTACTATTTTGGTTATTTATCTGCTGCCGAATGTACATGACAAGATGGGGCTTTTCTTCTAGCGTTCATCTACAGCAGACAGGGTTTTATGGCTAGAGAGATTTTCAAAGCAATTACAGCCATTCATTTACATTTTACATATTGTTAAATTTTACGTATTTGGACAATGTTAGAAAAATACAATGGTGGTTTAGACAGGGAAGCATGAGAAGCTAGTAAGGGAAAAAAAGGTAGTATAAAAGAAGAGAACAGATTAAATACGAAATGAATTCCAAATGCACACTGGGGTGAAGCAGGGCAGCCGCGCACAGGAAGGAGGTAGAGACGCCCCGAGGAGGGCATGGTGGATGGGCAGAGGCCAAGCAGTGCTGCACACTCAGGCATGGCAAGGGGAACAGCGGCTGGAAACCCAGCCAAGAGTCCAGGTGTCCCGACCCTGGCTACCAAGGCCAACATCACACCTACGAACACAAATGACCCTTGTGAGACCTGGCTAAGGACCATTCGCCTCAGATCAGGAACTTGCAGCAGCCATGGAAGTCGCTCCCACCGGCTTCATTTGAGCGCCAGAAGATGGCACTATTGGCAGGGTCTGCAGGGAGCTCGCTGGCTGTGTCCCATTTGTGTGCTTCATTGAAGGACGGTTGTGTGCAGGGCTGTGCTATGTGGGTTTCCTGTAAAACACAGCAAAAGTCCTGAGCTAGTGTGAGAGTCAAGCAAGACAGGACACGGCATGTTGTAGGCCCTTCTACCTGCAGTGGACAGGTGGCTGGCAGGTGTCTAGACCGGTGTTCATTTGGCTGGGTTTTTAGTTCATTTACCATGATGAGCAAAATCTATTTCTAGCTGATTGAGGCAAAGTAATAGAATAATTTCATTACACTTTTGTGTTAGTGTTATTGGAAGAGCAGAGAAATAAATGTACTGCTCCTTTTTCTGGATGTCACAACCACTGCCCAGTTAGACAGCGCTGTGTTTTCAGCCGTGGTTGCTTCCCTTACTGTGGTAGAATGTATTTATTCACATGCTTCAGGCAAAAAAAACTGTACAAGAAAAACATTTTGGTCCTATTCAGAGTGAATCTGAAACAAAGCATGTCTCACACTTAAAATTCCTTTGCAAGAGCACACTTCTTGGTTCCTTCCAAAATTTTAAAAAATTAAATGAATGTCAGGCAAGTTAGGCTACAGGAGTAATTTCTGGACCCAAAAAGGAAATAACAGCAAAACTCTGTGTGTGTGAGTGACTGTGTGTGTGTGTGTGAGTGACTGTGTGTGTGTGTGTGTCTTGGGGAGTTAGTGAGGAGAATGGGGCGAGGTCGAGGTCAGGAGATGAGATCGAAAGGAATTTTAGCTTTGGTTATTTTAATTTTATACTGAATACTGAACTCAGTCACATGCTTTGATTAAATAAGATTCTAAAAGCAATTTTCCTAAAAATTAAGAACACATTTGAACATAACTTTGTAAAATTAGACAGTAATTACAGAAGAAAGATACATTCTGTCAGGCTGTTTAAAAAACTTTTCAAAAACCGCATTTGTTGTCCTGTTGAATTATGAATGCAGGTAAATTCCCCACACCCATCCACGCAGGTGGATCCATTTCATACCAAACACACATGACTGAGACTTCTAAAGAGCAAAAACATGACATTTTTGGTTAATAATAATTTCAGCAACATTTCCCAAGCATCTTCTCTACCCTAAACAACGTGGAACCTGATTCAGCTCTTCTGGATTCCATAATAACAGATGGATGTCAAGCCTGTTTACTGCTGCTTCCCACAACTTCCTCTTTGTAAATACTATATTATTTATGAATCAGAAAAGTTTCAGAGAAGCCTCCTAACTGATTACTGCTTGCTGATGAACTTGCATCAGAGAAACTTTCAGCCTAATTATACCAGTTTGTCATAAAGGGCTGTTATTATTTCCAATCTGAATTTGTTAACCAGTTGCTCCATTTCCCCATGGAGGCCCTGCTGGACAGATGGCAGGGACTCTGTCCCCAGGAAGCAGGTGACAGGGACTGGATGGCACTGCAAAAATGAAGTAGACTGAAAATCAAAAGCATTTTAATATGCCAGATACTCTAAGACACATTTAAAATGTGCCTTCGAAAATATTGGAAGTAATTTTGGTTTTGAGCTGGTTTGCACTCATCTTTGAGGAAACCCAGTATCTACTTTTCTGCAGCAACCCAGTAAAAGGACTTTATAGACATTTTTGGTCACCGAATGTGACATTTATAATTGTTGGTTTGAGTGTCTCGTAGGAATAAAAGCGGAAAAAGAATGACACTGAAATCTACCTCTTCAAGGTTTATTTGATCCAGCCTGATTTTACAATTTAGTTTAGCAATGAAGTACATTTCTCCTCTCTCTCTCTCTCTCTCTCTCTCTCTCTGAAGTGGGCACAAAGGTAGCCATGCAGATGGGCTTTTAATTAGGAACAAGAAAAGACAAGACAAAACCAAGGCCGGAGTGCCCACTAAAGTCAGCCCCAGACAGGACAAGAGGTTTCCCACCCTGTGTGCCAGGGAATGAAGGACGACATGAACACGATTCTTTCATCCTGACCCAGATCCAAAACACGTTCACAAAGACGTGTATTCAGGTGCAGTTGTTTTGGGGCTGAATCTGAGCTAGTTTTGTCTGTGTTTGTGTGAGACAGGGCTGTTGTGTCATCAAAACTACAATGATTGCCCTGCTGCCCTGCCCTGGATGCTGTCTCCTGGCAGGGACCCCAGCTGCCGGCCCCTGGGTGCCGCCCCCAGGAAGGAATCTGTGGGAGACCCTGCCGCAGGTTCCTTTCTTTGTGGAAGACAGGATTCCAGCAGCCTCTGCCCATTAGCAAATGACCAGAAATGACCAGAGCACAGGTGAAAAGCAGGGTGGAGGGGACGGAGAAGGAGCCCACCTATACCCCGTCCTGCTCTGGTCCCCACTCGAGTGCTTTCATCACTCACTAGCAATTCTCTTCCCATGGTCTGCAGTAACTGGAAAGAATATTGATTGCACATATCCCTTCCCTTTCCCAGCCACTGTACCATGGTTTTAGAGTAACATGGGTTTGTATTCAGAATAAAGAAATCAACTGGATGAAAATGTGCTTAAAACAATTCTAAACAAAAGCAAAAACAAAACCAGAACATTCTTTCCCAGAAAAGTATTTTTTTTTCTCTCAAAGTAGAACAAAGTTTCAAATCTTAAACTTGTAGGTATATTTGCAGTTAAATTATTACTTTTTAAAATATTACTTTGCTATTTAAAATGTATTTATGAAAAATAAGAAACTTTATGGTTAAAATCTAGCAAATACCTATGTATATTCTGATGTTCAGCCATCAGCTTCTAAAGAAATTACTACTATTTCCATACATAAATAATTTTATAGTACTCATACATTTGCTTTAATAAGTCTTTCACATTATACCTAATTTTATGTAAATGTTATTCAGATTTCAATCCAAGAGTTTTGTAGGGGAGGTTAAAGGGTGTTTATCTTGATTCGTTAAAATGTACCATTAAAATTAAGCAGTGACAAATATTATGACTTTTTAAATTGTTCTCAATAGCTGTATTTGTTTATTAGGTTTGTGTTGATATGCAATATTTTAACTCTTTAAATGTAACCTAATTTGATGAATTGTTCATAAGGAGCTGTGATCAGGAAACATCTAGTAATCTCGCAAATTCAACAATTACCTTGTATTCTTAGTAATCCTCCTTTATGAATATTCTTCAATGAAATAAAATGTTACATATCATAGTTAAAAATTAATAAACGTGAACATACAAAAAGAAAGTTTAAATTATTTTATTTTCTAAAATATTATGCTGTATGTAATTATGATAAGTTGTGCTTAAAATGTATTTTTGTGCACATAGTTTTAATGTTTAAGGAGGCCATATATTTATTTAAAATAATTATAGTAAGAATAAATGTTTATTTAGAATAATTATAAAAATAAGTGCAGCTTGACAAAGAATATTGCATCAGTTTGTTTAAAAATATTTCTGAAAATGATATTTTGAGGAGGAAAGGAAAACATTCAGAAATGTCTCTTTATCAGAATAAGACTATTGTCTTCCTACATGTCACTTATTAAAAGCAATCAGCAAAGATAGAGTCCAGATAAGGTGAAGCTCTAAATGAAACCTTAACCGAAAATTCACAAGTGCGTTTCAGAATCAAGTATTAATAGAATAAACTTAATTTTAGTTTCTCGTAAGTGCAGCTGCATTTCCTATTTAATTACAGGTTTCCAACAGTAGTAATTTTTCCCTGACCTATTCAATCTCCAAAGTCAGAAAATTGCTTCTTTTTAAAAACTGACAATGGCACGGTATGTTTCCAGAGGAAAAAAAGACAAATTACAGAAAACCATTAGTTTAAGCATATTTAAATAGCCAGGAAGAACTTCTCATAGGAAACTTGGTGAAATGCGAGGGAAAGTTATGAGCTGCTTTTATTGCATGGTGTACCACCGATGTTAAGATATTATTTTATTATTTGCTTTTTTTCCTAAAAGTAAAATTAAAATGTGCTGAATAATTATAAAAAGCCCAGTGCATTAAAGATGCCTTGTTTCTTACTCACTGGTAAGAGGGTTTATTTTTACAGTTGTAAATTTGTAAATGTTACAGATCTCATCTGCAGCTTGTGTAGTACATGAACAGAAAAAATGTTTTAAAAGTGAAAAATTTAGCTTTGAAGAATTGAAAAACAAGATAGTAAGACAAGGGAAGAGCAGAGCACTGGCCTTTGAAAATGCAGAGATCAAAGTCAGAATTTCCAGACAAATGCAGAGAAAAAAATATTTTTGTCTTAAAATTGTTAAATGATAGTGAAGTGTAAACAGGTTTTCTCAGAGTGAAAAACAAAATAATCTTCCTGATTTAACAAAGCAGGCTTCTCGACCACAAAGGAGAAGGGATAGAATTTTTTGTTTATTTGATAAAGATTTCATAGAATATGCTTTTATCGAACTGTTAAGCCTCCCTTGTAGTCTGTGAATAATTTGTGGGATAGGCTTCTGATCACTGATTACAGAAAGAAAAATTTAATCATCAGTGGATAATTATTCACTATTCGATTTTTCTTTTATCATGTTCAAAAAGTTTTTTGTGTGTATTGCGATTTCTCCTGATTCTTAGAGGAATTTAAGAGCAAACTGCCTAAAAGTGAGTTAAAACTGGCCAAAGAATATTCTTTCTAAATCTTAGTTATTAATAAGTTTCTTTTCATCATTTGTGGGCCCAATACAAATTATGTCTTCACAGGAGAAGCATGTTTTCAATACTCAGGTTAATCAAAAGGGCCAGGTTAGGGACTCTGCACCACCGGTACTGCCGGGCTCTGTTGCTAGCAGTGCACCCAGCCAGGAAGTTGAGGGAGGCTTTTAATAACAATCAGGGCTGACAGGACCTCCAGTGCTTTGAACTCTGCTAATTTTGATAGAGTTGATATTAGTCGAATGCCCCAGAACCCCCTTCCAAGTGCAAAACCTCAGGTTGCCTGGAAGTTGGAGGCTTGGATTACTGTAAACTTCACAGGGGACACCACTGACATTTAGCTTAATTTCCCCTGGAGTCTCAAATGCGTGTTCTATTTTGTAATTTACTAAGCGAAGCATCTCTTACAATCGACTGCTGCTTGTGACCGTGGTTTGTGGACATGGCCGAGGAAGGTGGCAGGCGGGTCCCCAACAGCTTCTTCAGAGGCTCTGAATGAAAAACAAACCCTTGTGGTGCAAAAGAGGAGGCTTCTTAGGCTGAGGGGGAGCTGGGGTGGTTAGATGGGGCGGCCAGCTTTGGAAGGGCAGTTGTAATGTTCGTTTCTGGGACACAAACTCATGTGAAAAGGGTTCTTTGGAGTAAAAGTGACCATGAAAATCTAAGTGAAAAATAAGTACACATTTACACCCAAATTCTTGTAAATTATCAACCCGTAAAAGGCTGACCCGACATGTCACAGTGACTACGAACATTGGTACCGGCGGGCAACAATATGCTGTATTGTTCTCGTGAACAGTTGAGCCATAAAACAAATGCATAATAATTTTAGGCACTCTTTTTATGGTGCCAGGAATTTCATACAGGAAGTCCTCCCAATGCGAAGTGACTACAGATTTAATGCGGTAATGTTTACCTCTTCATTTGTTGAGCTATAATAAAGTTAAAGGTAAAAATAAGCCATCTGTCTCCTAGCTGGGGGACTGGGATATATTTTAAGGGTCCGGAGAATGAGCTCGAGGTCTGCCTGAGCCCTCTGCGCCTCAGGGTGGCTCACACATGCAGGAGGACACTGTGGCCTTCAGTGCTCCAGAGCCTGTGACTTTGGTGAAAATGCCCTCCAGCTTTGCTTTGCATTTAGAAAGTGTCGCTCTGGGCTTCAGCTAATGGTGCTTTATCATGGTCTGGTCCAGGAGCACATGCTCAGTTTGGGACGGCGCTATAGATGACGCTTTTCGGAAGCCACAAGGGAGTCAGTGAAGGGTCCCCAGGAAAGAGCGGGCTGCTGAGCAGTGGCTCGGCTGGATGGAGCCTGAGATGTCACCACGAAGCAGGGACCCGCAGAGCAGCCGCCTGTACTGAACTCAGGGATTCCAAGTAAGTGAGTTGCTCCCCGCCTCCGCCCTCCAAAATGAGGCCAGAGTCGGAGGAGAAGGCAGCAGTGACAGGGAGATCGTGTCTCTGTGTCTCTCTGCGGGGCAGACTTGTCAGCCCTCGGGGCTTCTCCACCTCCTGCACCCTTTAATTTACAACCGCTAAAGCTATAAAGCTCCCTGTTAGCACGCCAGGGCAATGGGGTCAGAGGCGAGGCAGTGGGGCCCAGTGGTTAGGTCAGGGCCATGCACAAGCCAGCCGGAGGACAAAGCCAGAAGGCAAAGAGGAAGTGGGGTGGAGAGAAGCCACAGGGAGCAGGGCCCGGCCTGCGTGGGGAACGACACATGAACAAGTCTCCAGTTCAGCCTTGCATAGCAGCCAGCCACGTCCACCCGGTTCACTGACTCAGCCAAGGAAAGGTCCTCTAACAAAGGACAGGAGTGAGCTGCCTGGCAGGGGCACCAGCCGGAGCCAGAAGCTGAGAGTTTCAGTCAGCGAGGCAGGGCCTCAGCCCTGCAGGAGGAAGGCTTGGGACAGGTCGGGCTTGCTCCAGCTGTGGCGTGGCCTCAGGAGAACGGGTCAGCAGCCAGAGTCAGAACATATTCCTAGAGGGTGTAATCTCAAAAATTACACACCTGACCCAGGAAGAACCCTCTTTTAGCAGTAGTTATTGCTGCTATTATTGTATTAGGTTAGCATCTCAATATAACAACGTCACAGGCGCTGCTTACAGGAAAAGATCAAGATTTGGGGTTAATCCCTGGCCACGAGGAATATTTCCGTTCTGAATTCTTACGTGTTTTGTTTAGCTCCAACCTGCTGTGAAAACCCAGGAGCAGATGCTGACCCTCCCCTTCCTTTCCAGCTGCTGTCCCCAGCCCGGTCCTTCATCCCGGTCATCCCAGGCCTTGGGGAGTCTTCTTCGCTGCTGAGGTGTCCGGGGTGCGAGTGCCCCCCACCTCCCGCTGCTCTCTTTAGCTGTCTAAACTTCCCGAATTGAAGTTTTGGAGCATATTTGATTGCAACATGTTTTTTAAACAGGCTCTGGATTCACTTTATGGAAGGGAAGGAAAGCATATTATATGTTAAAAGTCAAACATATATACATTAGATCTTCCCTTCCTGTTCGAAGTATAATTTCAAAAAGATCTTTAGGTTCATTTCAAATGATTTCTTTCAGATTAAAAAAAACCCCTGCACACTGAGTTTTTCACTTTTCTCTCCCGCCCATCACCCCTACCCTGGGACTGCTGATGTGTACTGAGCTGATAGGGACTATGACAAAGGACACATAACTTGGGACCCAGTTATTTGGTTCGCATCATGTGAAATTTTATAATGTGTAACATCTTATTATCAGATATACTTAGCTTTATTGAGTTTTCACATATTTTATACATCAGCTTAATTTTTATTAAAAATCATTCTGCAAAGAACAATTTCATTTTTAATGTTGTCCAAATATTTGTAGAGCAATCAGGATGTAAGAAGAATAAGCTT
The DNA here is from genome assembly GCF_000247695.1 of Heterocephalus glaber. The sequence goes on along the minus strand of NW_004624889.1, from coordinate 2,176,421 downwards.
GTGTTTGAAGCTTCTCAATGAGTCATAGTGGGTTCACAAGCTAACCTAGCTCATATGTCACATTACCCATGGAAATGTGGCTTGGGGGACCGCACACAAGGAGTCCTCCTCAAATAGTAAAATTGTCATTAGAAAAATAATAAAACACTTTTAGCAGCATGAGCCATTTCTGGTTTTCTTTGCTTGGTAAAGCATCTGCCTTAAAGTCCAAGCTGCTGTATGAGATCATCTTTAATTGTCACTGAGATGAACTTTTAACAAATCTATAAAAACTTGCTACAAATAGCCAGAAATTTTTTTGGAAATTTAGTGGGCATCCTGTGGTATTTGTGTGCATGTTATGTTTTTCTAAGTATAAAAGCATAGTCAGTATTCCTGACTTTATTCCTGATTTGCAGGATAGCTTCCTTTTGTGGACAGAAAAAGCATCAGCAAAATTTAGCTTGGGGATTCAGGGAGAAGACTGAGAGGGTGCAGAGCCGGGGCCTTGGATGTGGGGTGGTATTAAAATTGCTGTTCTCATTTTAGTGGTGGAGTTAAGTGGCGGTGAAATTTGACACCTCCCATTGCTTTCTATGGCATTAGATGCAGGAGATAAGGAGAAAATGGCCCTAGAAATAAACTGCGGAGCTCCGTTCCTTCTCCCTCCGTGATAAACTACTCTAGGGAGAGAGAGAAGTGGCCCAGGGACCTCTCACTGCGAAGCTTCTCGACATATTGCTGCCGGGTATATTGTACCGAACACATGCACTTCTGTTTAGTAATATTTTGGGGAGCTGAGACTTAGGGAAGAAAAGACAGCAGCATCTTTTCAAGTAATTCTGAAGTTTTATGGGGTTATTTATTTATTGATACTGTGATGAACATGCATCATTTGTAATAACATTTTCAGTTTAGCATTCCTTTTTTATTTAACTCTGAGTTTTAGACCTTCGAGTTTTTCTTTGCTTTAGCCTGGGAAAACCAAATAAGTGCAAGTTCCTCCAAGACACCTCATGAAAACATTTTTTTAAATAAAATCAAGAGTGAAATGAGTCTATATTTATTTGGAAGATCATCTGACTACTGCTAAATGGAGTGTCTCAATCTGAAAGTGAAATCTGTTTCACTGCTAAAAATTGCCAAGAGTTTTTTGACTGAGATTTGGGAATCTGCAGAAAATGTAAAAGTTTTTTTTTTTCTACAATAATCTGTTCAGTGAACAAGCTGTGAAAAATAGTTCTGGATTTTGTGCATGTGACGCAGCAGACGGTAAATTTCCATTTTAAAGAACGATATGAGTAGCTTCTGGCATCCATCTCTATTGCCTTACTCGAATCTACTTACACTGAGTTACAACAATGCTCTTTATTATTTCTTTAAAGCAAAAAATAACAAGGGCTTTCTCCCCCCATGGCTGAGCTGTATCCCACTATCTGGGGTCAGTAATGTGAGGGCTCTTGGAAGCCTCATCAAATGTGGCTTAAAATACCACAATTACATTACGAAGATACCATTTCCCTGCCTTTAATGCTTTGCAGTTGAAGAGCTTTAGAAATAATTTACAATTTCTTTCTAAGCATATTATTTGGAGGTAGGTGGCCCCATAATGAACAGTTATTATAACTGTTAAAGGATAATTTTTTAGAAAGGTATAATTATGATTCTCATGCATACATAAAATGAATATGTGTGAAAGATTTTATTTAATTCATTAATTAATGAGGGAAGCAGTAGTATGTTACAACCTGCTCGAAGGAGAATTCAAATTCACACTCACACACATGTAGGCCAATAAAGAACACAGAAATGACTTTTATGAACAGATCCGAAGGTGGTCAGTATCCACAGGGCAATCATTGATTGCCTTCGATGAGCCACATCTTTTTGTATTTCCACAGACCAGGATCATTTGCATTATTACTAACTTTCGGCAGATTAGAGATATAAAAGGCAAAGGTAGTCTGGGAAGGTAGACTAGGCAAGGACAGCTAACCATCTTCTGGTTTACCTTAAAGTCTTTCAAAAATTTTAACCAAAAGATTTAATAAAAGTGCTTTGTGAGTTCTACTCACAATTGGAGTCCTACTCCAATCAATCAATCAATCAATCAATCGATATTGATTTTTAGTTCACGCCTCCCTTTGAAATCAAGGGCCCATGGCAAGGTGTGACTCATGGCAGGAAGTCTGCGCATATTTGCCGGCTGTTTTCGCATATCCCATGGAGCACTGTCAACGAGCCCAGGGGAGCACACGTGTGGTCTTTCACTCCGAAGCTCAAGAGCATCAGAGAGATCTTGAAGAGCCTTGGGGTGGCCTTCAAGGCCTTGCTGCACATCTTTCTCCAGCCTTTGATCTTCTCACAGCCAATGGTGTAGGTAAGACAGCACGAGAGACATAAAATGACACCAGGAGTCCAATGTCTACTGTGAACATGCACGCACCCCACAGGTCAAGTTTGCATCACACTGGCTGTGAGTGAGTGGCCTCAGAGGGTGAAGAAGTCCTACCTTCCTGAGGACCCTACCAGACCACGCTGGCTTCTGTTGATCCCAAATCCTATGCTGTCACCCCTTGGGTTTTGACAGTATTAGATTGCCCTGGAATTTATTTTTATTCAGCCTTAATTTATTCCGATGGGGGATGACCCGGGGTATTGGTATTGCTCAGGCTTGTGAAAGGCGCTGATGCCCAGGCAGTCTTTTCTTTTTGGTCTGATGACTGAAGTCCTTTTACACGGCTCCCCACCTTGGACTTATCAGTTGCAACAGTCTCCACGCTGGATCTATACCTCCCAGGAGAGGTAACGTCTCTTACTGTTTGTTCTTAGTGTTGCCCTTGTCACTGGGAAGAAAAATTAAGCACCAGCATTTTCACTGGGAGACGACAGTGTTGAGACAGTGCTGCTCACAGAAGGGCCATTAAGAGCAAGGCAGAGGCACGAGTGAGAAGACAAATCAGGAGGGTCAGTTTCTCCCCCAAGCCCTTGGGACTAACCCCCTTCTTGCTGACATCTCCAGTAGAGTTGCTTACACTTTATAAGGAATTTTCATGCATATTATCTCATTTAATCTTTTTTCGGTGATTCAGCAGTTCCTAGCTGTGAAAGGGGAAATTTAACTCTAAAAGTGCACTTTCCCTACTCAAGGCAGCTTTCTTGTGTGGAACAAATGGGTGTGGCATGATTGTCCCCATGGACTCTGAAAGCTGGGTGTTGGTCACCACATCACCTGTGTCGTGGCATCCCCGTCCCATAGGAGAACAATAAGGAAAACCGGACTCTGGACCCACAGCTGATTCACCCGCCATTTATAGGTGTGGTTCAGAATTTCCTTCCCGAGGTTTTGTCATCACCACTGCAAAAATTAGTTCTATAAACACTGAAAGTCCACTAACTGTCAATTTGTTCTTTGTCATCCAATATTTTCAGATACAATAAAATTAAATGAGGAAATCTTGGAACCTAAATTCTCCATTGTTTTCATCTATAACTCTCTGTTAATGTAGTAGGAGCTTTGAAATGATAGCTGGACTTTGCAAAACATTACAACTTTGAGTGTTAAGCATCAATGACCTTCTGGTAATTCCCACTGTTGATGGCTAAAACGCCCTTGGACAAGTAACTTCATCTTCTAAAAGGGTACTATTTCAGTTCAGGGCATAGTGGAATCGAGAAGATTAGGGACAGTGAAGTACTCTTAGTTAAAATATGTTATCTAAATTTAAATGTGAAGCATTCTTACTATGAAAAGGAATTAAGGGTGTGAGTTATGTTATGATTAAATTTGCTTTTAAAACCTTGAACATGAAAGGCCGAAGAAATCTGAACTTATGTATGATTTTGTGTGCCTATATATCATTTTGCTGTCTATGCCAAAAGTGATTTTGGATGGATTTTTATTAAATGAATGAAAAAATTTCGTTCAAGAATTCCCAACTGGCTTTATTCTTTCCAGATCAGTAGACAGTTTTGGTAACATTGGGTGGCTCTGGCTATGGGGAACAATAAGTTAGATATATCCTTAAATGGCAGTGAATTCAAATTCTTATGCAGTGATCAAACTTCTAGTTTGAAAGATCCTTAACTTGTCCTGCCCCTCTCATTCTTCTTTATAATAAATTTTTACTTTACAGTTTGTTTGATAGTGACTTGAACATTTGTCAATTTTTGACTGTCTAGAGTCTCTGCCATTTCTTCAGGCTCTTTCCTCGCAGGAAATTGTACCTCCTGGTGCTGTCCCCTGGTACTCTCTCCTCTAGGGGGGTTATCAGCAGGGCCCAGTAGATTTTCTTGAGTACATTCAGTCCTCAGGTGCTGTCTAGGCTGGAGCACCAGGAGAGGCTCTTGGGACAGCAGCCATGGTGGACATGGTAGTTGTTGGGCTGGTGGACTCCTGGCCACAGTTCCAACCATAAGCTGAGTACAATGCTTTCTACTGCCTCTTTCTTGCCTTTGGTATGTTCTTGGGTCCCCACTATCCCTATGCCCAGTCTTCCAGCTTCCTGTTCATTTTGTGAGTTCCACAGAAGTCCTCACAAAGTAGTCCAGTCAGTTTCTGTTGCTTGCACCCAAGAATCCAGACCAAAACTGTGAACTTGTGCTGGAGGGACAGCAAGTTAACACAAGAAGGAAACCAAGAACACTACTTGGTTCCGAGTGACCGCTGAGGTATTGTCAACTATTGTTCTTATCACTCTTTTTTATCACTATCATGTGATATTGTGATTTCCTGTTTAATTTGGCAGCCTCACAGAGGAGACTCATGGATATAATCAATTTACATTATACATTTGAGCCCACTCAAAACATGGGAAGTCAAGGGAGGTGACAGGGGAAAGAGGGTACTGGGCAGAAACAATTGAATATGTTATGTACATGTACAAATGTGGCAAAATGAAGCCTATTAGTATAACCATTATGCACAAATGAAAATATGGGAGAAAAGAGAGAGTTGGTAAAAGTTTGGAAAATATGACTAAAGAAAAAAGAGAATTTGTCTTATCCATTTTTGCATCTAGATCAGTACTTGGAGTATAGTCAATATTCAAGAAATACTGGTTGAACCAAAAAAAAGGATAAATTTGACATTCTTAAGCACACTATACAATAAATTGTATCAATTTAGTTTATTTGACTCATTGTGCCTTACTATGTCCAAGTTACTATGAGAAATATAAAAATGGACATGTCATGCTCTTTGCCCTTCCACTTTTTAATTTATAATTTTATAATGAAGAAAGTTTTTCATGGCTTCCATACTGTAATATTGTAGAGCAAATGTATCCCTGCTCTTATGACTAGCTTCTCCCAACCATAGGTGTGACTTAATGCCAGATATGTTAAAATTGATCACAATGCCAAAATATATGTAATTTATCATGCCGTCTGGTGGTTTGGTTTAGAATTATCATTACCTCCATGATCAGGGATAATTGAGGTTTTATTATTTAATTGATGTTCTGATCTTAATTGATTTCATTGAAAGTAGACACAGTACTTTGTGTTCTGTACTGAAAACTTACTCTGTCCAGTAAATGATCGTGCACAGTATGGTCATTCATAAAATAAAATTTGTAAAATCTAATGAGAATGGAAATTGAGCTGAGTATCATGAACTGAAGCTAAATGCACACGAACCTTATCCGCGCACACAGAAAGAGCCGCAGTGCATTCTGCACCATAGGGAGAATGCACGCTGGGTGTGGGCCCCATCTTGGGTCTCCCTTCTGCCTGATCTGACTTCACAGTGTCTTCTGGGAGAAAAGTCCTAGGCGCCAGTGAGCTCAGGCCTCAGTCTTCACCGATGGGCGTTTACCATGGATCTTCCGGGGGTGGCACTGCACTCTCCGGTCTATCAACAGCTTTTGGTCTGCTCAGGACAAGAAAGTAGCCTCAGAATGTAAACCATCGTTATCGCCAAACGCAGGCATAGGTTCAGTGGACCGCTTCCATCTTGTGGTGAGGCTTCACCGGCGAGAGAGCTATGTGGCAATTTAGTCTGACACAAGCTCCTTCTTCAGTGCAGACTGAAAGCAAGAGCTTCTGTCCCGGGCGCTCTGGACAGCGCCGGCTGATACAGTGCCCTCTGCCCTAGGTGGCTTGTTAAAATGCAGCTTCAGAACCAAATAAAATACCTATTAAATACAGTGTTTGGGGAGAAGAGTCACTAGAAATCTCCTTCTATACATTTAAAAAATTGAGTACTATTGTTAAAAAATGTTTTCAGAGGAATTTCAAGACAAGAGGTAAAATTTATTTTTTAATTTTCCAGAAATGTGAAATGATACCTTTTTGCAGTTTTCCATTAAAATAGGAGATCTAGTCGATCTCTCTGATGTGAACAATGTCTCAGCATTTAAATTGCATTTTACAGATTCATAATATACATATTGGATTCAAAGAGCAAAGCTATGTAGATAATACATTAACTTAACTTTTCTAAATATCAGGGAAACCCCTGCACACCCTCATGCCTGCATGCATTCAAAATAAGACCTCCACTCACTAAACTAGGAAACGAAACATAAGGGTCTAAATAAGATTCGTATAAAAGCTGTATTTGAGCAGGACGAGGAGCTTTCTAAAGCTTTGAGACAATGCCGAGGGGCATGTTTTTATTACAAAAACAAAACAAAACAAAACTTGTCCTCTCTGAGAGCTGGAGTATCTTGCCTCTGGAGGATGGACAAGCATTTGACTACTGTCAGCTGGCAAGAATTGCCAAGGTCCTTCAGTTTGGGGACAGCGTGAAGACAGCCTGAGGCTGAGAGTCCCCGGTAGAGCCCTTCATGGCTTTGGAAGGCAGATAGACGATCGTAACTGTTTTCCCTGCCGGCCAGGTAGAAATTAGATAAGGAGGTAAAGTCTTTCCAACATGAAAACAGGTAACTTCTCTCTTGTCCTCAAAAATGGAGGCTTAGATGGAAGCTGGATGTTGACAACGAGGCTGACACAGGGTTCTCATAGGCCAGGGCTGTTATTATTTTTAATAACAATCTATTTCTACTGTAGAGAGTGGACTTGATGGTTTTGGTTCCTATGAGTAGTGCGCAACAATCCCCGATTCTTCTCCTCCCCTGGGGCAGAGAAGGCGACCTGGCTTTGGCCTCTGTGGCTCAGTGGTGTGTGACAGGAGCTAGTCCTGGTCTGAGTGAAGGGCATTGCCTTCAGCAGGAGCGTGCATGGCTAAGTGTGATGTCTCCATGTGCTCTTTTCTCCTGCATCAGAAAGAACCTCCTGTTACGAAGGCTGAGCTGTAAAACCAAAGCAGCATATTCTCCAGGTGACCACAGGGAGCGTGGTTCCTCTGGGTGCAGCCCACGTGCCTGACAGAAGTTTGCATCGAGGAGAAAGAAAGCTTGGCAACTGAGCCCCTGAGCTTGTGGGACTGTTAGTCACTGCCCAGCCTGGCTTAGCTCACTAGTAAAATAACTCAGTAATGCTGCCTTGGCTAGCTTGGTTCTTAGGTACTTAAAGTAACTATGACCACAAAAAGTCTGGGTAAGTCACTCAAGACAAATGTTTTTCTTGCATCCATTAATTAATTTATTCAGCTACTTGGCAAAGCCCGGACCTTGGGCTGTGTATCTGCCCTGTGCAGGCCGAAGGGGGGCTGTCGCTGTGGGCAACAGTCCATGCTCTGAAATCTCTCTTGAGTTGGAGTTCTGGTACCACCAGGTGTAAGCCGTGTGATTATTGCCATTCTGTGACCTTCCCATGTGCTGGTTTCTGTGTTCTTCACTTGCAAAACAGCAGCTACAAAAGGGCCTGTCTTACAGAGTTTTGAGATAAAAGGAGATTATACATGTTAAGCATTTGGCATTGTAATCCGTGAAGTTAATGTTCAAAAACATTAGCTGTTGTTATCTGATAACATCCTTGTAATTCCAGAAGCTCCTACTTCACCAGTGAATATCACAATGTAGGAGTAAAACCCATTTCTATTAGTAATTCCAGAGTGAGCTTTTAATGACTGTCATAACAAATCACCATACACTTCTTACTCGAAGCCAGGAGTCTGGCTGCTCTGTCCCGATTCCCAAGGCTGAAGTTGAGGTGTAGCAGTGGTGCCTAATTGGAGGCTTCCAGAAGACTCTGCTTCACTTCCAAGCTCACTCAGGTTGCTGGGAGGGACAGACACTGTTGTTTCCTTGCTGGCTGTCAGGTGGGGGACACCTCAGCTCCCGGAGCACTGGCACCTTCACTGGCACCATTCTCTGCTTCTCAGGGCTCACTCAGGTAATCCAGGGTCGTTTCCTGATTTTAAGGTTTTTAACCTTATATGTGCAGAAATCTCTTTTGCTATATAATGCAGCATCTTCACAGGCTCCAGGTACTGGGGCAGGAGCATTTTTGGGAGACCCGAATTTGACCCAAATTCTCCTGGTCCATAGCATCCCTTTCCTGATCTTGATAACTGTACCACTGAGTGCCTGTGTGGCAGGTGTCCTGCTACGTACCTCTGTCTCTCCAGCTACCAGGTCTATCTAGCTGCCCTCAGCCCCGGAAATTTCACCAGACTGCACACCTGTGATGACTGCAGGGGCTCTCGACATCACTGCTTAGTCCATTGCACAGAGCCCGTAGGTCCCAGGTCAGCAGCGGTTCATAAATCAAGTTATGCTCTGCTCACTACAGCCATCTAAGTGCTCATACGCCTCACAGACTTTTTTGGCTGGCTTTGGGGATGAGGAGGGGAGGCGGGAAGTGCCAGCTTCTGGAAGAGACAATGTCCACCTTACACAATGGTCATAATAGCCGGTCATTTCCAGGTAACCGGTTATGTGCTGGGCATTGTGCTAAGCACTTTCAAAGAGCCTTGGAACTCATTTCACTCCCAAGGTTGTGAGGAGGTGTAGCCTCATCTCCACTTTGCTGAGATGAAACCCAAGCAGAGAGAGCTTTAGTAACTTAAGCCTTGCTGCCATAAAGTGGAAGCCCTAGAGTTTGAACTCAAGTCCCAGTGCTCCCTTATATTTTGATATCACCACGACATCACTGTGCTGAGATTCTAACGGCGATGCTATGGCTGTGTGTGACTCCTTCTGTGCTCTCTCCTCCCGCTGAGCAGGTCCCAAGAGAGGCTGTGTGAGAACTGGGGCTGGGGCAGTGGGCTGGGGATGGTGCGGTGGTGACCCAGCTGTGGCAGCCTCTCTGGACTGGGAGATGCTCTTAGCTGTCCAACTCTGTTCCCCGTGATGGAGAGAAGGAGCCCCTGTGTACGGGACAGCCCGGGCTGTTTAGTATGCTGGAGAACATGAAGTGTGAGCTCTTCCTGCTACGGTGCTGCCACCACGGGCAGCAGAGACCTCGGAGGGCCCCACTGTGACCAGATGGCTCGGTGTCATTGTAAGCAACCTCCTCTTCCTCCTCAGGCTGGGGTGCTGAGCACCTGCAGCTCCCAATCTGCCTCCCTCTCTCAAAAGTGGTGACATGGAAAAGCATACTCCTGTCTGTGTGCATCTTATTTATTTATTTTTGTTCTGATTTAGGCTCTTTCCATAAATATCTTGAAGATATAGTCTTACATATGTGACTGTTTTAAAATGCTTTTGAAGAAAGTTGTTAAAGAGTGACAAAGAGGTATGTATGTGTGTGTGTGTGTGTGTGTGTGTGTGTGTAGTTGCAACACGAAAAGCTTTTGGCTATATATTAATAGAAGAAAAGAGGCGATTAAATGTTTTTGGAATTATATTCTAGAGAAAAAGGATGTACAGATGTGTTAGAAGGAATATCAATCCTCCATAGCTTTTGCAAACACTATTGAATTTAACATTCCACAATTTAGAGGGATGTAAGTTATGAAGACAATAACAAGTCTCGTCACAAGGACAGAGGTGACGTGAGTTTTTGTGATGTAGAGGTTGATAGATGGGGTGAATTAAGACTTTGCTGTGGTTTTGTAAAGTCAGACATGACAAGGTCGGAAGAGAGGCAGGCAAATCCACGTCCTTACATGCACCGAATTCCTTTGAAAAGGTGTTTTAACTTAACATTGAGATTTAACTTAGCCCTGAACTTAATAATGCTGATCAAAATGTATTCTTAATTATTGGGCTAGAAGCGCGTATATATTATCATTGTCTTTACTTGCTTTTTTCTTTAAAAGCTAAAGATATCTTGCAAAATACATTTTGTAAGACTGCATTTTACTGCCTTTCATCTGAACTGCAGAACCCTTATTCTGAAAGTTTCCCATAGCTGGAGCTGATACTATTTAACCTCTTGAAGAAATCTTTGAACTGCAAATTGACAGCGATCTTAAAGGTTTTATTCATTTTTTTCTAATTTAAAAGTAAACTCTTTGTGATATAAAAATGTTCCGTAAGCCCCTGCCAATTAAAAACATACCGACAAATCATCCCAAATCTCCCAGTGCTGCAGCCTCAGCAGCCAGGTCTGACTGCAAGAGGAATTCTGATGAGACCATGGAAGGGAGTTGCCCCTTTGACCCACGTGAAGCCCAGCTCCCAAGTTCCAGGCTGTGGGGTATGTCCTGGTTCTATTCTACAGGGAAAAGTGGTGGGCTTAATTTAGAAACAGACCCATTCAGTTGTGAATCCTCCTTTATCCAGGAATTGTCAACTGTGGTGCCAATGCTACTTTTTCTTTCTAACTTTTGGGATGAATGATTAGAACAAGAAGGGTTGACCTAGTAATTAAACAACTCTTTAACCACTTCCCAGTCCAATTATTTAAATACAGGATGACCAAAAATTGCATATTTTAAAAAATTTTTTTAAATTTTTAATTTTTTCATTGATTTTTATAAAGATAACAACAGGAAATATAAAAACAACAATTTTATTAAATTTATTCAATAACCTTTCTGTGTATGATATGTCTTAAAATGTTCAACACCTGTCCGACTGACAGCTCTGGATAGTCAGAACATAAGCAAACATGCTGCCTGAGGGACGCTCTCTTGGGAAAGCTGTTAGGTGGTTAAAGCACTCCTGGAAAGCAACAAGTGTGAGACTCTGTGTAGGCTTCTGGGTTTTGATGAGCTCAGTCCTGCACATGCTCAAGGAAACCAGAGTCTAAAGTAGCTGCTTGGGAAGCATTGCAGGCTGAGGATGCCGCCACTGCTTCTAGCAAAGCTTAATGCTGTTTCTGAACCTAACCACCCGACTTTGGGAACTTTAGAGGACCCTAAAAGCACTGAGGAAGCTATTTTGAGTCAAAATCCTTCTAGTTCACTTTTAATGTATTTTTAGCTCAATAACTTAATACAGTGCCAGCTACTTAACACTTAATGACTTAATACTTTGTTAAAGATCAATAGTTGGTAGGAATGCCAATGACAGAAATCTAAATATCTGTCCCACAAATCATTATTGTGCAAAGCGTTGGCTGAGTTCTGCAGATGTAGTAATGCTCACAACAGACAGGGTCTTTGCTATCATGGAGCTTCCAGGCCAAGAGAGCAAACCTTCGGTCTTCCTGGGAAACACTTTCCAGCCAGCCCACCAGTAGTAGTTTTGAAAATAAAATCTACAGTTATAAGATAAACTCAGCTGATTTCAAGCTCTGGTATATTTTTGAGATGCCAAATATTAACCAATAATAGCCACATACTGCTATTTATTTTATTTACTCTTATTGGGGTTTAGAAAAATAGTAGATGATTATAAAACACTATGCATTGTGTATGAACTCAGCTTTCCGTTGCTGCCATCTTCCTAGCTGAAGGATTCCCTACTTGAGAGACAAAGTCAAAGCCTTCTGACAGATTTGGTTTCCTATGTTCCCAGGGGAAGGACTCTGTCCTGGTCCGGGCTGGTAGACCCACAGTGACCATCACAACTACCAGTTCACAGGTAAACTTACAGGACAGTAAACTGTGCTTGGCCATGTACTGAGCAGAATGCACGAGTTATTACATTTAACTTTTAGGACAATGCCATGAGATAGTTGTTCTCGCTCATGTCTTACAGATGAGAAAATGGAGCATCAAGAGGCAACTTGAGCAAGATCGAAAAGCTAGAAGAAGGTGGAGAAGATTCCAGAAACTATGCTCGCAATCACGAGATTGAGTATTTATTTGTTGAAGAAAACCTTGTTTTTGTAAATTTCTGGAATTACTGTAAATTTTGTAAATTTGTAATTTTGTAAATTTTGTAAATTTCTGGAATTCAGGAACATAGATAGGGCACCTAAAAGAGGATTAAGTGTGTGTCCTCAGCAGCAGAGACCTGTGGTCCTCACGGCGAGCCCAACACTTGGGGATGGCCTCTCTTGCCTGTTGAAATCTTTAATTCCAATGTGCACTCAAAAGTCACTGTAGGCTTTTTTTCTTCCTCTCCTCCTTCACTGCAGCTGTAACACATCGAACAAGGTCATAGTTAAATGCACTTAACTTCGAAATCAGAAATTTTTAAATATTGAAAGCTAACAAGACCAAGGAGGATAAATTCTTGGGTTGAGGGCTAGGGTGCACTAGCTTCCACAAGTTAAAAAAGGGAAGGAAAGTCTATGAAATCACTGTAAGAGCACCAACGAATTTATGCTACAATGTTGACACAGCCACCACACATATTCATAATAACAACCATCATAATTCCAACATCTTTTAGTTTGCTTCTCTGTCCCTCTGCAAACTCTTAGCTGACTCCTGACTCCGCCTGCTCTGGTGAGTGCCATAGTTGTGTGCATAAAACAAGTGTTCAGGTCCTTGTGCCATGAAAGTGGAAAGTTAGCCAGGATTTTCTTCATAGGGGTTTTGCAATAGTGTGTGATTGTAACAATCCTTGAAAAGAAGGTCTCTTCTTGCTTTCAGGAAGCTGTGTTTGTGAGAAGCATGCTGTCTCCATTTGCTGGAAAGATACGTTGGAGGACAATGGCGTAATGCGTCGTGGTGACTCTAGCTTTGAAGGGAAGAAAGCCTGTCACAGCAGCATCACGGCCTGATCATGTGGCTCTGCTCCAGACACCTGTCACCTGCACTCGAGACCACATGACTGACCGGCAGAGATTACCAGGAGTTAGAAGCATGGGACAGTGGGTGTGGGTGTCTCCTCCCAGATTTTATTCTTTCTTTTTTTTTTTTTTCCAGGGAAGAGGGTATCTAGTGCTGGCGGTAGCGAATTCTGAGGGTTGCACTGGTGCTGTGCACCTCTTTTGTCCTAGGCAGGCTCAGGAGAAGGAGTGAGGATGCCACGGGTGACCTCAAGCAGCAGTCATCTCGAGACTCCCAGTGGAGCTGCCCAAGCCCTGAGGACCTGAGGTTGCTGTTCGGCCTGTGCATTTGAGCTTAGGGGACCACAGAGCTTCGCCAGTACCCGGGTGGGTGTTGTCGATACTGAAGCCTTGAGATGACAGCGCCTGCTTTCCCACAAAGAGAGCAGAGTCGCCTCTGATTAGATGTCATCTGGGGGTTCGGCAGCGGAGCGGCTTCCAAAGAGACCTTTTCAGACAAACGCAGGGGAGCCAGGATGAGATCGTGGTCAGCATTGCCCAAGGTCAGAGTGCCAGTCACTGCTGAGCCCCTGCCCCAGAGGTCCCCCAGCCCCACAGTGAAGCCCTCCGGCTGGTCATTCACTGACCCTCTTGCCAGCAACTCGAGCTTCCTCGCAACTGCAGCTTCCTGTTTTGCTGTAGCCCAAACTGAGGGACTTATTAATATCAGAGACTGTTTAAATGACAACACGCTACTTTAACTAAATCCAGCTTGCAGGCTAATTTTAAGGGAGCCCAGTTGGAGGACTCTCACACATTAATTAACTCTAATAGCAAGGAAGGAAGGGATGGGAAAAAAGGTTGAAAGGCATTGTTAAAAAAAGAGAGAACTCTCCATTTCTTTCTGTCTTTTTTCTAGGTGTTTAACACTTGTACAATTTGGTCAAATTATGGGCAGGACAGCAAGAGAAGCTAGTCAGCTTTAAAAGAGAGCAAGCGGGTGAGACAGGACATGATTACTTTGCTGAATCCCCACTTTTTTTCTTCTAAAAGAGACAAAGGGAAATACTTAAGAACCAATAGTGACGGCAAGGAAGCAATCATTGAGTTGCAGGATACCTTTGTCTCAGGGGGCGTGCAGTAATTTTTACATGTCTGCCACTGAGTGTCAAACCCTTTCTTTTCTTCTCCTTTCCATTCTGGACAGCCAAACTGATTATCTAAAATAGAAAATTAGCACACAATGGGTTTACTCTGCGATACCCCTTATGCAACTAATGGCAAAGCTTGTTAATTGGTTGTAAATGCCAGCAGGTTGCCAGGATAATACTTCAGAAATAAGCGGGTATTCTGATAATTACAGCAATCTTCATCTATAAAAGCTTAAGTAGATGAAGTAGTGGCTGGCTTAAAACCAAGATTTATCCCGCTGCACTCACATTAAAAGAAAAAATAAGATGAAAACAATAATGTAACAAAACAATTATATAGCAGGAAGCTTTGTAGGTTTTAGAGATTGTGAAAACTCAGAAAGTAAAACAGTGCTGTAATAACCAGTTATGGAAAAATAGGCCATTTACATTTGTGTATAATTAAATAGTAGGCTATGCAATTTCACTTTTTAAAGTAAACTGCCTTTTCCTTTTTTTATAGGGCAACGTAGCCATAATTGCTGCATTAAAGCTTTAATGAAAGAAAAAAGCCGCAGATGAAGATGACATGGAACGTCTACATCTGCACCGTGGCACTCTGCTTGTTTAGTAATGGGAAGCTACTGAGGAGATTAAAATTGCAGAATTCTTCATAGTTTGTTCTAAAATTGCTATAGGAAGATCATTCAGGGTCTAAAATATACACAATTTATTTTTCTACCTTCAATCTGCAAGAATTTAATGGCTTTCACAACTAGTAGGTGGCTGGAGATACGTTTTACATTAAAGGGAGAACCACTTTGGATCATCAAAATTATCAAAAGGGAGCGGATCAGAATTCAGACCCAAGGGACCTGTTTAGTGCATTAGAATATTGTCTCAAATGTTCTACTGCAGTTGGTGCTTAACTTGGGGCTGTGGAAGAAGCTTTCTTGTTCCCAACAGCAACAGGTTGGGATATAAGATTGTTTTTGTGGATTTTGCATTTTTTTAGCCCCTCTCTGAGTATCAGGAGCTGGTGTGGGAGGCAGCCAGCCCCTTGATGTCACATCTGGGAGGCTGTTGGAGGGCAGCGTGTCTCCTGAGCTGCTCTCTCCTAAGTTTGCAATACTCTTCGGTGTGTTTTTCTGTGAACCATCCCTGGCAGAGCGGGAGTGGAGATTGGAAGCCCACCTTGTGTGTCCCAGGGCCGAGCAGAGGGTGGGCCGCATGGGAAAAGTGTGCCAGGCCACAGGGACAAGAAGTAGCTTTTATAAGAAGTAGCATATAAATGTGCATGGTCTTGCCTTCCTTTTCCAACAAGAACTGTGCAGAAGCACTGTGCTGAGGGAGAGAACCAAGGATCAGGCTGCAGCGAGGCCGGGCCGGGCCTTCTAGCTCTCCTGAGAGACTCCCTGGTGGCTCCAAGGTTGCGCTTGGTGTTTCTTGCTCTCGGAGTTGATCAAATGCCTCTTTCTCCCATGCAGGGCTGCAATGAGAAACTCTAAGGGGCAGGCTGGGGCTCCGAGCCCTTGGGGAGAGAAGACATGACCAGCAGGGTGGCAGGCAGGCCTGGCATGTCCCTGTGGCGGCTCTGGGCTCTCCTTCCCCTAGCCGGCCCATGTCCGGCAGTTGCTGCCCTCTGGGGCACATGCGAAGCACCCTTTTCCAAGGGCTGATCTCAGGTGTTTTCTTTAATTGACCCTTCCCGTGTGATAGGAGAGAAAATGGCAGAGGGCCACGCAGCCTGGGAGAGGTTGTGCTGGGAGCTGGGTGGGAGCAGGTGAGCTTCCAGAGGAGGAAAACCACAACAGGCAGCAGGAAGTCCAAACAGAGGGGGCGAGAGTGCAGCTGGGCAGCCTCCCTCTGACCCCCGGGACACTGGATGCCGAGCCTTCTCACAGAGACCCTGGGGAGAGGGCCGAAGCCTGGCCACACTCGGACGAAAGGTTTTCGAAAAGATTAAAAAACACCCTTAAAAAATAAAGTGGAAACAAGGGCACATAAAATAACTTTTGCAGATGTGAGGACTTGTGGAAATTACTAATCTAATATGTTTTCACTTTTTTAAAAGAAGCAGCTAATTGAAGTTGCTTTGGTGCTTGGCCTAAATCCTCGGTTATTCATAGAGACAGGACCAGGTTTCCACCTGGAGTGAAGTCGCCTCGTGACTCCCAGGGAGCAAAGCATGGAGAAGTTGGTGGCCAGAACTGGGCAGTTTGGGTCTCAGGTGCCGGGCATTGCTGTCTTTCTCGATGGCATTGGTCTGTCTTGGCCTAAGTCAGTCATTCCCCAAGGACTTCTGGTCAGGGCCACCTGTGTCATCTTTGGGAAATTTCCATTGTGCAAGTGATGTCTGCAACCCAAGAAATGCACTTTGAGACTTCACGACCCCAGGTTTAGGGTTTTCCTTGCACGGTGGGGAAGCGTATGCCCCCAGGAGGCACGCGAAACAAGTTCATGAATGAATTATTTTTAACTAGAGAGGAATCTGCTTGCTGTTCCCAGATCTGGGAAAGAGCACATCATGGAGCAGCATTCCTGAAGAAAGGCTCCCGAGGCGGCGGGTGGGCTTGGTGCTAAAGGCACACTTTGGGACTGGAACTCTCTCCAGGGAGCAGAGCTGCTTCCCGTTGACGCACAGAAGGCAAAGCCTGCCACTGCTGCAGCGCCGCACACGCAGCCGTCTCTGTTTCCTGTCAGTTGTCCCTAACCAGCTCTGCATCTGACGCGGATCCGTCATCTTGGCTGTGGCATTCGGGACGCACGCGCCTGTGCAGGAGTTTGCGGCGCCCTCTGTCCCTCCTGCGAGGGCCTGCGTATGTCTTGCCACCTCTACAGCAGAGCGACAGCGCTCGCTGACAAGTGACAGGCCGCTTCTTCCCCTCTTTGGTGTTTCGGAAAAGTGTGCACAAATTGTAACAACTTGCCTCTCCTTCCCCAGACAGGGAGCGATTCCCTTAAAGCACACATGCTGTATGGTGTGTTTGTGTACATGAAAATTCATGCTGCTATCAATTTTAATTTTGCCATTTTTGTTGTTTTTGAATTTCAGGTTTGAGGAGGCTTAAACAATTGCTTTCAATTTCATCTTGGCAGATTTTTAGACTCCTGGAGCCTGCATAGGAGAGGAAAGCTCTCTGCATGGGGAGCCACACCAGGCTCAGGTGCTGGGGCCGCCCATGCAGACCTCTGCGTGCCGGGAAGCCCCTGCTAGGGAGAGAGCAGAGACCACGCCTCACAACAGCCCACCAGACAGCAGCAGCCCAGCAAGGATGACAGGCAGAGGAGCCCTCATCCTGCTGGATCCTCACTGGGTGCTGGTACTGAGCTCTGTGCAGTAAGAAATCTGGGGATAACTCAGACAGGAGTGCGCCCGATCTGATGCCACCAAAAGCAACTGGAGGGATACGGGGGGGGGGCGGGGCGGGGCGGGGGGAGGTGTCTGGAGCTAGTGAGGTCTGGGTTCAGATCCAGCCTGTGGTACTTAGGAGTTCACATCAGGCCCCTCACCTCTAATGTAGGTCCCTGCTGTTACTTGACACCTAATAGGTGCATAAAACCTCCATTCCTGTGAGCGACTTGTTCTTTTGTGATCTCAGAAAAGAGAGACTCCGCAGCTCTTTCTGAGGAAGAGCCAATCTGACTTTTTTAAGGTAAACTAAAATCTTTAGTAGATGGGTTCCTGGACCCACAGAAGTTGGCTCTCTGGCTGAGATATCTGAGATTCGTGCCAGGGAAGCGATCTGCTCCAAGTCGCTAGTGAGCTGGTATACATGTTTTATATATGCTCCTTTTTTTCTGGTCAGCAAATATGTTATTTTAAAATTGTTTAACCTCTTTATAATTACTGAGAGGGTGAAATGAACCCCAGGCACTGAGTGCTGGTTTCCAACTACCTGCGGAATTTTCCTGGATGAAGGTACAGTTGTTTAAAACCCTGGAATTCAGGCCACCCGAGGAAAGGAAATCAAGGAGAGGATTCTCTGGAATGCATGGATCACACGAGGCTCTGATCCAGCTGCAGGGTAGAGGACCTGTGCCTGGGACAGGGACCCACAGGTGCCACTGCCCATGAGTGGCACTGGGGAAGAGCCCGCTGGTCCTTGGAGGGATGGAACAGTGACGGGCGATGGCACAGTGAGGTGTCCCTGGGAGCCACTGCGGTGTCTGTCCTCCTGCCCTCCCTGGACTTTGGTCTCTGCTGCCCGCTCGCCCTGCAGGGAGGACAGGGTGGACCCGCCCTGCTTGGGGTCCGGAGGGGAAGAGCAGTCCTTTCCCTTCCATGTGAAGTGGCTTCTTTTTCTGTTTGCATCTTCATGTGAACATTCTAGATGGCGAGACTGACAGATTATTGGCTCAGTTGCAATTTGCCTTACACATAACCTTGCTGCCAATTTCACTTAAAAAAAGATGTCTTCCTTCATGGAAGAAATAAGCAGAACTCTGTTGTAGTAAAAAAAAAAATCCACACATGAAAAACGGTTCCGTGAACTGAAACCCCTCAGTGAGGCAGGCACACCTGATGTCCCGAGTCCCACATGCCGGGCACTCGGGAGCCCGTGTCTTGCCGGCCCCTCGTGGACATTAACTGTCATTTCAGATGATTTCAGGTCGGTCTCTGTCTAACAGGAGAGCATTCTTTGGGGCATGATGATGATGATGATAATAATAATGCTATAATTACATCTTCTTAATGACGTTCCTGGTCCATTTCCAGGCAGAGAATATGCTAGAGTACGCTGAGGAAAGAGGTACAATCTGAATCCCAGCAGGCTTCAGCAATACAGACTTGTCTAACACATTCTTCTCCATGACTCCCAATGAGGACGATTCATGATTTACTGAGATCTCACAGTAGACAAATGAAGAATTCTAATCCGAATGGTTCATTCCTGTTCTTGTTTTCAACAAATATCTGTGGAGAAGCCTTTTAAAACCACAAAATCCACTTCAACAAGAAAGAAATGTTAATTAAATTTCTGTGTTATTTAAACAGTTTTAAGAGGAAAATGAAATAACTAGTTTATTCATGATTAATGGAAGATGGGGTGAATAATAATTATTTTGTGGTAGAGTTATCATCCTCAGAGGTTAATTTGGTTAGATAGAAAATGATGTTAACATTTTCTAATAGATTTCCACCCCCTTGGGTGACTTCTACTTTATAATCATTGTGCCCTTAATGTGACTTTTATCATGGTGACAGTGTGTTGCCCCTGACTGGCAGCGTTACTTAAGGATCTGTGACTGCAGTGTGGGTCTTATCCAGTTCTGTTAAATCTATGCAGAAACTTCAGCTAAAAATTTCATTCTAAAATTTAAAGACATCTTTTTCCCCCACAGAGACTACTGTCTAATAATAATAAAGAGAAACATTTAAAAGTGTTACTCTGGTCTGCACTGTGTTGGGGTAGGCGTGGTTGATGCATTGCCCTCGGTGTTAGCCTCACTGTTTGGGTTGCTGTGGGGGGTGGGGGTCTGGGACGAAAGGGAGAGTAGCTTCAGGTGGCAGCCACTGTCCCACCTTGCAGACACTGCCCTCCCTCTCGGGTATGCACTGAGAAGTCACTGTGCTGCTGTTGCTTGTGCACGTGATGTCAGCGCTGTCGTGTCACTGCAGGTTCCTGGGGCTTACCTGGAGAGTGACATGGGCAGTGTGGAGGACACACCATGCCCTTGGGCTCTAGGGAGTGCCAGATACACAGAGGGCAAGGCCCCCCGAAAGTGTTCTGCTCGACGGGGACGCAGCACCAGGCTCCACTGGGTGGTGTGCTTCTTTAGGTTGCACAGCCTGGAAGAGGCTTGCGATTCTGATGTCATTAATTAATGGCAGACTGCTAATCAATACGGTAGGTATCCACCATAATGACTTCAAGATGATGGCTTTTAATGGCTCGTGTATAAATGTTAATTGATTTATGGCACAGGGAGGTTCCTGTCTATCGGGCCAGTGGTTTATGGATTATAACTACCTTTTAGCTTGAGATTGCTAACGAATGTGCCTTCCTCACCCCCGCCCCTGGCCAGTTCTTCTTTGTTTTTAATCAGAAATGCCTGTAAACAAGGTACATTAGGCCAACTATTGGTACTAGAATCCAATAACACCTGTAAAGCCCCAGAGCTTCTATAGGATGCCACAGTGGGGCTTCACTGTGTCCAGCCTGCAGCACAGAGTATGCCCAAGCCTGGGAAATTGGTATGTGTGCTTCTTCCAGGATGTTGCATTTTATGCAAATATATATATATATTCTATAAATTCGCAACCCTTGATATATTATCAAGATTGTCATGCTCTTAATGCTCAATGTATGCAAAGCCAAGTGGCATACAGTGGACATGCCATCTGCCAGACTATGTGGCCTCTCGTAAAGCTATGCTGCTATTCCAACACCCGCAGTGAGAGGCAAGTGCATTCAGAACAGGTGTAACATCAAAAACGAGAGCTGGCAGGTGGATTTTCCCTAAGACTCCTATTGGCAAGCACGAGAGTTGCTTAAAAATGTTCCGGAGCCTGCAGAGCTGGTTCCTCCAGCAGGACTGTGCTCTGACAGACGGACGGACCCCTGGGTCTTTTCCCACCAGAGTGGGTGACCTCCATCTCCTCTCCAGAGCGCTGCTAGAAGCTCCCTCTTCACTGGTCCATCCTTGAAGGTCTGCTTTGGAACGGCGCAAGCTGTCTTTTTTATTTAGGCAAATTTTACATCAAAATACTGATTTTGTAGTACCCAAGGAAGCTGATGGGTTTGGAATGGTATCTTTGGTGGCTGTGACAGGCATGTGTGTGAAGTCCAGGAAGCCAGGCTGAGGGGACTTGTGACAATGGTCTTCTCACTGGGGCCTGGGTCCCTGGCATCACCTCCATGCTCAGGGCAGGGTGCTGATACCACCGACCTCAGTTTGCAGTTTTTGGTGTTTTCTGCTGACTTCTTTGCATGGAAGCGAGGAGCTGTTATACCTTCCCCTCTGCAGCACCTTCCTAGGTGTTTCCTCCACTGTGCACTCCGTACAGTCTTATTGCTTGTACTGCTCTTCCTGTGTCCATCTCCTCTTCCTTCCAGCATCCAAGCTCATCAGGTCGCTGCCCCAGAACAGCAGGGAGAGCCAGGCCAGAAAGCTCTTTTCCCAGGCGTCTCTGTGCATGTGTGTGTGCTTGCGTGTGCACATGTGGCTGGCAGGGTTGGGGGAGACTAATCTGAGGAGAGAATCAGAAGAGAAATAGTGATGGAGACTGAGAAGGAGAATCAAAGATATGGGAGGAAAACCAGGAGAAATTGGAAGGAGATGGTGTAGATGATGTGAATTGTGTTGTAAATTGAATAAATGTAGAAAATCCCCAGAGCAGTCGACTCAGATGTCTACACAGCACCCCTTAGTGCGGCTGGGGAAGTTCTGGGTTCCCAAACTGGAACACAGAGGGACACAATAAACAACTTCACATTGCTCACTTGAGCAACTTGGCTCTGGAGGAAATGAGGTAGGAGGCTGTTCAAAAACAGCTGGTGTGGGTAAAAGACTAGGTTCAGTTTTCTTTTTCCTTGAGACGGAAGACAGTACCATGCTTCCAGGTGAAGGTGTAAATTGAAAAACCTGTAGGCGGCTAACAGTCTTTTCCAGTCCTGGCTCTTTGGCCACCATGTTGCCGTTTAATGACAATAACGTGCTCTCTTGATATTGCTCTTACAGTGTTTAAGGCTGGAGGAGTTATCTTTGTCTGCACACATACATGCGCATGTGCACACACAGATGCAGCTCGCACACTGGAGGAGGATGAGCCCCTTTGCACACGGGCAGGACATAAACAAGGAGAAGCTTGTCCAGAGCCCTCTGAGGACTGGCTGTTCTCTGAGTTTCCTTTTACCTCCTTAGCGCTTTGATGATCTTTGCTGAGTAGAATTTCCTTTATTCTTCCTTTTTGGCCAGCCTTATCTGTCCGTCTGCCTGCTGCTTTTATTTCTTTCAAATCCACAGCTATATCGTGTGTTGACTAACTCCATTACACCATAAAGCTGCTGTTACTATTCAAATTGTAGGCTCATCCAGACATTCTGCGACAGAAAGAGACTCCCTCTGGTTTAGTAACCTATTCTGGGACATATTTTAGTACAACTGTCACCAGAAACACCATTATCTTAAACAACATGTGGACTCAGCACTATAGATGACGAAACCTTTTTATATGCTCAGAATTTAACCTGGATACTGAGGATGTTTGTTGCTAAACTGTACTTGCAAATTGCACTAGGACTCTATCTGCTTCTCATTTTGCTTTTTAAAAATGACTTTGGTCAACTAGAGCACCAAGGTTTGGATTATTAAATGGGTAGTGGAAGTCAATGATTGTTTTCAATTCTGTGTTAGTAAAAATATTTGGCTATGTGTAGGTTTCGTGGGTACAAGTTGATATATTTCTCATCTGTTTACTTGTCCATTCATGGTGTTTGTGGCAGATTCATTCCACCAACATTTCTTGAGGATCTACTCTGTCCCAAAGCTACCCCATAGGTATCCCTGTCTTCAAGGAGGATTCGGTCATGTAAGAGAGTCAAATGTCAACGTACCCCTAGAATATCACATGGCAAGGGCAGGGCACATTCATCATGGATGGAGAGGCCTCAGGATCCTGGCTAGTATTTGCCCTCCATCATGGTGAAGAGGCAGTTCAAACATGGCTTTGGAGGGAGTGACTGTGACCCGAAGCTTGTAGGATGAGAGGAAGTGTGAGCCAGGCAGAGGAGGCAAGGAAGCTTCTGGCTAAGCATGAGCTGGCCCAGGTGTGCTCTCAAGAGCCAGCATTGGTGGCCTGGAGTTAAGGGTGCCCTTGGGTTGGGAGCAGGCAGGAACCCTGGGGATGCAGAGCAGGCCTGGTCCTTGAAGGCCTTTAGGAGAGGGTCTTAGGAGAGTTGGAGAACTCATAGAAGGGTCTTTGAGTTAAAGAGTCATGTGACGCAATTAGTGTTTCAGAATACCAGTCAGTAGGAGGGGATCAGGCATGAGACCTAGAGCTGTCTGAGAAACTGCTCTGTCCTGGGCTACATCATAAATGAAGATGAACCAGAGCAAAGATGAGAGACACATCCAGAAAATAGAGTCAGTCAGGTGACAAATTTGGAGCAATATGGCGGAGAGAGGAGTGCTGTGGAATGTCACATTGGCTTCTTGGTAATTTCTATTGTGGATCCTAGAGCCGAGGTTCTGGCGTGAGCTCTGCTGTAGTCATAGCAGCTGGCTTATACACATAAGAGCATATCTGTAAACATCTCTGTACAGCTCTATCTATTTATGGTTTAAGAATTTCTGAAGCAGTGTCCAGTGACCTAAAATTTCTTAAACCTATGCAGAATTTTAAGTTACTGTTTTCTTATCTCATACCTTTAACATTGCTAGGTAACTAGAATACAAATTCCTAGGTCTCCATCTACATTCTTTAACTAGTAACTAACCATATTCAGACACTGATGTAATTTTGTAATCCATTTTCTTGTTATTCTCTCTGCAGAAAGCTTTGAATGATGATGGGCAACTTTACCCCTGTGATGGGGATACGTTGAGATGAAGATACATGTCGAATGTTCTCTTTCTTTTTCCAGGTATGATATTTAATCCTGAAATTTGAAAGTTTTCACACATTGTGACAATGTGAATACTTTGAATTATGCTCCATCATCTGTGAAGACCCTCACCTGGTAGACTTCAGACAATTGATCCTGGCACCCTAAAAAATGGAACAATGTAATTGTATTTATTTTCTTAATGAATTTTTAAGGGGAATAGTATATACATTGTTTTCATTTGCCAGCTTAATAAATGCTCTCTAATAAATAGTAGAGAAATAAAAGATAAATGTATGAAATAGAAAATCAAAAGTGCCCAGCAATCTACCCTACTTCCATCATGTAAAACAATCACTCAAGTTTCACATTCACAGACTTAATTTTCTTAGTGGTGCGACATTACGCATAGTTTTCCATAATCTGTTTTTCTCAACAATATGTTCTGATATCTTTCCATGCAAATAAATACAGAGCTATACTTTGTGTTTTCATTTTATAAATGGATAGCTTAGTTAGCTAGTATCTCACTAGTGCTGTTTTCCCCTAAATTTTCCACTAACAAACGCTATGGCTGGTGAATATCCTTGTCTATATCTTTCTGCGTTTTCCCATGATAAATTCCTGACATAGGACCATTGAGTCAAAGGCCGCATATATTTTGCAATCTCGTAGACACAGTCAACCATCCGTATCTGTGGGCCTTGTTCCGGGATCCTGTGGACACCCAGCTCTGCAGGTGCTCCGGCCCTTATAGAAAACGGCACAGTATTTGCACAGCCTACCATACCCTCCTGCACACTTTACACCATATAGATGCCTTAGAACAGCTAATATGGTGTAACTGCTGTATGAATAGCTCTTGTACTGTGTTGTTTAGGGAACAAGGAAAAAGTCTCTGTACATGTTCGGTACAAACACAAGTTTTTTCAAAATATTTTTGGTCTGGGATTCGTTGAAAGTCACAGAGAGGCGACTGTATTTTCTGTTAGCACACGAAGGCTCCAGGGGCAGCTCAGTGTGAGGGTACGTCTGCACATTCGTGTCTCCTTTGTTACAGTCAATTTGATTTTTCTTTGAGATGAAAAATATGACTGCTGGAACTTTGATTTTCATATACACTGTGCTTCTTGTCATTTACATTTCTAGTTTATAAATTACTTCTTAAAGTCTTCTGCTGATTTTCCACTGTTATTTATCATTTGTTCATTGCTAACATATTAAAGTCAAACTTTTTCTTGCAATTCATGATTTGCAGATTTGCTAAGAGCCCTCCACTCCCCATCTCTCAGATTACAAATGGAGTAACTTTGATTGAAAAAAACCCTAACAATAAAAGCCAAATTAAAAATTAAAAATGATGAGGGCCATATTAACAAAAACAAAGGCACTGCAGTTTGTTCTCTAAAACAGGAGAAAAAAGGAGGAGAGTTGCAGGACGGCTGTCACAGCCACGGGTGACCCCTCTCCCCCAGTAGAGCTCAGAGTCAGTGAGCAAATGCACATGGTCAAGCTTGCAGCGCATGGCACGCGGACACTTGCGCATCAGGGCGGTTTCTGCAGGCACCACCACGAAGGGACAGAGCACTGCTCCCTGTGTGAGTCTCTCCCTGTCCCGGGCCACTGGTAATTTGCATCTGAAAGTCCCTTTGTTTACTGAGACTTTTCCTGACTTTTTCTGTCCTCTTCTTTGTGAGGACATTAAGTTTGTACATTTTTATAAACTGTGCTATTACTTGTAGTGTAAACCCCAAGGACTAGGATTAAAAAGGAACTCCTTGATGTACTATGTAGTCAAGGAAAAACAGGGCTGATTATAATTTCTGATTTAACTGCAAATGAATGACAAAAGACACATAAGAATTGCCCTTTTTTGGGATTCTTGAGCAACTCCATTGTCTGAAAAAAAACCTAAAGTGTCCTTGGAAAAGTGTAGGAGAAAAAGAATTAACATACATTTTATAAAGGTAGAAGAAAGAATGCTTTGCTGTTTTTATTTTAACCAATTCTTTGGTCATTTAAATGTTATTATAAATAACATTTATAATATATATATTATATAATATTATATATGTGTTTCTGATTTCTGATTTCTAACTTATGAAAAAATACAATAGCTTTTCCTTTCTTGTAATTTAGATACTTTCTTGGATGGTTGAAAATAGCTCTTTATCAGCTGTGTTCTCTAACATTTTTCCCTGAAAGAATAATCTTTTTTTATTAGCATAATAGCTAATTTTAATTCCATGTGACACAAATCCCCTTAACTTTATATGGGGTTTTATATAGTAATGTTTATTTCCTATACAAACTCTCTAGGATGTTTTATCTGTTTTATATCCCATTGAATTCTCCTTGAAACTGCACTAGTTTACAATAATTTTATTACTTTATTAATTAAACGTTTTCCAACAAGCTAGCTATGGCATTTCTTATCATCAAGGGTTCCATTAGTTTTTAATGATGTGAGACAAAATTACCATTTACTCACATGCAATTTAAGAAGCATCATTAACACAGGAAAAGCACCAGGTGGGATTTCTAATAGTTACTGTTTCTCATTTTTGTTTTTATTTAAAAGGAATAACTGGTTTTGAGATTTTTTTTTGCTGCGTTATTGGCAAATCTTCTCTTGGATTTTATGATTGAGATAATTTAAAATAATGTCCTTCTATTTCTGTAAGCAGCATCCAACAATATTCAACAATATTTCACTTGGGCACACCATGCCATTTCTAAGACTTTTGCTATGCGGTCCTCTGAGTGTGGGCTGCAGAGAGGTCAGAAACAAAGAGGGATCTCTGGGGCCAGCAGGTTCTCAGACCGAGGGTCCAGCAGGTCCGGGCCTGGCTGCGGAGCCGTCCCTGTCATCAGAGAAGCACGCGGAGGCTCTGGGACTCTCGAGAAGTGACAGTCAAGAATGTTTCCCTGCAGATCATGAGAGCTCGAGAAAAGAGGTCCTGTGTCAGAGGCTCAGAAAGGCCCATCCTTGGGAGGACGGAGAGACTCGTCCCTATCAAACAAATGAGTGCCCAAGAACTGATCAGAAGGGCCCAGAAAGGAAAGTCTGTAACAACATCGATCCTTTTAGAAGACTGGGAAAGCACAAACTCCCCCTAGCCCAGTGCACTGTGGAGCAGAGCACATCTGCAGACTCCTGCCCAGAAAACCTACAGAGAAGGGGATTTATTCATCCCTGGCTTCAGGAGAGCCCATCCACCACTGGAAAGAGGCAAAGCAGAGAAAAACCAGGCTCATAGATTTGAATGTTATACAGCCAATTCGGGAACTTTTCCAGGCTTGATTGTTATTGGACAATTACTGTTCTGAAATATGAATAGAGGGAATATGGACTAGAAATATGGAATAGAGGGAAACTGAAGTAAGGGTCTGGATAATACTTAAATGCCTTACACAGAGTGGGTCAAAACTAATCAGTATTCCAAGATTATTTTTAAGCAAGGGTAGGATGTATTAAACAATATTAGACTCATCCAATTCTGGAAAGGCAGACAGATTAAAATCTTTAAAATCTCCTAGAAAGTGTTCTATAAATTCTGTGATACCTGAACAATGTTGGAAACCTGAGGGGAACTGTTGGCTGATATCCTCAGAGCCTGACTCACTGTCCAGTTAGTTCCTAAAGACATGGCAGGTATTCAAACTTTAGCATATGGTAGGGGCATGAGTGGTCTACTCTGGGGGGGTTGTTGTATAAAATACTAAATGACAATCAATTCAGTGAATATTTATTGGTCACTTATTATAACGTTATAAATGACAAATATCATATTTTGGTTAGCATACCACATTACATGAGAAATATTTGTTTCATTCCATAGAGAATAGCTGTAATAAAGGAGTTTGTGTGTGTGTGTGTGTGCACTCGCGTGTGTGCATGTGTGTGTGTTACTAGGGAAGGGCCCCTCACGCTGAGCTACCTCCCTAGCCCTTTTATTTTCTCTTTTTTATTTTTGAGACACGGTATCACTAAGTGACTAAGGTACTTTGCCCAGGCTGAGCTTGAACTTCTGATCCTCCTGCCTTAGGCTCCCGGAGTGCTAGGGCTGCAGGTGTGCAGTGCACTATCACACCTGGCTATAAAAAGGAACTTTATGTAAAAAGCAGAGAAGAACAAGTATGAATGAGATAACACGTTCTTAATGCGGAGGCTTTGATACCTAAGAAGAAACAGTTTATAAGAAAAAGACTTTTTATATTCAGCCCACCATGAGTCTGCATCGTTAGCTCATTTCCCAGGGACTATGTGTCTATCTGTATACAGGAAGCACCGAAGCTTGTTTGCAGCAGCATCGTGTGTCTATCTGGCTGTTTTTCTTTGTCTTAACAATTAAATGCCAGCTGGTTTTCTGGTGAGTGTGTCAGTCCTGTATTTGCGCTGGTCACAAGACAAAGTCCACGAGCTGCTGAGCCTCTGTGTGAGCGCTCATGCTGAATGTCCCTCCAGCTTCCATTTGATCCATATCAGTTATTAGACTTTGAATGAGAACGGTTATTTGCATGGGTCCTTTTCAGTGTTGCTGTACAGGAGAATCACTCTATAACGTCTTCTCCGGAGCAATTAATTATTACGTAGTTCATGGGCTCATTTCTGTTTTATTTGGGCTGCCACTAGTGAATACTCGTTGTTCAGGGATCCAGCAAAACCTCTCTGGTGCAGCTTCATTCTTGGCGTTTGTTCCGTCTCCACTCAGTATGCTTTTATTGTGCTTGAAGCTGACAGAAAATTGCTACAGCCGATCACCAAAAAGTGCTTATTTTTTTATGATGTTTTATTTTCATTGCTCAACATTAACATAATGAAACTTCAGATTTTTCTATTAAAACAATGCAATACATGTGAAGTGTCATGATGAATGACAATTTCTTGTGATACACATTTTGGTGCTTGTAAAATAAAGATTGACATTAGAGCTTCCTGGGGTAGATACTCTCTGATTTTATTTAGAGGCTTTATGAAAAGCGAGCACACAGACACACGATTAAGTACAACTCCTCACCAGAAGAAAGATAATAAACCACTTATTAGAGCACTGTTATTTCATTATTGTCATTCAGCATCTTTACAGAGCTTCCAATGCCGGGAGAAATCCAGGTGACTTGGATGGCACTTTCCAGAGCATGGAGCTCATTCAGAGCAGGATCTGACACTGTCACAGGGCCAGTGTTGATTCTCAAAGGCCACACATGTGGTGTGGGAGATTTTCTGGGAAGCAGGGAGCCATTCAAGAGGTGTTAATGTTCATCTGTGTAGATGCAAGGTGACACACTTCCGTTCTGGAGTTTACCTACAATGAGCTTCAGCTACTTCTGCTCTGAATCATTTTTGATGAAATGACACACAAGTTAAGATATACACTGGTGACACGATTAAGGAGGAAGCGATGAGTCTGAAATTAAGACCCAGACTTTGTGGAATGCATGCGCTGCTGTGTCAAAGCCGAGACAGACACAAGAGGTCCAATTCCCCATGGCCTCAGGCAAAAAGGCGGAAGATCTGAGGCATGAGACCTCCCGCCTTTGCTGTTCTGGGTATTATCCATGCCCTTTGTTTGGTGTGCACATGAGTTAGCAACCTGCCTGCACTCCTGACGCCTGGCATGCTCTGGAGAAGGGAGACCCAAAGTGGTTTTGTAGGAAAGGTGTAGGGCAGCCGCCTCTTGCTTCCTGTCTAATCTTCATAACCTGTCTCCGAGGGCGCTGGCCTAATCCCTTCTTCAGATTGGCTTAGTTTTCTCCTCCATAACAGGAGCAGAAGTTTAGATTGTTGTGAGGTATGAATGGGACAAAGCTGGGAAAATTCCCATCCCAGGGCCGGTGGAGGAGTGGTCGCTATTCTGTGCCTCATGTTGGGGTCAGCTCCTCTCCCAGCAAAGACACGGTTAGGTGGCTTTGTTTGTGACATGCATGTATTTGTTAAATTTAATGAAATAACCAAGATTTTGAAGATTAAATATACTATTCTTAGAAATAAAAGGTAACAGTTGTTGAGCATTTGCTATGTTCCTGGGCTATCACTGAACACATGTGTCCTGATGTGGACCTTGAGTGTGTGTGCACACATGCAGCCGTGTTACTCTCTGTGAGTGCCCGTGAGGTCATGTAGCTATCATGTTGAAGACAGGGGAGGGGAACTCTCCTGCCCAACTGGCCACTCAGTGCCCGTAGGTGGCGATGAGGTCCACGTCCCTCCCTGTCGTCCCAAACCGTGCACATTCAGCACGGGGAAGAGAGCTGCAGATTGTGTGTTGCGGGACCACAAGTGATTCAGTGTGGGTCACAAGCAGCCTGGAGCACCGAGGAAGGAGAGTCAGCCACAGAGGGCGAGAGGAGATGGTTCTTGGTTCCTTGGAAGGAAAGACAGCCTGCGGAAGGGCGCGGCAGCAGAGCTGTCCTTTTATGCATTTGCACAGGCATTACAGGTTTTCTTGTCTGCTCAGCTTGCTGGGCTCCTGAGCTCTGAGGAACCTTCTTTAGTTGTGCGGATGCTCCGAGAGACCTCTTATCAGCTGCAGGTGGCTCTTTCTGCTCCCCTGCGTATGGCTTGGAGTGTATCCTGGCTAATATTCGGTGAGCCCTAGCCGTAGTTCAGGGCTGTAAGCTGGCAGCCAACTCAGTTTTCCAGACATTAAGGAAAGGTCAAGGTTAGGAGAGGGCAGGGAAAGGGACAGGGACCCCCATCAGTTCTGGGAGTGGTGCTGATACATGTAGGCAGAGTTCTCTCACGCACAAACTCCTCTGTGACATGCAACAGCGAAATCCAGCCATGGAAATGGATTCTTCCCATGTTTACTGTTTTGAGCCAGCGACCTGACTTCCCCCTTACACGGCTGGGTTTGGCGCTAGGGACAACTGAAGGCTGGGTGAACACAGGGCCTCTGAGCCACCTGAAAGGTTAGGGTAAGTTTCTGTCCAGAGGGGCAGCACTCAAAATCCTGTCTGTTGAAGCAGTCTGCTTTGTCCTGCTTACCAGCAACCCCAGGGAAGCATATTGAGGTATTTCATTTTGCCTAGTGGTACCCACATGAGATAGAGATGCAGGGACAGGGTGTGGGACTTCGGAGCTGGATGTCAGGAGCGAGAGGCGCCAGGTGGGTTCATGGCAGTCAGGCAGGGGATGTGGCTGAGTGGGCCAAGAGTCAGACAACCTGGTGTGGTGTGTGGCCTCAGCCATCGCGGCACCTGCAAGCCAAGCTTCTCCCAGCATGGCGGCAGCTCCTGACATGGGCTCTGAGGTACCTACCACATGTACCACAGGACTGCCCTGAAGAGCTCTCGCACTGTGAATCACAGTCAGGAAGTAGTTCTGTGGGGACTTCCTCCTGACAGGGTTGATTGAAAGTGTTCTCCCAACAACAATGGCACAATCACTAAAATAAAATCTACATGAGAGGAGGAAAAGTGTCCACAGAGATCCATGGGCATAAATAATGCAACAAACGGAGAGTACCAGAATTTAAGTGCTGACATGGTTACAAGACACTGAAGAGGAAAAAGAACAAAAAAGCCAGCCAAGGTAAATTTCTGTACCCACTAAGTTACCCTAACCTTTTAATAGCTTGTTTAGCAATGGGAAGAGGGAACTGGTTAATGGAATTGTGGAAAATAGAAACTTAGAAAACAGAATCACCCCAGAAAATGTTGGAGTTTTAAACGCCCACTTAAAGGTATGTACTTAGCCCAATTGCATGAATGTTACTCTCTTTATAGTAGAAATCACCCTCAAGAATTCTCATATCTTCTTTGTACCTTGAATAGCTGTCTTAGGCATTCAGATAAAAGACAGGCAAATATATTACCCATCTTACTGGGGAACTTCACCGGCCAAGTACCTTCCATAAAGTTAAGTGAAGGCCCAGTGTGGCTGCAGCTGGGTAGCTGTGTTCCTTCTTATTAGCACTGGCCCACTAGACTGTTCGAGAGTCGCTCTTCTCCAGTGATATTTGACAGCTTTTAGTCTGGGGAACTCAGAATTCAGAAAGTTTGTTCTGGGACAGTAAAACTAGTTGGAGATGGATAATCTGTCTACACGGAACAAGTGGGTGTGTATTCTCGGGTCCCTAACACACTCCTTTTGCATGTTCTAGCTTTCTCCCTTTGATTTGGGGTTAAATTCTCTCCACAGTGAGAAGAACGTGCTTCCGGGAACAGCCTGTATTTTCAAGGCTTTCCCTCTTCTACCTCTGCAGCCCATGCCTGGCCCTCTGCCTGCTGGGCTGGGGCTGGTTATGTGCTTGGAGAGGCTCCGGGGCAGACCGAGGACAGCCTCGCCTGTCTGCCTCCGGCACTGGGAAATGGTTCCATGCCCACACAGCTCGCCTTCCTCTTGCAGCCCATCTCCTCTGGTTTCTCTGTCTGTGTTGCCAGCTCTTCATCTGCCAGGCATCCTTTTAGGGTCAACTTTATCTTCTTTCCTTCCTGTTTCCTCTATTAAGCAATTTCCAGATCTTATCATGCCCAACTCTGCAATCTCTCCTAATTCTCCATGTTGACTAACAGCCTCTCTAAGGCACCCCAGAGGCAGCTTTTACTTGGGTGAGCAGTTGTTGCTGCCTAATGGCCTTCCTGCCAGTCTTTCTACATAAGCTGTATTTTATATTACTACCCCTGCTCATACCCTCAGAGCACCCCCCAACAAAGCCTTCTGCCCTGTCCAGATAGGCTCTGACTCTCAACTATTCCCAACACCAGACATAAAAATAGCTTCTCCCTAATTTTTACTCTGAGGAGTGCTACCTCTCCAGGATTTTATCTGTTAACTTTTTCAAATACTATTTTTTGCTCCAAACATTCTTTCTTTTTTGTTTATATTAAAGAAACACAAATTCTCTTAAAAATCTGAAATACACAGGATTCTGAGAATCTACTTTAGTACTCTAAAGTTACTTTAAGGATTATTTTAGAGAACTACAATATGCAGATGGCTGTAAAACACTGTGTGTGGAATTCATGCACCCCTACGGTCAATACTGTTTATTTTCCTTGTTGGAATTTAGCATACAGCAGGCCTTCATTACCTCCTCATCTTATGGTGGGACATAAATGGGTAAATGCAGTCTCTGTATTGGAAAAATTGTACATAAATCTTAATCTGCATTCCACTCCATGGATACTGAGAATCCTTGATTGGGAAAGGCCACCTCTACCACGTGGAGTATGGAGATGACACAGAATGGAGGAGCCATGACAACTCTGTGGTACTCACTGTCGTGGCCACCCGTCCTTTTATGGGAATGGCGTGGACACGCACTGAAAAGTGGGCCTCTGCTTGAGCCCAGTCAGGTAGTAAATGGAGCCCACTCCTGCTGAGGTCTGCTTGATGGTCTCTGTGAAATGAGGTGGAGGTCTCAGGCCAGTTACTAGAGGACAGGTGTCTACATCTCAAAACATCATGATGATTGGCACTAATTGGCACCTTTGCCAGGATCTCAGCCGACAGGCAGAGGAGCGAGTGGAGGAGGGGAGAAATTGCTGTTGGCTTAGATAAAGAAGTCTTTAGGGCTGGGTGGAATAAAGTACTACTACAAGGAAGTGCTTTTGGAAGGTCTAGACATTTCCAACACTGAAAACCCCTTTCCCAGTTATTTTTCCTCTCCCCCCCCCCCTTCCTCCCCCTGGGAACAGGTGGTGCAGGAAAGAGCCTGTGCCACCTCCTCCTCTCAGCCCAGCCTCAGACTTCTTTCTGTCCCCTCTCTGTCTCCTCTTCCTGTCATCTTCCTGTCTCCTGGGTGATGACCCTCAGGGTGCATGCCCATCTCCCTGGCTGCCATCTGTGGCCTGTTTTCAGTGGCACACGCTCTGCTTGTGCTGGGTGTGTTTTGTGCTATTCGGACAGGGCCTTGCTTGGGTCCCTTGTGTCCTGGCAGTGTGCACTGGGCCCTCATCTGTGACACAAGCAAGAAGAGGGAATGAATACTGCTTCCTTATCCTGTGAGAAACAGACAGCAGCCCCTTGGAGTGACAGGAGGGGCAAACACGAGAGACACAGATTAGAGGCAGGAATGTGTCATCTATTCCTCTTGGTGCCTTTGAAATTCCCCCACTCTCATTTTGAATGGCTGCTTAGCGTTCCAGTC
The DNA here is from genome assembly GCF_000247695.1 of Heterocephalus glaber. The sequence goes on along the minus strand of NW_004624889.1, from coordinate 2,142,764 downwards.
CGTGCAAGCGATCGTGCACAATTGCTTTGTAATCGGCCAACTTAGCTTTCTAGCCGAGGAGCCTGCTCCACTGTGTGCTTGGAAGGGAAGAGCAATTGCTGTGCTCTCTGTCAGGGTTTATAATCAAGCCAGTGTTTTCCAATTCATGTGGATTGATCATTTAATAAGTGTAATTTCGGTATCTTAACCCATAAAATTATTTGAGACAAAGGGGAGAATTTCATAAATATGAAAAGGCACAACTATATTTTGATAGTGCAAATAAATATATTAGAGCTGTTTCACTCATTTATTAGAAAGAATAAATGTTTCTGAGTGTTTTGCTACTTTTCAAAATATAATTTATCATGAAGATTCAAAAAACAACTATTTCAAAATTATAGATGTAAAATTAGCTGGCAAAATATATCCAAAAACACAGTTAATATGATCCTTATTTTGATTATTTAATCAAATACATCACTAACATTTAAAATTGGACTATTAAATGCAGCAAATGGTAAACACAAGTTATATATGTTGACAAAAATGTGATAAATGAAGCTTAATGAAATTTGAAAATTCTAAAATTATCTGTTAAGGGGCTTGAGTAGTAAAATGCTTTCTCCTTTATATATGATTTTTGACTAGAGTATTTCTCTAGATTTTTTTTGAGAAAAGAAGTTTCTCAAAAACTTGATATTAAATATTGATCAGAAACAATTTCACAAATGTGCCAATTTCAACGTAATTTGCCAAGATACATTTGCTTAGTTTCCTATTACGTGTTTGTTTCGATGCTACACTAGCAAGTAAATGCATAGCAAATCTTTAAAACTCCTGTTAGTGTCAGAACCAAACACCTCTTACACCCACTATTGGGAATATGCTGTGCTTTCCTGGATGCCCATGCAGGATATTTTTAAAAGGCAATGGCAAATCCAGACCCCTGGGTTTGTAGTAGGAGACCATGGGTGTTTGAAAGTAAGGTAAACCAATCAGAGATTGCAGTCTTCAACAGCAAGACAGAAGTGCAGACACACCACTGTACCTCTTCATTCTTTAATTTTATAGGTAATTTGCAATATCTTGACTTTTAAAGTGTGAGCTAAATGGTACACATCAGGTGAGATTATTACCAAGATCATACCCTAGTGTAGAGTTCACATGCATATTAGTGCTGGCAGGTAATTCAGATCCATTTCAAGCAGTCAGTGTCTGCTAAGCACTCACTGGACATTATTTTCAGTAAAGCATATGATGTTGATGACTTAACATAGAATTTCTATTCCTGATAATCAATTTGTGAGCTCATCAATGTGGGATTCGCTACCTAAGGCACCTCAACATGTTTTGTTTTTTGCCTCTTGGTCTTACCGCTGGAGACTCCTTGGATTTCTTTCCTTGATGCTCACTGTAACAGTCTCTAGAATATGGAGCTCATGGAATGGTTTTAAATTTACCCCTTAATTCAGCTTATGGGGCCTCACCTTCAAAGCTTTCATGTTCCCCTAAGACATATTTGTGCTCGTCTTTCTTTTTGATGGAGTTGCAATTAGTCCTGGGGAGCAGTTGTTTCCAATTAAGCAAGAGAAGAAAATCACAAGTGAAGTTTTATAACAAATCATTAAGCATTCTGATATCAGGCCAATGTGTTAGGTTTTTTGTGATAAAATTCTGTGTATTAAAAACAATTCTGCCCATTCTTATGTATTGTCATCATTGCATTTTATACCTATTGTTATTTCCTAAGAAGATAAATACCTTTTTTTTAGTTTCCAAGAGACATAGGATTTCTACCATGCTTATCTATAGTATTTTGCTGTCACTCACTTTATATCACACAGACAATAAAATGCAAAATATCCCTCCCAGCATGATAGCTTGTACTGAATGATCACAGAATCAAGATAACATTTTAAATGGAAAAAATCAAAGTCCTCTTCAAAAAGACAAGCAGGGTAATATGTTAATGAAACAAGTATTTGACTTAATTGCTGAATTCATGTTATACTTTTGAATAGTGGTGGTCTCTTCCCCTGTTACTTAACTTTTAAAAGAATTAATATTTTACCATTTTAAAAGTTTTAGATCCTAACATATAGAATTATGTTTAATTTTGTGTATTATCCACCCTACATGAGAGAAATAGTTCACTGTCAATATTAAAATATCCAAATGGTAAAAATATGCTAAAATGTATCTTTGGTAACCAGAGACTCTTTAAAGAGAAGAAAAATAGAACCTGCTATTTAATACGAAATAGATTTTGATTAGATATTACAGGATTCAGAGATTAACTGATTTTTCTTGTATCGGTTAAAACCAGACACACACATCCACGAACAGATGTGGACAATGGGTTTGTGTGTAGTCCCTGTGGGTACTAATAGGAAACACAGGTATGTCTAGGTTTGGAAGATGACTCCAGATGGTTTTTAAAAATTCTACCGAAGATGGAGAAGAACGCTAATGTTTGTTTGAGATTAGAGGTCAGTTCTGACTTTTACAGTGACAAAACCCAGAATTATGGAATGAAAACCTATCAGTAAATTTTATCAGTAGGGATGTATTTTTCATATTCAGGTTCCAAGTAATTGCTGAACAATCTTTGGTTGAAAAAATGGATATGTTCTGTACCTTTTATAGAATATTGTAAACTAGACCATATAATTAAATTGGTTTTTGGAAACCAAATAAAAAGTTTTCCTGGGCTCCTTCCTCTGTAGTGGTGGTGTGTGTGTGTGCATGTGTGTGTGTATGTGTGTGTGTGTGTATGTGTGTAAGGAAGTTATCAGTCAACTGTTTTCTGCCACATGCCTATATGGCTAAACATTTTTATGTAGAATGCTACCCTGCTTTTCAGACAAATTTTCCTTCCAGATGCAGTGAAAAAGTTTGCCTGATGTCTAATCAAGCAATGCTGCTTCTCTGGGTTTGAAGGAGAACTCAGAAAGTTAGTTTTTTATTCTTCTTCATTTGAGTATTATTTTTTAATTGCAGCGTATTAAACATAAAATCTGGTACAATCTTTAAAAATAAATAGGACCTAACTATAAATGGGCCCTGTTGTGTTTTTATCTTTGACAAGCAAGTAATTGCTTCTCAAATTTATCAGTTTGTTTATGCAAAAACCATTTACCAAGCCTAGCTCAAAAGCATCAATTTCATCATTATCATCTTATTAATTTAGCCAAGCTATAACACAGCTGATTATTCCTGAGTAATATCCTCTGCAGCACATCATGTGTGGCAAAACCATCTGTACAGTACCTATTTAATAAATAAACCCTCGGCTAAATGTCTCTGTTTATTGAGAACTAATGTTTATAGAAAATATAATGGAACTCAATAAATAACTCAGCTTCATCAACCTGCATATGAATCAGTGCGAAGAACGCTGACATCATCACCTTTCAAGTACCAGAGAAAGCAAAATTACCCAAAAGAGCTATAGAGCCAATATTAAGGCATTAAAGCTGCAATGAAGGCATATTAATGCTTAAAACTTCATTGTTGGCAGTGGAATTGGCACAATGGACATATTTTATAACTCTAGGAATACTTAGGCTTTATGGCTGCTTCTTTGTTGACTGCCTTGCACTTAATGTAGTTTTCCACTTTAAATAAAAAAAACTCTCAAGATGTTTAAAAAAAACAGGAAAATTGCTGATTCTAAGCATTCATTTTTAAAATAATGCAAAGTGCTGATTCCAATTGTTCAGATTTAAGGGGGAAAAAGCCAACTTCTTTAACTCCATGCTTCCTGAATTCCTATTAGTAGCAACTGGATATTTTGAGGCAAAGGTCTTAAAGGAAAAAAGTCAAAAGGGTTTTTGTTTTTTGTTTTGGTTTTAAAGGGATTGTTTTGAATGATATCATTAGTAATGGGAGTGTGAGAGGGATCTAATTATTTTGCAAAGAAAAGCCACTGGAGCCTGTTAGGAACTACTATGAATCGTCACACCCAATAATTAAAGCTGTCCAGCTGTTTAATACCCCCGTATTGATTCTCATCACTAAGTTTCTGAGAGTTTCAGGTTAATACTTTGAATTATTACACTAGTACAAACCTCACAAGGCAAGGGACTGTCTGGAAACATGAGGAAAATGCGCCCATTTCTTACAACTTGTTTTAAAATCTATCTTCCCACACTTTGCTTTCCAAAAATAAAAGTTCACTGAAAAGACCAAGACGTGGTCCTGACTCATGTGCACAGCCCTGGGGGATCTCCGACAGCACCTCTACTTCTGGGTGTCACTCGAAGCCCCTCGCCATGCAGCTGCCACGCAGCGCGCCCACTCCTGGCACCCATGGGACTTCAGATTTCCACCCAGGTACAACCTGGGTGTGGTTTAGGGTCTGGGAAATGGAAGGCACCGACCTGTTGCTAGGGACACCTTGCCTCATTCTCTGGGCCTGGCTGCTGCTGCTCACCGGCTCTGAGACGCGCCTGGGGTGCTTTTTCCAGGTGAGTGCTTTCAAGTTCATTCACACTTGGAGGTTTTTCCCAGGACCATGAGATCTTTGCAAAGTTTAAATAGCAGAGCACAGAGCTGCTGCAGGTAACTCTCGAAAGCCAGTATAAAGCCAGGGGGCTTTAGTTTTGTTTGGTGCCGTTGTTGTTCAAAACATTTATTCCAAAATCTCACCAGAGAAGGAGGCCAAGTACCGAAACCCAGGAAGGGTAAGGTCCCATAATCTGTCTGCATCAGCTTTCTGCCCTCTGTGCGGGCTTCATTATGCTGCATGGACAATTTTGTGCTTTGTTTTGCTTTTTTGTGTTTCAGTTTATGCCGCGGGCTCTGTGGTCACAGAGCCTCCCCACTCCCCTAACCCAGGGGGCTCCGGTAATCCTAACTGAATCCTGTTCCTCTGAAATTAGGCAGATGCCTCAGACAGAACGAAAACCACATCAAAAGAGTAGGAAGAGAGTGAAATGGTGCCAGTAATTGCCCTGTGGGGCAACTCAGCTTAAACAACTCACAGCCCTGGAGCTCAGCACCCGCATGGCCCAGGAGGATGCGGTACTTCTGTTCGAGGTTGGTTGGAATTGCAAGCTAGGGAGCCAACCACGCCGAGCCCCCATTTGGAGCCAGAGCACGCGCCGTGCCCTGACGTGTGTCTGTAAGGACATCTGCGGCTGGCGTGTCAGCACTTCTGAACAGCTTGGGTTTGGTGACCAAAGTCAACTTCCCACACACTGTCACCAAGGGGCCCTGATCGGCACAGAGGCTGACGAGTGGGGCAATCTCCTTTCCACGGCCTGTGGTTTAGAAGAGTTGAAGCAGAAGAAAGCTGACAGACAAGCTGCACGCTGTCAAGTGGCTCACACCTGAGGACTCCTGGGATTGCTCTGAGGAAATCTGAATCTATTTTTTCCAAGTCGACTTCGGTGTCTGGCCTGCCAATGTGCAATCCATACAGTCACTCTCACCCCACTTTAAGAAATCAATTTCAGATATTTCTGATGGGAGGTGACGTCAGGCCTTGCTGTTGTGAGACAAGAAATGAAAATGACAATTCCAAGCCCCCTGAGATGGGTAGGAGTGAGATGAGTGTTCCTCTGCTGTTGTGGGAAAGCAGAGATGCGCCTCCCATAAAGCATGGGTCATTTGGGTAGTTTTGAATTCATTTGCCTGACACAGCTCTAAGCAAATCCCCCTTGAGCCTTTGAAAAGGAGTAATAATTTAGCTGTAGGTGCTAAGAACCAGGCACAGGGGCCAGTGAGGATGCAGACCACAATCCAAGGCCATATCAGTGCCACCACCACTTGCATGGGCTCCACATATTCCTGAGAAATTAAAACACAGGTAAATCTGATGCACATATGTGGAAGAGTTTTGGCTAGATAAAGGGAAAAATGATAAAGTGGGTGGCACATTTCATTGTATGGTGGAAACATCTTCTCAAAGAACAGAATAATTTATAATTCCAAAGACAACATCATGATAAATACCAATTGGAAGGAAGATGGTAGTTTTATTTGGGGAATTTCAGCTTCAGTCAGGTATATTCATTTGCTTATCTATTTACCATGGAGTAGTGGTTATTAGGCGTCTGCACTATGCTAGGCCTTGGGACACCATGTAAGCACAACTGTGAGAAAAGCTACCAAGGACAGACTCAAGACAGAGGTGTTGAGAGCATTTGAGCAAGTGAGACAGCGCCTTAAACATCCATGGGGAAGAGGTCATGGCTCATGCAGAGAACTAGAAGAGAATTGTGACTGGACAAGGGCTGGCGTGGGAAATCTGGGGCAAGATGAACCTGGAAAAGTTACCAGGTTTGAAGTTAGTGGCTTTTGTCTTCAGAACAATGTTACAGTCAACCTTTGTCGTCCTTGGACTTGCTCTTCTTGGTTTGGGAACTTACTACTGAGCTCCCTGGAGAAAATATTTTCAATCAGCGAGTATTGAAATAGAGAGTCCACCCCAAAAAATGTATACACATTTCAGCAGTTTGCCATATTAATAAATGCCCGGAAGCTGATGGCCATCACTTTGAGCACCTCTTGTAATTAATTGTAGAGGCCAAAGGTAACTTGTATTAATCTCATGATGTCTCAATATATTTAGTATGAAAATATTTATAGAAGTTTTTCTTTTGCTTATGTATACTTTCTTTGGCAGAGTCTGTGTTATTCACTCCTTCAACTGATAATTTATTATACGCCTACTCCATGCAACCAATACATTCTGGAAATACAGTGTCAGACCATGGAGACAGGGCCTCTGCTCTCACAGAACTTCAGCCTATCAGAAGACAAACTGAATAAATTTAGAAAATTGGTTGTGGCCTAGAAAATCAAAACTCTTAAAAAATAATTTTATGAAAAGCTCACATTTTATAACGTTTCTTTTACATTCAAGACCACTTAGTTTCCTAAAGGCTATGTATTCCTTTAAGATTTTCCCCATTTCTTATCATTGTTCACACTGCTGAGTTAAACAATATGGATGTCACTTTTTTTGCAGAAAGGAGACAAATAAGATTTACAAATATTTTCTGACATTCTTTGTAAAATTTACAATGTAGTTTAGTTCGAGGCGGCATTTTTCTACTTAATCCATTTTCAATTATTTGTGTTCATTTTAACCCCTTTCCTACAAATCTTTAGTCACTGTGGCGGCTCAGTCCTGGGCATCCTGATGGCTGCCACTCGTGATGGGAACACTGGCCAGACGGGGGCCTGGTGAAAGTGTCTGGGGCACACTGGGAAACCATGCTGGAGCTCTCCTGGACATCCCTACTGTCTCGCTGTCAGCTCTGCCCCTTCCTCTGCTGGTGTGTGTGGGGGGTGCGTGGTATCCACTGATGCTGAAGACTGATCACCCCACAGTCTCCAAACGTGGAGAGAAGGGCTCTGCCTGGAGCCGTTGTTGCACCACCAATGTACCTCAGGGTAGGGTCATTTTGAAAGATTTTACAGTCAGGATCATTCATATAAAAATATAGAGCCAAGCTCCTAAAATCTAAAGGATTGCTATTGCTTTTGTGTGTGTGTGTGTGTGTGTGTGTGTGTGTGTGTGTGTAGTACTCTGGATTGAACCCAAGGAGCACTGAGCTATATCCCCAACCCTATTTTTAAATTTTGAGACAGGGCTTTGCTAAGTTGCCCAGTCTGGCCTCCACTTGCTGTTGCTCTCCTCAGCCTCCTGAGTAGCCTTGTTACTACTTTTTAATGGCATTTGGGTAATTTCCATTTCTTTAATTTTGTCCTTTAAGTATAAGATCAAGAATGTGTCTACTGTAGGATAAATCTCACTTACTTAAAAAAAAATGTTTTGCTTGCTTCTTTTTGAATGGAGGGGTCTAGATAATACAGCCACTTTAGTGTAGCAGTTTCATTGCTTTAAGAAAGGAATTTAGAGGATGGTCACCATCTATTTGATGAGAATACGCTTAGGGTGATGGGGTAAGCGCTGCCATAGCCAACCTAGCTGACGAGCCGTAAACCTTCTGCCCACCTATGCTGTTACAGACACAGCACTGAGCTGCAGATTACTAACGCTGCATCTGAACACTATGTGGAAAACGGATGGGGCAGAGGGAAGCTCAGCACCCAGTCAGGAGGCCGCTGGAGGAATTCTATGAACACATTCATTTTTCTGCTGGGTATTAAGTAAATATACGTCATTCTGGTTAGTGCTAAGGGAATCTTCAAGTTATTGTTAAAATTTCACCAGGTCAGTGGTTTTCAACCGTATCAGACCCTTTTAATAATGCATATTTTGTGGTGTCTAAATGAAATTCATAGATAATGCCTACTAATATGCATAATTCAAATATCTAATGCTATACTATGGGAAAATAAAAGGAAAGTATATAATAAAGTATCTATCTGCATAATCTATAAATGCTCCAGGAAAGCTATTTTTATTGACACAAAATAAGATGTCCACATGGCCTTTGGGGGTGGGTCACCCTTCCGGGAAGCCATCCTCACAGTCAGGCTTCGAAGGGTCCTGCTTTACCCTCTGCCCCATGTGCAGGCCCAGGCTTGGTGTTTTATGAGTTAAATGTCCTATATATATTTATGCCATGAATTTAAACAGTGAGGAGAGAGGAAGGAAACAGACCTTGTCCAGGAACATGCCTGCTGGGTTGCAGGCCAGGTTAGGAGCCTGGGTCCCCAGTCTGCTGACACCGGCTGTGCTCCCCTGCCTGCTGCCCTGGAATGTGGGTGGTGGTGGTGAAATGGGTGTTCCTAGGCCTGGCCTCTGCATCTTCATCTGCACTTCAGACATGTTTTCAGAGACAAATTCAAGAGAGAGGCTGGCTGATGAGCCTCAGTTTAAGAAATCCCAGGTAGGGGTGGATGCAGAACCTCATGGGCTCCTGGTGAGAAGGCTGGGTATTTGGAAAATGAACACCAACCCTGGGGTGAATTTTGAGAATCTTACTTGTGTTATAAACAAGGTGAATGCAAAAGACAACAGTGCGTATTTTTAGGACTTCATTTATAAGACATGCTGTTTATAAAACATTATTGTTTTAACATTCATGTGACAAAATGATCTTGATTATAGGTGGTGCAATTGTATTTGTTTTCTTCTGCGAGGATTGCAAATTAGAATGTATTGAGAACGGAAATATACTGAGGAGAAAAAAAGTGCTTCTGCCACGCAAGATGAATTATATTTAGTGTGTGTGGGGTGAGCTCTTTAAATATCTAATACTGAGTTTTGTGATTTCTGTTCCCTGTTCCTTGCTATCTTTGAAAAGCTATTGTGACTTAAACTGTGATGCGGGGTATATTGTAATAAAACAAATTAATTATATCCTTCACTGGAAACTCTAAAGGCTGTCTTATTAGCACTATATTCTATTGAAATTATTTCTAGGCATTTTTAAAAACTCACCTTACAATTTTTTAGACTTAGGATTATTCACCAAAAGTGTTTACAGTTTTCTCATTAGGTTAATGTTTTATTTTTAGATGCTATGCTTGAAATTTTCAACCATAATTAAAATCATAATGTGCTCACGATTCGTGCCCTTTTGGCATACATATCTGACAAGATTTTAGATGCACAGCAGCTATCCTGGTACAAACAGCATGTACTTCCCAGTATCTCCAAGACTAATACAGGTTTTCTGAGTTTATATTTAAATTCACTTTCTAAAAAGATAATTGAGTAGAAGCAGAATGAAAGACTTTTCAAGTTTTCTTTCAATATATTACATGGCTTATTATTTTGAGGGGCAAAAGGACAGTTATTCTGATAAATGGAACTGCCAGCTGTGGGTAACTGCAGAACTTCCTCTTCTGGATGGAGGGACCCCGACCCCATAACCGCTAAGCCCCCAGCTTCATCCTCTCGGAAATGGGCCACCCAACCAGCAGAACCCCAGTTTTGAATAACAGATCACCAGCATTGTTTATAACTAAACTTAATCACAGATTTATAAATCACACACTGCAATCAATTGATAGGTCAGTTAATAGGTCTATCTTTGCGATGCTGAACAAGGGCTTTTGTTAATTTTTCAAACTGATTTATTTCCTTAACTATGTTTAGTGCTATAATACAAATGCTTTCTTTTGAAAAAACGGGATACTGTATAGGTCCTTGAAGATTATATTTTCCTTCTTTTAGAATTAGTAATTTTCTTAACACATTTAAAGTAAACAGAATGATTGAGAAAACAAATGCTCATTTATTGTTTTAAGCTCAGGGATGATAAGAAGTTTGCCTTTTTATTCTCTAATCAATCACACAGGTCAAGATAAAGAGAGGACTAGATGTGCCACATTTTACAGAAAGGTTTCCAAAGGTAATCTCTTTGGGGAAATCGTTTGCTTAGGTGTGTTATTTTGTGGGTGTAAATCCAGCCGGGCAGAGAATAATTCCTGCCAATTCTTTTTTTTTGTACCGGGGATCGAACTCCGAACCTTGTGCTTGCGAGGCAGACGGCGGAACCACTGAGCTACATCCCCGGCCCGCCAATTCTTGATTTTCAGTTTGATTTCCTCACTTTATTTTACATGTGAGGACTGGAAAGCCACAGAACAACACTGGGTTTAATTTCCCTGGAGCTCCCCCGGAAGGTTCCGCAGGTGAGCGAACGTCAGGTTGTGCGAGGGGTCTCCTCTCCCTGCGAGTTCCGGAACCGGCCCCGCAGGTGTTGTGTCCAAAGAGAAGAAGGACTTAGAGCGTGGCCGCGTGGGGACCACGGGCCCTCTGAGGCCCCAGGGCAGTGGGCAGCAGGCCTACTACTTACCCAGCAGAGCTGCGAAACTGGGCGCATGTGACAAGCGTGTCACGAGTGTGTGTGACAGCTGCGGCCCCAGCCGTTCAGACCCAGTGCCACCCACGGTTGGGACTGCAGGGCCCGAGAGCGCAGCCAAGTCCCAGGGCCCAGACGCTGTCCAGAGAGCCCAGACCCGTCCTCCTAGATCGCAGCTCTGCGTTTCCGGCCCAGACGACACTGCGATTAAATTCAGGGTGTGTTTTTCGTTTTAGAAAGCTGTGCGTGTGCTGCCACGGTCTTTTCTTAGATAAAAACATACCCACACTCCTTCCCTACAAAACGAAATCAAACACATTTAGAACACACGTGGGCCATTTCTCTATGGGAAAGGCCACTTGTGTTTAACACAAAGTATTTATGGTTTCACTGTTAATTGTGGTTTCTTTGTATTAGACAAAAAAGGTAGCATTTTTCAGGGTAGGAATAGTAAGAAAGCAATCGCCTTTCTAAAAAATGTCTATTTTCTGGAGGAAGTAACTGAATTTATGATCCTTCTAAACACCAAAGGAGTATATGCAACCTAACATTGTGTTTCCAATTTGAATAGAAGTTTATTCAAATTGTCTTAATTGGACTTTGGTACATTTCCACAAGTCAAGAATGCATAATCAACATCACATATTTAAAGCATTTATTTTTTATTCATATTTGTTATATGGGGCTATTAAACTTCCCTTCTGGACTACTGTTATTTTTTGAAATTGTTAATTCCATTTTTTTGAGAAATTGTTAATTTTACAATTTTTAAATTTGTAAATGTTAATTTATTTACCCAAGTCAGAGGGCTGGCTTGCCTAGTTTATTTGTTTTATTGTTTTGGGTCTTATCTGTTTTTAATTTCCTTTCCCTTTTTGAATTACAATTTGTATAATCATTAGAGCATTGAAATATTTTATTTTATAGTACTAAAAATATATTTTAATTTTAAGCTACATTTTGTAAGGATTCTATAATGTGGGCAAATGAATTCAAAAGGTTAATTAAATATGAATGTACATTTGTATACACTAATTTTTTTAGCAAGCATTTCCACAAGTATTGATTACTAACATCTGAAAGGTTCACATATATATTATTAGAGGTGGGAAGGAGAGAGTTGGAATTATTAGGCCAATAACCCAAACACTTAAGAGATTAACATATCAAGCAGTATTTCTTAAATATACTGGCTTTCATTACCTACAAGATAGAATATATTTTGTAATATCATCACTATGCAATTTTAAGAATTAGAAGCAATATATATGTATTATGTTATATCTTATTAAATTCCATGAGAAAAACAAATTAAACCAGGCACTAATCTCTACTTTCTGAGTGTGAAAAACATTCTTTATGAAAAGGCTTGTAAGTACAATTTATCAATTTAATCACATACATTTATGTATATCTCATGAATGTATGTGAAATTGAGTCTAAATGAACATTTAATGATGTTAAAAGCAGTTTTCCAAAGATCTGCATTTATTCAAAGATCATGTAAAGGCTGTTAATTTAGATAAATAATGTTGTGTCCATTGCTAAACAATCATGTAATTCTAGGTTTTAATTTAATAGCTACAGACACCAAATACTTTAGTACATTTAAACTGCCCTAATATTAGCATTCAAAGTCACTCCAATAAAAAAAACCTTAAAGATTTTGATACATATTTTGCCCTTTCACTTATAAATGGAAAATTAAACTAGAATTTATCATTATATACAGGCTTTTAAAGCTTTGATTAGCTGACATACTGTAAAAATTTCTCTCAAATATTAGTGTACTGCATTTCATAGTGTATAATACTAAATGTTAGCCTCGTCATACACTTTGTCATGCTTTGGATACTTATGTATTATTTTAAAATTTATTGATTACCATAGGATATGTTTTCCATGCCATCTACTTATTTTTATGTTTAACATCATTAACATTTTATGATAACAGCCATGACGTGAGTCGAGTACTTTTCTCCGAAGTCTTTACAAAATGGGATAAGTAAACTTCAACTAGAACTCACCTAAGTTCACTTTACAGAATCTACTGCATTTTCTTTTTATGTTGCTAACAGCAGATGCAAATCATTCCTGGTCCTAGGTGCAGGTGTTTTTTTGCATAACAGAACCAAATGTATTTGCTTTTACTATTATTTTCATGTATATCCAAATAGCGATGTGGAGGGGCCCAAGCACAACAACAGATTTCACCACAAACGAGCCTTTTCAGGCGGGCATGCGTGCGTTCGGGCGGCGCCCACCGTGTCTGCGCCCGCCAGCGCCGCCCCGCCGCCTGCAGGGGGCGCTCCGCAGCTGCGCAAAGGCTGTGCTTGCGGCGGCGTCCTGGCGTCCTTTCCGCGGCTCGGAGATGTAGTTAATACTCAGTATTTCAGCGAGGCATTTCTTCAAGAAAGACTCCATAGCTCATCTGTAAAGAACGCACGGGCATGACCCAGGGGCCCGGCGGGCGTCCGACCCGGGACTGCGGCCCCGCCCGGCCGGGCCCAGGGTGCAGTCGCCCCTCGCAGGCACCCGGACCGGCAGGCCGCTGCCCTCCGAACGGACCGCGCCGCCCGTCCTAGGCCTGAGCGCGCTCAGCTCGCTCGCGGCTCCTCGCACTTCCCACGCCGGCCTGGGCCTCAGGCCTCTGCTCTCGCCACGCTCACTTCCCAGCTTCCCGGCCTCTGCTCCGGTCCAGCGGGTTTACTCCTCCTCCTCCACCGCCCGCCGCCACCGCCCGCCCGGTCTTCCTCTCTTGCGGGGAGAATCTTCTCAGGCTGATGCCTTGGTTCGGAAGACCCGCAGGCTGGCTCCTCTGTCCTATCTTTTCTGCCCTGAAGATTGCTTCCTGGTGTGAACTAGCTCCTCAGAGTGATGCCATTTCATCTTGTACCTGTGGCTTTGCTTGTCCTCTTTAACTGACTTTGAACACATTGGTGTTTTCAGCCATGTATAAATTCCTGGTGCAATACTTTGCTACAGATTGCAGAAATCTTTCTTTTTGTGAGATTGGGAATTACTGGGATTTAGCAGGGTTAGCTCCCACGAGAGATTTTAGCACGGTACCACTGGTTGTTTCTGAAGACTTCTCTCCCTTTGGCAAAATGAGAAAGCACTGCTGATTTTAATGGAGTTTCTTGAGCAGGAAAATATTTTGAGTAGGAAAAGTCCGTAAAAGCTTATGCTTTAAAGGATTTGGGGGTTATTTCGTAGAAGTGGGTCACAGTCCTTGTCTCCTCTGCCCTTCCCTGCCTTCCCCAGCAAGTGCAGGGCCAGGGTGGCCATTTGGGATGGCGGTGTGGATGCCACACCAGCGGAGGTGCTGGTTTCATTCCGGGCGTCATATCATATGAACAGATGATGCTGCTTTGCCTAAGCACATGCAGAGAAGCCGAGGGAAAAGAAACCAACGTTCATTTAGGTGGAGGACTGCGCTAGGCCTTCCACGCACCTCAACTTACTCCTTGACACACCCATTACACAGATAAAGCAACTGCGACTTGGAGAGAGTGTATGACTTTCCCAAGATCTTACACCCAAGAAGTTAGAATACTAGGTTCAGAGAGTTGTCCTTTCTCATTCTCGTATTCCACCCAGCACCTTCTGCCGCCTCCTCCCTCATCCTCGAGGCAGAGAGCGCCGTGAACTTCGAGCTGCGTTCTGGGCAGTTTGGGTGAGTTGCAGGGTGTGTCTAGAGCCAGGAGGCAGAGCTGTGACTGTCACTACTGCACAGCATCCTCTTTGCTCTTCCACAGATATGATTTCTCACCCTCACAGCTCTAAAGCAATGGCTTATCACATCATTACTTAACAGAAGAAGAAACTGAAGCTGTTAGAAGCCAGGCCTCTTTTCCTGATGCCTAGGACAATAAATCAGAGCTTTACATCTTTTATTGCCTGCCTTTATTCAGGTGTTTTTGTGGTGTTACCTTAACTTTCCCTTGAGACCTACCAACACCTATACAGAATTTACTTCTTATTTGTTGCCTCCCTTTTCCAGCGAAAATGCAAGCGATGTGAAAGGAAGAATGATTCCAATTCTTTTTCTCTGTTGTGTCTACAATAGGAGGAGGTACAACAACAGTACACAGACATGCAGTATCAGTCAGATGAAGGCAGGAAAGGCTACACACCATGGATTAGTGTGGGTGAAGTGGACGAAAGTGATAAGGAGTCTTCAGATAACAGAGTAATGGAGAGAGGACTAGCATGGAATAGAATGTTCTGATGAGAAAGATGGAAGAAATGTGAGGATTCAGGTCTTCCTGAAAGCAGGCCTTGTGAAAACAGAAAGCAAGACCGTCCTTTCACATGAGGCAGTGGAGATTCTAGAACAAGGCGGTAGAACTTTTGTGTCAAAGAATAAGAAGTTTCTCAGCGTCTTTTAGAAGTAAAGCAAGACCTCAGTGAAAGGGGTATTTAGAACCCAGGACAGTGCTGTGGCTATGAAGGAACAGACTGTTTTGGGAATAGTCAGAAGAAGAAGTTTTCCTTGCAGAATTAATCTGAAGATATATACATTACTAATGAGGTGAAGATATGTCGAGTATTTCATACTGAAAAGATAATGGGGTATTTTTCTTAGTTTTTAAGCAGATGTAAAAAATGACTAGTTCACAGGACAGAACAGTTAGAAAGTTTGCTGTTGACGTACTGCTTTGTGGCTTTGATGAACTGCTTTGTTTACCATTTCCTCCCTACATCTGGGGGCAGGGGCATGGATCTGAACTCAACACAACACGATGGCAGAAAGCAGATGCTGAAGATGCCATATTCTCTCTCTCCTCACTCTGAGCGCCTCTGGTGTTTCTTAATCCCATTTTTTCCTTTACATTCTTCCTTCAAAACTGATAACAATGTTCTTAATAGTAATGCTAATAACAATAGTAACTCTACACTTCCTGAGTACTTACTGTGCCAGGTGCTACTCTAAGCACTTCACAGACCTAATGAATTTCATTCTCTCATTAACTCTAAGAGGTGGGCTCATTGTACAGGAGTAATCAGAGCCCAGAGACAGCCAGAAATGTCCTCACGGTCATACAGCAGCTGTGTGGGCCAGCAGGATGAGCAGCCCTGGCTGAGGGTCACCAGGGGCCTTATTCTTTTTTTTTTTTTTTGGTACCGGGGATCGAACTTGGGTCCTTGCGGTTGTGTAGCAGGTGACGAAACCACTGAGCTAACTCCCCAGCCCAAGGGGCCTTATTCTTAACCTCCTCTTTTTCAATTCATTCCATGTACACTGAGCTTAGGCTTTTTGAAATTCTTCAGAAACCCTGGTTTTCTACTGCTTACCCTGCGTAGCTGCCCACTGACCTTGCCCAGGTCCTTGCCGAGCCCCAGCCTGAGGGGACTTCACTCTCTTGGCTCTCGAGGGACCAGAGTCATCAGGAACAAATGGGATCATTAAGCCATCATTGATCATTGTTATTTCATCATTTAGCTGTGGAAAATCAATCAGCAGCATTGGCAGAGGCAGCTTCTGGGAGAAGTGTTTGATTCTTGGCTGACAGGATTCCTACAGCAGTGACAGAAAAGTGAGGGACGCCAGGAGTGAGGCACTGAAGCTCAGGTGTCTAGGATGGCAGGAGGTGCAGCCAGGGCTCCGCGTGCCCGTGCCAGGAGCTGCAATTCTAAATGCCTGGATGTGCTGGGCAGGAGTGGAAGAAACACAGCAAATAACATATCAGAACCGGAAGAAAAGAATGAAATCAAAGTTCTTAAAAATGGAACAAAGCTCCTCAAAGATGTCAGAGAATAAATTTGAGAGCACAGTGGAAAGTTTGGGGTATTAAAGGAATAAATGTTGAGGGGAAATATATACGTACAGAATTAATCACAGCCAGCCAGCCAGCCACCTACCCATCCACCTGTCATGTCCACCCCCCTTGCCCATCCAATCACATTTTATACACTTGGGACCTGGAGACAGGAGTGGGAACTATGGGTTGATCAGAAATGACACGACAGACATGCTGTGAATCATTTACTTTAACAGAATTAAAAAGACATTTATTGGAAATAAAATTTTCAATACCATTATAATGAAATATAAGCGGATGCTATCCTACATTATCTTTGTCTAGACTCGTAGTCTAGTAGGAAGCATCAGCCCCTTTCTGTTTCTCATGCTCAGTATTAAGAGCCTGCAGGTCCAGGCATTTTTAAGAAGAGGTGGAGGAGTCCCAACTTTTGGGACACATACCGAGGACTGATGACAGCATCCTCTTCCCCCGTGTTTGTAAGCTCCATGTGTGGGCTGTGTCAGGGGTGGGAGCTTGTTCTTGCCATGTCGCTTACTCTTCCCATTGAACCTTCTCTGGTTGTGGAAAACCTGTCAGGAACACAGAGAGACAACTTTGAAATCCACACCCCGGGAAAGGCTGGGAGAGTGAAGCTGAGGACAGCCACCTCTGCCTACATGAGAGTAACCCATCCCCGGGCCTCTGCAGGTGCATGGACCTGCCTGCCCCTGTACGAGGGTATTTGTTGACAGTTTGATGAAAGACACGGCCAGGGCTGGAGGTGCGGCTCAGCAGTACAGCACTTGTCTAGCATGTGGGAGGCCCTGGCTTCGAAATCCAGCATGGATGAGCTCTTTTGCCTCCTGAGAGCAGCATTCACATGCCACGTGCCTGCAGGTTGCTTTGGGGAGGCACTGAAGCCTTGGTGCTGCTGGCTCCCCTCTGCCTCTCTGCCTTCCTGAGCCTTTTGCTGCTGCTGTTCCTGCCTGCTGTGTGACAGGCATGGTGCTCAGCTCCTTCTTCATGATATGGGCCAGGCCAGGGCTCTTACGTTGGCTTGAGTTTCTCCATGCTGAGTAGTCTTTCCTTATTTGCAGTTTTTTTCCAGGAGAGTCTGGGACTGGGCAGGGGTCTGGAGTAAGGGCCCTGCTACTGCAGCGAGCACCCCAGTGTCAGAGGAGGTGCAGCTCCAGCCTGGGACCTCTGGTCATTGATTTTCATGTCATTTCCATGTATTTTTTGTGATGAGGAAGTATTTTACCACTCTCACCCACCTAAGGCTGCAGACTGCTTCTAGTTTTCTAGGTTTTAGAGAACAATGATGGAAGCAAGTTATATCTGACTCCGTGACAGAATGAGTCGAATGTGACAGGTTGTTTTTCCTACTTAGAAAAATGTTGGCTCCTCTCTGATTCTCTCTGTGTGAAAGAATAATGACTCTAATATGGAGTTAGTCTGGATTTAGTTGGGTGCCAATCAAAAGTAAAGAGATGATAAGTGGGTACAATTGATGGTCTCGTCTAGTGTAACAGTGGAATTTGGATGGGAGAAGGAAGCAGGCGTAAAAGAGTACCTGGAACAGCAGGGTGCTGGAGAGAGAAAACCGTCCCTGGAGGAGACAAGTCTTGGGCCTTTACCATGGGAAGCTTGGACTTCCTGAATTTTTCCCAAGGAGGAAGCCAGAGGATGAACAGCAGCATTTCCCAGCCAGTGGCTTCTTGGGACAGGGCACCTCCTGTGCTCCCCACTTGGAAATGCTGTGCTAAACCAAGGACTGGGATTCAAGGCCCATAGCTACAGACATTTTGGGAGGTGGAGAGCTGCCATACAAAACCAGAGGGCGCTTAGGAGATGCAAGCCCGGACCAGAGAGGGGCTTGGCTGACCGAGCTGTGTCTTCCTGTGACGCCCGGACTGTGAGTGCGGCACCGCACGCGTCCACTCAAGACCTTCCGACTCGTGTGTTTAAAATGGAAGAGTGGTGGTTGGAACCCTGCTTCTCTTTCCTACGGTTTTTGAAACATCAGGACATCAGCTTGTCTCTTGATTTTATTTGGATTTGTGGGAAAACTAAAAAAAACCATCATCTAAGAGACAATTCCAGGTTCTTCCTACCGCCCCTGAAATTGTATTTGGTTGCTATTTGAACACACAAAAGCAGAACATACCCGCTACAGAAGTCCCTGCAGCACAGAGGCGACTCTGCTCCCGGACCCATGGGCTGCTTCTCTTTGAGATGCAGAGCAGGCTCCCCTTCTCGGGCTCAGAGACAGGAAGGTTGGCATAAACCCTCCCCACCCAGAACGTGTGCCACGGATGCTGGAAAAATGAGAGGGGATGGGGCGCAGGGGAGGAAAAGCAGAATTAGAGACTCCAGGGATGACTGAGTCAGAGAAGGCGGAAAACAGTGAGTCAGAGAAGCTGAGAGATAAGAGATTTGCTGGACCAGGAAATGGCCAGTAGCTAGAGTCCAAGTAGAGATGTGAGTCAGCATCAAGATGGCAGCGAACTGAGCTGGAAGGAGAGGGAGTTCACAGAAGGATGGAAATAGCATCACCCACCAGACGGTGGTACGGACTGTGACCTCGCCTCACCGTCTTGCTGACGGTGAGGCCACTGGTTTGGCCGCTACCTGTGGGGTGGGGAGGGACTTGGGTCCCCAGAGGGCCATTTAGGAAAGGATGACTGCACTGCTGTGAATCCTTGTACTTTCAGGAAATCACATCAGCATTCCTTGGTCCACGCTATTCGGAAAAATGTATTGCAAATTTAATTTGTTAATTCACAAGCCTATTTTTTACCTGTTCAATTGAATACCATTCAAATTTGCCAATAAGTGATGTGCCAGTTTCCTGCCAGACCACTCAAGGCAAAATGTGAATCATCAGTGGCTAAATGGCTTTTCTTGACATTGAATAAATTTCCAGTTTCCTATTTAGCAATGATACATGCATATAACTGACTTTAATAGGAAAATAGGATCTCTTTACACTTTATCTAATGCAGGTCTCACATCATTCTGCTCCACTGAGGACTTCGGTTCATGTCAGTGTAGCTTGTTCTGTACGAATTCGTGCAGATTGACATATAAAACACACGGGTGTGAACAGTAAAATAACATAATGATTAACCTGCTATTTTTTTTTTAACATCAATTTGCTTTGTGTGTCAAAGATAGAAGCACTAGGCAAACACATTCTATTTTATCTTTTTAACAGGAGAAGAGATTGTGAGAAGTTAAGTAACTTTCTATAAAACTCTAATCCAAAGTAAGTCTTTTCACATGAAAACTTCTGCTCCCATCCACTGCCTCAGCCACATGTATTGCCTTCATTACTGCCTCCCCCTCAGGGAAACACGGAGCACTTTGCTTCCCTGTCCCATCCTTTAGACCATGGAGCAAAGGGCTAAACTTGTTGCCAGAGTACATTAAGTCTATTTGCTGCTCCATTTCTAATGCCTGGGAGTGAATCAAGGAAGGAAACTGTGAAGGTGTATGGATAATGTATATTGGGATTGTATTTTAAAAGAATACTAAAACTTTGGAATTATTTCTTGATAACCACATCAAAGACAATTTTGAGGCTTAAGAAGACAAAAATATTCCTTGGAAAAACAAAAGAAAATTAGCAAAAATTAGTTTGAACACAAACGCCACAAGAAAAACTATCTAACTATATGCCCATAAATATATGTTAATAAATTTAGCAGTGAAAATATAGAGTGGCTCATGATGTGACTCATTAGAAACGAATGTCACAACACACTGGACAGTGGGAGCACACGACGCAGCTCGATGGTTACAGTGAATGTGCCAGGGAGCCTTTCTTTAGACCAAGTATTAGGGAAGAAAATTGCATACTTGATGTCTAGTGGTTTCTAGAATGCTGTTTTTGTTTACGGGTTGGGGAAATACCAGTGGTTTCAACAAAATAAGAATAGGAATTGTACATTATTGTGAAGTTATTTTAAAATAACAGATGCAAGGCAGGTCATGGAATTTTTTTTTTTTGACTGTTGGGCATAGGAATGGAATTAGACTTTAAGACATTCTTAAAGGAATGAGGACAAATTTTTTAATTTGGGTGTCCCTAGAATTAATATTATGAATATCTTCCCTGATGCACGTTATGGAAAAATACAAGATTGTTGGACTATTGGTCCTGGTAGGTAATTGAACACTCAATAGGTTTTTCTCAGATGTGTATGGAGATTGTTTATTTCAATAATCTCTGTGATGCTAGAACAACATTGCAATCTGTAAGTCTGGTGTTTTCCTTCTCAATCTTCTTTCCTTAATGCTACTCACTGAATGTGTTGATCCCATGTTAACTTCATGCAAGCAGCCTCTGGACTCATTTTCCCTATGTCTGGCTAAGACCTTCAGAATCTTTGGTAACTCTTGTATATTTCACATTTCATCATCTCAACCACTGATATGAAGTGACTATAGTCTGTAGGAAGGTATGAATCACAAAAATTATTCATAAGAGAATATTCTTTTGCTTTCAAACTCATGGTACACACTGGAAAGTACTGCTTCATGGACAATGTATGGGCTCTGGCCACCAGGAAGTTTTAGGATATATATGAATATCTATCTGTATTATATATAACTATATATAATATATCAAATATATATAGATAATAGCCCAAACACTGGGTCATTGATCTTATTGTTTCTTGAGAAGCCATTGCCTAAATGGTTGAATTAATTTCTCGAGTAATTTTCTTACTGTAATGGTTTCCTGCCGGTGATATTTGAAGGTTAAACTGCTGCATAGAAGCATTATCTTTTAAAGGAATTTCCAAGCAGGTATGGTTATTACAATTTCTCATTTTAAACACAGTTTCTAGGACACCATATTGTCTTTCTCAACTCCACCTAGAAAAATGAACATTTAAAATTTTCATTGTCACAGTTCGATGTCATAGTTTGACTTCGACCCCTGATGCCCCCCCACATCCTGATGGGGTCACGTGTGTGAATGCACTGACTCCTCCCTCTGTGAGCTGCCTGTGTCATTGTGGCTCTTCCATGGTTCTTCAAGACAGCAAAGGACTGACTGTGCCACACGGCTGGTGCAGGCCAGGACGGGCGTCCTGGCATCATTCATTCCCCGCCATTCCCAAAGGCCACCAGAGTGCCTGTCCTAGAACATGGATCTGATAAACCATTGGTTGCCCTTATGAAGTCCTCATGATTAGACTTGTTGCCCGGGCCCAAAGCACCCACTGCCCTGGACAGACTGTGCTGCCGTTTTGAGCCTATCCACTGTGGTGAGCAGAGAACCCTGCCCCTCAGTTTCCTGTCAGTGAGAGGAGCCACAGAGGTTTGCAGGGCCCTGACTGTGACCCCAGCTGCACACTTGCTTCGAGTGAATGGCTTGCACACCAGCCTGCACACTGCCTCTGCCACTGCTCCGCCGCCTCCATGATGCCCCTCAGTGGGAGTCACTCACCTTCCAGGCGCATGCCACAGGATGGAGTCTCTCTTGAGGATGCTAGAGTCCCTGCTCAGGACTTCCCCCCTGGCAAACAGTGACATCTAAACATCAGTTACAAATGCAGCCAGGGTGAGTGGAAGCTCCCCAGCCACCAGGTAACAGATCTATTCTCCATGTCGGAGTGTGCATAGAAGTTGAGTGTATTTCCCCAATCTCTTTGCTGGACTTGCTCAGTGGCAGTAGACTTTGGCCTTCCTGGAAACTGTATTTGCCTAAGAATTGTCTCTCAGCTTCTGTTGCTGTGGCCACATCAAGAAAAAGAATTAGGTGCAGCTGGATTTACCAGGACTCCAGCAGCCGACAGACCCCTGTGCAATGACTATTTGATCATAAAAGACTAATGTGCTAGGGCAGTGAATGTAGAATAGTGATACTTTGTAAAAAACCAGTTATTTTAATGTCAGAGATGAACTAGAAACTTAAAATGTATGTACTCCATGCCTTTGGTTTTCATGTAAGGATTGGCTTGTCAATAATTTTATCCAAAATAAAAGTACACTACACTAAAAATCACTTGACAGAAACATAAATAATGGTATAATTACAAATAAATGCTAAAATAAGTTTACATTTTTAAACATCTAGGTCAGGTTACATATGGAAAAGCATAAACAAATAGACATCATTACTTCATTGTCTATAATTATTTCCAGTCAATTAGCTTATAAATTCCAGATTCTTTTTTATTTTGCAAAATAACATGATGTGAATAAATACCTGTTTTTCAGAAGGAAAGCAGTGCACTTTGGGTATTGGTCTAAAGATATAAGAGACTCTCTGTAATTTTGGTGCTGTTTTTTTGCTAGCCATATAATTTTGCCTTGATAAATAACACATGAAACAATCGGCCTTGCTGGCTGACCGCCCGAAAGAAGATGCTTCAAGACTGTAATATTTGCGAATGAGTTGGTCAATGACCACAGACAATGGCTGCTCCAAGACAAATAAACACACGAAGGGAGCAGCGGGTGCAGGCCCTGGAGAGCAGGCATCTCACAGGGTAGAGGGAGGGGGCACAGAGTTGGGTCATCAGCTCCAGAGTGAGGGCTGCAGGGGCCAGGCTCCACCTCTTGGGCTTGCCTTCTGTCCCCCAGAAACCATTTTCTTCTAATTAAGATTTAAAGATACTGTGAAAGTATTAGTACAAAAGCAAACAAGAAATTAAATACATAGCTCTCCACTCAAATCCTTGTTTTCCCAAAGCCTGGCTCTTTGATCTTAGGTCTGTCCTTTCTAGTCCTCCAATTTCTCATCTGCAAAAATATGATAAAACCTGGATTTCAGGGTTGAAAGATAAAATTCTGTCATATAAGGACCCAGCACAGTACCTGCTGTGTGGCAGGCAGTCTGCCAATGTTCGCTGTCATGCATGTTTCCATCCAGCACATTCTTATGGATGACAGTTCGTGCCAGGCCCTGCTCTTGGCTCTGAGAGGCCTTTCCCTGTGGGGACAGTTTCTGCCTCATGCTCACTGTTGTGATTACCAAGCTTGTATGCCACACTTTGCATTTTTCAGCCAAACCAGTGTGTGCAGCATCTCAGGCACGATCACAAACTTTCCCCGTAATCTTTGCCTGTGGCAAGCACTGCACGTCATGGTCTTCTTCATTCGTCTCTTTGGCTTCTTCCAGCTTTTCACTGTAAACTCTTTCCTAAGTTCACCTCTTTCATGGCGTCTTCCAAGACCCATATAATGAGTCACTTACATCAGAGCAGTGGTCCCTTGAACTTTGCCATACGTGTGTGTAACTCTAGCAATGTATACCCAACATCTCTCTGGCCCTTTCAAATGTTTCTCCCGTTACACCGAATGCAGTTGTGTAGTATGTATGTCACTCCCGAACTTTGGATCCATCCTGATGGAGAATGGATGCTCCGAGCTCTTCAACCCAGGGCACTTCCACCTCACCTCATGCTCTCCTCTTCTCAGGAACCTGCTTTTCCTGAGCCGCCACTCTCAAAGCTTGAATTCAGCTTCCAAAAGAGTCTACAGCAGCACTGGCTCGTGTTAATGGTTGTGATGCAATGATGGCCTGATACCAGTAATTCACTTTTCATCTGAAATGTTTAATGATAATTAACATTAAATGGCCTGCTTACAAAGAAAATGTAAACCTCTCAAACTTCTAGCTTTGCATGACAAATGTATATACATCATGAGATATAACTCAAGGTAGCCAGCAAAGGGTTTGGAAGGAAAGTTGTAATTAAAAAATTACCAGTATGCATTGTTACATTTTAGAATTGATTACTTGAAAGTAGCAACTTGTCTTTCTGTTTTGTATGCCTGAGTACATGGTCAAGGCAGTTCATTCAAAGAAACAAAAGCCCTTACAGGAACCACAGTGTTATAGTCATTAACCTTCTAGAGAACCTGCTCAGGCCCTGTCACTTCCTATACAGTCGCCAAAGGAATTGAATTAAACTAAAAGAGGGTCTAACAATCAACCGAGAACACTAACAATTTGTTGTTTTAAATATGTATTATGGAAATTGCTGAAAATTTGATAAACTTCAACTGAAAAAATGTGAATTTCCTGGTACTTCATGCTCATCCAAAGGTGATAAGGGAGGAAAAGCAAGAGGGGCTGATGCAGATCACCCGTGCTGTTGGGGGACAGAGGAGCAAAGTACACTCGACCGGTCCTTTCCTGGGACACACGGACACTGTGCCCAAGCAGGACTGGCACGGCTGGGAGACAAGCAAGGAGCGGACAGCAAGTAAGGACCCCATTGGACAGGGCTCTTGGAAATGTTCAGATAATCAGACTATTCTCTGAGCAGACCTGTGAGAAATTAGGAGGCAAAAAATTAGGAGGTGGGAAGGGTAGAAAAAGAAGGTAATGGTTAGCAAAAAAAATTAAAGAGTTAAAATGTTTTCTAAGTTGCTGCCTTTTACATTCATTACACACATTGTAGGTGATTTATCCCATGAGAAGTAGATCTGATCTAGTACTACTGCAAGGGAACATTATGTACCCAGCAGTGTCAGAGGCAGCGTGTGCCATGAGTCACCTTAGATCACATTGGGCATCAGGTGAAACTTCGTTCTTGCTATGGTTGTATCTAGATGTGCCCCCAAAGCCTTGTGTGCTCATAGTGGGCTTTTAGAGACTGGATCTGGGTGTGTGAATATGGATTAAGGGTGTGTAACTAAATGAGGTGGCTGATTGGCCGAGCGTAGTTCTGGGTGTGGATGAAGGGGAGCTCTGGGCATGAGTGGTGGCAGCCAGTAGGCTTGGAGTTTACTGGCTACCTGGGCTCGGGGTGGGGGGGTCGTCTTGGGAGCACAGAGGTGAATCCCTCCCACAGGGAGGGAGACAGGAGGGGTCACAGCAGCCAGGCCCCGGAGACGGAGGGAGCCACTGGTCTGGGGCCGGACTGCTAATCCCTGATCTTGCTTTTATGTGAAAGAAAGAAGTCCTTGTTCTATCACTCTTATTTGGACTTTATATTAAAGACAGCTCAACTTCATCCCAAATGGAAACAAATGTGAATAAATATTTCCTTAAAAACTTACCTAAATGAGAAATAAACATTAGACAAGTTACTCTCTGCTGTCTAGAGTTATCTGGTGGCAATAAAGACTCCACAACCCTGTGCTCTGTACACACGCATCTCTGCAAGCAGATGTAGGAACAGAAAGACCAGAGGAGGACTCAGACCAGGTGGTGGGCATCAGCTCCCCATGTGGAGCGTGTTGTCATATGAAAGGGCTGGGACAGGGAAGAGAGAAAGGAGCATTTGGAAAAGATGATACCGGAATGCCATGCCACGTGTGCATTCCCATTACCAGTGAGCGTGGACCTGGACACATGGATTGAAGCATGCAAAAATGTTCCCAAAATATTAACAGCAGCTATCTCAGGGAGGTGGGGTTTCAGGTTATTTCTTTTGTCCTCTTCCTTACAGTTTAATTTGTGGATTTTTAAAAAAGTTGCTATATATTTTATACAGCCAGAAAAATAGTTTTATCATTGTGAAACTCATGAAGAAAGAAGAGAATGGGAAGAAGGCGGTTGCGACGCATATGTGGTCTTGTTTCTGTGTCTGAGGTGCTCAGCCCTGAAGTGGGCTGGGGGTGGGAGCGCACTGTGGCACCACATCTGGGGAGTGTGGCAGATACCAAGCAGGTTTCAGTGCCCTGGGAACTGGCTTGCGGGGCGCAGAATTTGCAGATTCGGATGAGAGGGAGTAAGGTAATTGATTACTTGAAAGTAGCAACTTGTCTTTCTGTTATGTATGCCCGAGTACATGGTCAAGGCAGTTCATTCAAAGAAACAAAAGACTCATTAACCTAGAGAACCTGCTCAAGCCCTGTCACTTCCTATACAGTCCTGGCATAGGGAAGGCTGGAGAGGATGGATGCAGAGCAGCAGGGAGGGCTGGGCCCTGGAGAGAAGGAGAGGAGGCAGGGGGGGAAGCGGGGAGAGACTGGAAGGCCTGGAGGTGGAGGGATGCGAAGTTCCAAGCTCTGGCTGATGACTCCGAGCTTGTCTTGGAGCGCGAGGACTCAGGAGCTTGCTGGGAGTGCGCTGGAGGGAGATGAGATGAGGAAGGGGGAGCGTACTCACAGGCTGGAAGCAGGCGAGCTCACTAACACACGTGGAAGTTTCCGGCCTGAGGAAGCCCGAGAGAATGTCCTGTTCAGGTCAGTGGGCTCTAGGTTCTGCTGTGCTGGGCCGACGGGAGGTGTCAGGGTCCTCTCCACACTGGGTGTGAGCTAGAACAGGAGCTTCCCGAGGGGCAGAAAAGTGGACACTGTGATACCTCCTGTGTGACAGACACTGTTTCACACCAGCTCGTGGGTGGATTGCCGTGGAAGTGTGGAATACAGAAGCAAAACACATCCACTGACACAGGAGCAGAACTACTCCACAGCTGGTAAGTATCAGGCACCTTTTATGTGTGCAGAATGGTAGGAAATAAAAGTGACCACCATATAGCTCTCTCTCTCTTTTTTTTTTTTACCATATAGCTATTGCTCATCAACAATTACAAGATGATTAGAAATTAGTTGAGCCAGGTGCTATGTGAGCCTGATTTTGCCCCGGGAATTGGAGAGCCAGGTAATTGTTCTACACCCACCTCGCAACCTATAGTCAAAGGAAAGGGCTCGGTGTGTGCCTTTAGAAATCCACCAGTGACGTGTGCAGCACTTAGCACACTGAAATGACTCCATAGGTGATGAGATAACCGGACAGAGATGCCACACATACCCAGAAAGCGAGGCTTTCGGAGCTGCAGCAGTTGTGGGACACACAGGCTCGCCCTTGAGGGAGGAGCAGGCGCTGAGAAAGGGAAGAGACACAGCCTCAGAAATCCTGGAGAGACAGGGGAGCGCGGGCTGTGGCAGGGAGAGAGGCCTGTGGTGAGCACAGGAGGAGGACAGCTGCTAAAGCAGCAGTGAGCCCAGGATGGTCGGCCGGGGTGGGCAACAGAAATAAAGAAGGAGTTGGGAGCTCAAATGCAAGAAATGTGGGCCTTGCGGTTGGTTCTGAGGAGACGGAAGTAACGGGAGTGGGGGGGAGGCTGGCGGGCCGTAGGAGGGCTCCTATCCCTCGGAGCCTGTGTGTTTCCCTCAGAACCGAGGATGACGTTGGCATCTTGGCTTTTGCGCCTCCCGGAGCCTGGCAGTGGTCTGCACCTTAGCTCTCTGGTGTGCAAGTGTTAGACCGTGAGGCCTGTCCCTCACCCTGAGCACCGGCCGGACTGGCCTGTGGAGGTGCCCTCCTCGCCTGGTCTTCTGCTCCTGCCTTTATCCTGGGCCACGTCTTCCTTATGAAAGCAACGTTATTCCTTGTTCTCAGTTCAGCAATCAGGTCAACGTGGGACTGTCTGCAGCGCTCATAGGCGGGGCTGTCCCAGCGCTGTTCCATCTTATTCCATGTGGTGCTTTTTATGGACTGTGGGCTTGGGCAAGGCTGGAAGGCAGAGCCCCTGTGCCCCATGTCCCTTTCACCCTCAGACTTCTGCGTGCCATTCCCAACACCTGCCTCAGAGCTGTTTGTGCAGATTTCTAGCCCAAAGCAGGGTACATTGGGAGAGGAGAGGACACTTAATGACAGGTGACTTAGGACATAATGACCTATTCTATGTTTTCCCATATATTCTCTCGGAATTGTGTCTATTTTGTTAGTTTCTTATTGTAGCTATAACAAGTTGTCACAAATTTAGTGACTCGTGGCAACATAAACGGACTCTGTCCCCTCTCTGGAGGACAGAAGTCTGAGGTAAATCTTGCAGAAGACTCAGGTGGGGCAGGCTGCTCCCGAGGAGGCTCTGGGGGGCATTTGTTCCCTGGCTTGTCTTCAGTTTTCAGATGTCCCTGCTCTCTCTCTCTCCGGCTCACGGTGCCCCACCTCAGGGCCCCTGCCATCCCTGTTTCTGGAGTCACCTGGCCTTCTTCCTGTGCTCCTCTGCTCCCATCCTGGAACAGTCCTGCGATCACCTACAGAGCCTGCCCAGGTAGTCGCAGAGAATCCAGGATTGGCCTCTCTCCAGCGTTTTAGCTGACTCACACTGCCAAGGCCTGTGATATGTATGCTGACATTCATATGTTTAAGGATTGGGAGCCACTATTTAGCCTGCCACACCCGCTCTTCAGGTGACCCCTCCTAGGGAGCTGTGAGCTGTCTCTCTGCAAGTGACCCTTCCTGATACCAACTCCTGGCAGCAGTTGCTCATTCTCCCTCAGGGCACTGACAGCTCAGCTCCACTAGGGTTAGTTATGGCCCTGCTCGACTCCCCTAAGAAGCACAACCTCAGACAGGAGGTGAGCTTCACTCAGCTCTCACCCTCCAGGGTCCTGGCATTGTCCCTGCCCAGAGTTCCCAGAAGGTCACCCAATATTCACTTCCATTAATCCCGTTCAGGTCAAGCCAAGCTCAGTTTTTAGCTGACTGTCCCAAGTCTTTGTATGGAGATGCAGGATCCCTCTGGGCCTGATCTTGTGCCTTGCAGGTCCTCCTCCATTACTTCAAGTCAAGGAGGACTGGGTGTGTTTACTTCCTCTGACAGCTTCAAGGTCTTCTCCTTCCTCTGTCTGCCCCCTCGCGCACCCTGCTCCCTGTATAAGTACAGGTGTAGCTGTGAACAGGCATGTGCACACCCATGCTCTCAGCACTGCAACATCCTGACTTCATCCTGAGGTCCCAGCTAAGGAGACCACCCCCACTGGGCTGGGCATGTTTGTCACACATGCTATTGCAAGCTGTCCACCTCCTTAATGCTCTTTGTATACTGTAATTATTTAATTTCTCCCTCTTCTTTCACTTCCCTGCCAAACTGAAAGCTTGTCTAGGGAACCTGTCCATTCTGGTGGCCTTGGCTGCAGTGCAATACTTGTTGTATGAAAGAGGGTCTCAGCAACCAGCACTGATCAATGCCCTGGGACAGGAATCCTCATTTGGTGATGATTGTCTCAATATCTACTTATTCACTTCAGTCCAAGAAAAGGATATATTTACTATTTTCAAAAAGATTCCAGAAACATTGTAACTTCCAAGATAAGGGAGAACTTTCCCATGTACATCAACAAGGAACTTGCCTCCTCTCCGAGTACCCTGTGTCCTGCCTCTGAATTTCAGGAATTAAAGAAATCTAACCATGGTCCAGGTTTATCATAGACTATAGGAGAATCCTAGGGCTTGCTTCTTTGTTCTGTGTGCTCTGATGATTTTCCTGCACATAAACTTACAGAGACTGAGCTGTGAATTCACAAAGGGACCTAACGGTCTCTGACCTGCCGGGAGGGTAAGTAGAGGACTCATCCTGCACCTTTGATGTATTACATCTTCAAGGAGGCTGGGTATTTTTCTTCCTACTAAGTGTCAACCTTGATCTCCTACTAACCAGAATTTCTTTTGTCTGTTCACAAAGTGTTTTCTCTTTTATTACACAAATTTCATTCTGTCTCCATATTAAATATGTGTGCTTTTGCTATAGTTGCCCAAACTGGGCATGTGCTAGTATCACAGCTCTCTTTAGTACATAGTTCTTTAAATGTAGAAAACTATTCATTTTTAGCCTGCAGAGACTCTAACAAGGGTCTCTTCTGCTTTCTGAACCTTTCTGGGTTGTAACAATGCATGCCATATGGCCTCAACAAATACTCCTTTACAGTGCCTAATTTTTTTGCAGCTGGCTTTCTCTCTTGAATGTATGTACTCCTGTGATTTTGCATATGCTTCTTTTATATAATGATCCAGATTCTTTGCTCTTCTGTTATATTCTTTCACTGCTGCTTCAAGGTCTTTAGCCTAAGTAAAGGATGACAGTGTCATCTACATATCTGAGATATCTTTGGTCCTTGAGTCCTTCTCTTTATCTGTAGAAACCTTGAAAGTTTTCTCAAGGCAGGAGGTGAAGAGCCTTAGTGAGACACCAACTATTAATTCCACACTACAAACTGACCTTTACCACCTAATTTTCGAGGTAAACATGACGGTATCACTTGTGAAGATATGTTTGGGGCACTTTACCATGTGGATCTTCTATTGCTTCTTTTGCAGGGTTCCCTACAAAGCATCAATTTCCATTAAGTCAAAATTCTTTTCAAGTCCCACAAAAGCCATACAAAATGACTTGTTTATTGTCTATTGTTCGGCCTGCTCTGCGGTTTGAAAGCAAATAAAAAATAATGCCTACTTTAACTACCCATACGCGCTAGGTTGCATCAGTTGTTATACATTGTTTAGTGTCTTTAAAAAATGATGTGTCTCTGAACTTCTGTACCACAGATAACATGAACCATAATATTAATCAAATGATTAATTAAGAAGCTGCAATACTGAGTGAATAAATGTTGACTAGTACATGGCTACACTTTCAAATCAATTCAGCTAACCCTGTCACCCAATTCAAAGTGCAAGCTGAGAAAACAGAAAATAAAGAGAAGCTTTGTGGATGGCAGAATCACTACACACCCAGGAAGGTAGCACAAGGTGTCCCCAGTAGGTCACACCGGTGGTCTCCACACACGGCCAAGATCCCCTCCAGGTTGAGACAGGCAGGGGGCTGCCTGTGGCGTACAGGTCCCCTTTCTGCCTCCTTTCCTTCCTACCTCTTTCTCTTTCTTCATTCTTCCTTTTCAGGCAGTGGGTTCCATAATAAAATATCTGTGCATGGTGGTTCAAGCTGAAGACAGTAGTGGGAGGCTGAAGTGCTATAGAAAGATGTTTTATTTGTTATGAGGCTGAGTAACACATTACTCCAAAACAGCATCTTAAAACAATAAATATTGATGAGCTCTCTTCTAGTGGGTCAGGAGACTGAGTGCAGCTCAGCTGGGGGGTTTTGACTCAGTTCTCTCCTAAGGTTGTAGGGAAATAGTGGGCTGGGGCCGAGGTCTGCTCTGAGGCTGCGGGGTGGGGCAGAAGCACTTGGGGTTCACTCCCTGGTTGTGGCAGCTGCCAGTGTTTGTAGCACGTTCTTCACAGGGCTCTCATGGAGGGGCGGCTCACTGCTTGACGTGAATGAGCAAAGACACAGGGCAAGAACACAAAGCCAAGCAGCAGTCCTTCTCCTACTAACCTCAGAAGGGAACCCCTTCCTGTCACAAGAGGATCATTCAAAGGGTATGGGTGTCGGGAGGTGGGGATTTTGGGGGTACTTTAGAGGCTGCCTACTGCAACATCCAAGGGTGACTTCTGCCTCCTCTCCGCTCCTTCCCTTAGAATTTATATTTTACTTATTTTCTGCAGTTAAATATAGAACTTGTTCCTGCTTGGACACATTGGTAAGTATGGGGATTTAATGAGTGGATGGCTTTTTCTTCCTTATTCCTGCCCTGCCCCATAGCTCCTTATTGAAATCCTACCTAGGCCCACATTGTCAACCCACACTTCCTGTCCTGGTTTATGGACCAGTGCATTCCTGGTGCCCAGCAGATGTCGTGTGGCCAGCTGAGCCTCAGTAACATCTCCCAAGCAAACAAAATACACCAACTCTTTCAAGAGACCTTACCTCTTCTCATGAGTTCTCTTTCCTATCAGTCTCTACATTTTGAAAGGCAGCATGGTCAAATGCTCAGTCTGGTGTCACGAGGACCAAAACACTCAGCATATACAACTTAAAGGAGGATGCTTACATTTTGCTCACAGTTCTGGAGAATTTAGACCATGGTTGGCTGCTTGAAGGAGGAACATCATGGCAGAGAAAGCTGCTTAGTTCATGGTGGTGGGAAAGCAGAGCAAAACCAAACAGCGTCAGAGAGGAAGGGGTGAGGGACCAAAGACCCCAAGATGACACCTCCATGACCATGCAGACACACCCAGAAGTGCATCCCACCAGTCCTGGGTGGCTCCCGAGACAGTCAGAATGACAGTTACCCTTCACCACCACAGCATGTTAGTCTTAGAATTCTATCTTCATACAGTTGACACTTGCTATTATGTACTTGATTACTTTTCATTACTCAAGCATTTCTCCTTCTTTATTAGTCTCTTTGTGCTTTTCTTATGAATTGTGCATTGTTGTCGTTCATGTGCTTATTTTATCCCAGGAGGAATACGTCAGAACAATTCAGTGGAGTCGCTCATCTACTCCCTTCCTATGCTGTGATTTCCCTTAAACTGAGACCATGCACGATTCATCTTGGTTTCCTCGAGTGTAAGACTGACACACAATTACTTTTTAACATGCATTTTTGGATTTCAGACTAAGTCTGAGTAGGAATAGTGGCTTATTTTTTCTTTCTTTCTTTTATTTTAACCTCTCAAGAGTCTAGTAGTATAATGCCTTTTGTAAAGATACTCAATGTTTTTATTTTGATTCAATTTGAATTTGAATAAAATAGCCTGCTTGTCCCCTTGTTACTTCTGCTTAGCCACAACTTTTTTCCTGCAGTTTTAGTGGATGAATGTAACATATTCAGACCTTCTGCCATACATTTCAGGCCAATATGAGCCTGCCTAAATATATGAGTTGACTCAGCATGTCAACCTTGGTTCCATTGTCTAATCTGCTTTAGAGCATCTTCTATTCTCTTGTGACCTCAGGGACACATCATCAGGATTATTTCTACTTTTCTAACTAACCAAAATGCATAGTTATACTGCTTTTTAGCACAAGTAATAATGGCTGAATATTAGTGAAGATGGTAAGAAATGATGGAAATGTTGCTCCAGACAAATACAAAGAAAGGTGAGACGATATTAATATTTTCCATCACAGTATTTCTCTGAGTCTTTTTTTAACCATGCAAAATTATTCCAAACCTATCCTTGGAGGATGAGAACCTTCAGGGGCTGGTACATACTGTTGAGCTTGATTATGCATATAATAAGGTAAAATATGGAGGATTCAAAAATATAACAGGGAATAAAAACAGAAAACCTCCAATGATTTATTTTTGATGTTTTAAAATGAAAAGAGAAAATGGCGGCTAAATAAAAACTAAGTTTTTCATTTTATTGTAAGTATACAAACTAAAGAGCATGGGTAGATGCCGCATTTAGAAATTGTTTAGAAGTTGAATTCATTAAAATATTTTATAGTTCAGTTAGTGTTGTTTCAGAAGGGAGTTCCAAAGAAAATTCAAAGAAGAGACATGCCTAGGTGTTCAAGAAAATGTGGGACCAATTTTAAAATAACTTAGTTTACTAAAATGTAAAGTATAAATTCCCATTTGGAGTCAGTTTCCACCAGCTGTCTTGTAAGTATTTATGATTGCAGCATAAAGCAATCTAGAAATGGATAAAGGAGTGTGATTCACTTTCTGTGAGATAGCTCAAAGCTTGTAGATTTCCACTCGAGGTCTGTATTAGAGACACTTCCTTCTCACAGCTGTGCGGACTTAGAATTACAATGCTGAAAAAAAAGAAAGAAAGAAAGCAGGCAGGGATCGCACCAGGACGCCTCCTTCCTAGCCCTGGGAAGGTTCTTGCACTACAAGAACACTCACGCTCTCACCTGGCTCCCCGAGACCATCCATGCCCCCACAGTGACTATCAGCCTACAGTGAGGGCTCCTGTATTCTTGAGTCTAGCGAGGTGACCGCCAACCCCAAGCAGCAGGAGAAAACAGGATTCATAGGGTAGGAGAGTGATGCTAGATAAACTAATTGCTGATACCGAAAGTCACAGAAAGGTGGGGAGAAGCTGGCCAGTGGACACTGAGGTCTGGTAGGAGCAGGAGGCCGGGTTCTGCTGCACAGAAGGCTGACGCTAATAGCGAACTACGAGTTTTGAAGTCTAGAAGCAAGGATTGCGAATGTTTTCACCACAAAGAAATGATGTTTAAGAAGATAGACATGTTAACCTGAGTTAAACATTACACAGTGCACTGAAACATCACCTGGTACCCCATAAATACCTACAATTTTTATGTTTGTATGAATTAGTTAAATTAGGAGAAAAACAGTAAAACCTCAACAACAAAAAAACAGTGGTAAGAGAAAGAGAAAAATTGCAAGTGAAGATCCTACAGTTTGGTGGTAAGCTATAGTTTTAAATGAGGAGAATGTGCTTACTGTCTTTTAAAATGTGCTCCTAAAATCTGATGGGGCTCATTGTATGCCCCACCCTTCCCGTCATGCAAACCCTTGCTACACCGCAGCACTAAGTGAGAAGTTCCAGAAATGGATAGATTTATCCCGCGATGTTAGAGCCTTAGGAATAGACTGCAATACTTGTCTTCTAAAGGGAGGATTTGCCTGGGATCCCACCACTCTGGAGCCTGAGGCAGAAGGACCACAGGTCAAGCCCAGCCTGGGCAATTTAGTGAGACCCTGTTTCATAAAAAGGAGAGGCCTTTGGAATATAGCTTAGTGTGAAAGTCCTGGGTTCAGTCTCTAGTACCACAGAACATAAAAGAATAAAAATAAATAAATCAAAGGATGAAGTAGAATTGATCTTTTCTTGCTGGAAATTTCTAACCCCTTGACGGTCAGGATTGAGAGAGTCTTTCCCCATTTTCCTGGGCTCTGTCTTGGCCTGGTTGAGGGAGAAGGTCAGAAATGATAAAATCTTGAGTTTTGAAAAAATTCAATATTTTGCTATCTTAAAAGGGAATTTTTTTTTTTTTGGTACCAGGGATCGAACTCGGGTCCTTGTGTTTGCACAGCAGGCGACGAAAACACTGAGCTAAATCCCCGGCTCTTAAAAGGGAATTTTAAGGGCTTTTTGCTGTTCTTTCAGTAAGGTAGAATGTTGGTGAACACTGTTCCTTTTAATCAGTAGTTTTTGATTTTTATATAATTTAGCAGAAAGAATATTAGATAATCCAGCATTATTTATTGGACTGTTTTAGGTGGGATGATATATAAAATATAACCCAGATCATGCTTAAAATATGATAATATGTGGCTTTAACTTCTTGCTCTCTGCATTGTTTTTAGCTGGAATTTAATTTTTGGTATATGTGCTACTGAAGCAAGCATGTTGAATTATTTAAGTTTTGAGTGTAATACGATGTTTGGAATATATGAAGTGCTGGACAAACAGAAGGGATATTTTTAAAGAGAAAATCTTTTCATTCTAGTTACCAGGCCCATGCTAGAAATATTAAGAAACATAAAAAATATCATGATTTGCCAAAGGACAGTCTAAGTAACAGGTCTTTCCTGACAGCTATTACTCTAGGACTAGCAGTTTTCTTCTATTTGGCTTTTGGTTAAAAACTGGAACCAAGATGGGATAGAAACATTAGTTTCTTTTGCGACCTTGTTTCAGTTATTGCAGAAACGGCAGGTTTTCCTTTAGTGTTCACTTGGTTTATACATTTCATAAGTCAGATATTTTAAGGGTTAGAGCTGGGTAGAGGGTTTGAGGGGTGAGGCCTGGCCTGCCTGAGGATGCCCATCCAGGACCCCGGGGAGAGGGGCCCAGCACCCTGCCTGGGAGCTCACAGTTGCCCCTTTCTTCCCCATGGGCTGCCTGATGCCAGGACCAAAAGGACCCAGCCTCACTTCTGATTATATTTTGATCAGAATCTCGATTTGGCCCTCGAGATAAGAGCTCTTCCAAGGCCCCCATGGAATTGGGCTCCTGAGCTGCCCACCCTTCGTGGGGATGGGAATTTGACGCTCACAGCCTTACGCGGGGAGTGGGCTAGGTGATGGATGAGAGCTATCCAGCCAGGATTCAGCTCCTCATGGCAGACAAGCCTACTCCGGCTGTCTGTTGTCCCCGGCCTCCCCAGGAGTGTGAGCTCCCTGCCCTCCCCAGCCTTCCTGGCCCTTTCCACAGACAGCAACACGGACAGCAGTGAGACAAGCACTGCATTGGGACAAGCGGGCTCTTTAGAAGATATAACCGTTTTTCCCTTGATTTTAAAAATGTCTTAGCTTTTAATATAAATATCTAAAAAATTCAAAAATGATAAAAACTGAAATAAAAAGTGCTCATAATTTCTCTACTTGAATATAATGCTCAATAACACTTTGGTATTAACATTTTGGTAGATAACAGTTTGGTAGTTTTTCCTTCAAATCTAATTTTTTGTGCCTGTGTGTGTGTGACTAAATCTCTCTCTGTAAGAGGCTCCATGTATAGGTATGTACTCATAAGTGTGTACGCACATAAGTATGTATTTACATAGACAAGACAAGGATTGATTATATATTGCTCTTTCACTTAATACTTGGTTGTGACCATTTCCCTGTGTCACTGAGCATTCACTGGCCACACTGAGTCTGTGACAGCCAGCCCGCTGGTGCTCAGCCTCTGCCCTACGGAAGACCTCAGGCCGACTCTCAGCTCTGTCACTGCTGCTAGCACCAGGGTGAGCATCACCCATGCCACCTCACACAGTGCTCTGACATTTCCTTAAAGGAAACCCTAAAAGTAGAATTGTTGGGTCAGAAGAAGTGAATGATTCAAGGCCGTAAAACACACTGAAAATTTGTTTTCAACAGGCAAAGGCTGAATTGGCTTATATCATCATTAGCCTACTTTCCCCAAAAGTCCAGACATATGGTATTTCAAATAAATTTAAAAATCTGATGGTGACAGTGGGGGGAGGTATAATTTTTTAGGTGAAGAAAATAGTTTCTTTTTTGTGAATTCACTGTTAGTTTGGAAAAGATATTTAATTTGTTTATAATTTGATTCTTTTTATTAAATTATTTCCTTAGATTGCTAGAGGGAATAGATGTTGAGTTTTACCAAATACTTGTTTGTCCTTCAGTATTTTCTCTTCTTTTACTTTTAAAAAAATGTTAATATGTTCTTGCAGCTAGTTCATATCTAATTAAACTGCAGGGCGGTAGCCATAATCTGGTTCCTTAGGGTCCTGAACAGTTGGGTTCTTATGAAACAGAGTTTTTACTCATCAAATTTCAGCTTTATTCTCTGAATATTCAAATACATTTGTTAACTTCTTTCAGAGGAGAAACTGAGACTGTGGAAGGATGATGATAAATCTGGATATATAATTCTAATCTTTTGAAATGTAAAATGGCTACAAAGAGCAAGGGCCTGGAGCTTCTCAGTTAGAGCCTGGAGAACTGGGAAGAGCACCTGGGAAGAGTGGATGGCTGAGCGCCAGGTTTCTCCTCCAGGCTTCCGGGGGATGCCAGCGGACAGCTAGGGCTGAGAAGTGTCAAGGAAATGGGATTCAGGTTCCAGTGCACGATCTGGC
The DNA here is from genome assembly GCF_000247695.1 of Heterocephalus glaber. The sequence goes on along the minus strand of NW_004624889.1, from coordinate 2,105,213 downwards.
CTTCTCCACTGCAGCCTCTCAGATGAGGCACAGCAGGCCGGTCCTGGGCCTGCAGGGCGGCCCGGAAGGGGCAGCCCGCGCTCCCCTGCCCTGCCGCCAGCGGGGCTTCTGCGCGCCTGGCGTCCCAGGTACACGGCCTTGGGTTTGGTAGAGCAGAGATGTGTGGCTTATATACAGAATATATCATTTGAAATTAAAATAGAGGAAGTTTTAAGTGATTTCACTTCAGGGTCCTTGCTAAAGGCCGGGTAACGCTGCCAGTTCTTCTGTGAGAATTACAGATTAGCAAAGTGAGAATTGTAGCAGTTTGGCTGTAAAGATATTAAAAAGTCTAGTAAGTTTAAGTTATTTTCACTCCAGGAAAACTATAATCATTTGAAAGATCAAAGAACAAGAGTGAAATTTAAAATAAAATTCCATATTCACGAAGCACCATATTGCTGGTAAGAGACAGCGAATTTACCTGCACGGCATTGTACTAACTGGAGAATTCTCCTATGGAAAACAACTTGAGTAGCTACTGTGAGCGCTTTCAACCTAAAAGATTGAAAAAAATCTGCTTGGCACGTATTTTTGCTGTTGTTGTTGTTGTCGTCATAAGGAAATCATCTCATTTCATACCAAGAATAACTTTTCCTTTATTGAAATGTTGATGTGCTGCTGGAAGTCAATATTACAATGCCACTGACCCTCTTTGCTGTGAAGCTGTCAGGCTCTGGGCAAATACTATTATTGCTTCCTGGATCCATTTGCACAGGAAAGCTAGAATTAAGAGTTTGCTGACCAAACAACTCCAAAGAAAATGTTTTAACACAGCCTTTCCAAGTGGAGCCTTAAAAAAGGCTGGCTGTTAAGAAGTGTCTGTATGTCTGAGTTTGTAAGTGTCGATGTGAATCAATGTGAATCCCATGGCCTTGTTATTTAATCTTGGTAGATGTGCACTGCTGTTAACTTTTTATGCAACAACTATTCCTGTGTTGAGTGCAACAGTGGGGGAAGTGCGGACCGCGGATGTGGCCCCGCAGATTTCCCAGTTCAGCTCCTCCGGGGTTGCTGGTGGACAAGGAAGCATGGAAGATGGAAGAACCCAGCTTTCTCATGAAATTTAAATTGTCTAAATTCATAAGCTACGATTATTGCTTTTAGCTCCCCTGTTTTACCAGTATATTTTTCTAAACTAGGGCAAGTAAACTAAAATCCATAATTTATAAACAATCTGTGGAAAAATTAGTGAATTATTTACAACACTTTTGAAAAATGTGTTTGTATCTCATACAAAAAAAATTAGTTACTCTGTTAATCACAGTGGTGCCACAAATATGCTGGAAATTAGGACTTGCAAAATGAGTTTGGAAAAAAATAGTCCTGTAACTCAATCTGCGATTGGAAAAATCAAACCCATCCTGAATGGTCTATTTAAACAAGTGCCAATTATTGAATAATTCTCTGACCTAAACAGAAAGTTATTGTATATGGAAAGATTTTTTTCCTGTAGAGTGCTTTATTCCAGATGCCCTTTCAAATTGTTTTTAATTCTCTATGGGCAGTAGATAACCAAACCTACAGAACTAGGAATGGCAGGGAGGAAGCAATCACACTGGTCCCTTCTCGGCCAGAGCGGTGGGAAGGCGTCTGCTCTATATGAACCACAGACTACAAGGGCTTGACAGTCCATGCACCAGACCTAATTTATTAAACTGAGTTTCTAATATAAACAGTAATTTGTTTCTGGCCCTGACACTGCAGGTCTGGATTATGTGAGCCAAGTAGAAAGAACTGTATTTCCTTCTTGCAAAGAGTGTGCCTTTGGAACATGGGAAGAAAATAATCTAATATGTCACCAGAGTAAACATGATGAACTGGGCTGCATTCCTGAGTGGGCGCTGATTCACACTCTCTGCTTTCTGAATTTTCCAGAAGTTATTTTAAAGGACCAAAGCACGGTTTGCAAGCTTCAGTGCACACCTGTGCTTAGTATTTCAAAGGGTGGGAAAAGGGAGAGACAACTGGGAAAAGGTCAGCCTTCCATGCACTGAGATGGTTTAAGATGTCAGTGAGGACACCCTCACTCTGAAGTCAGGTGCTTGATTATGAAAATATGATCACCCCTTACCCTGTTGGGCTATTTTTCAATGTTTAGTGGAACAGGGATCCACATATTTACATATTAAAGTAGCCTTGGCCCTTATAAAAGACTTTATTAAATACAGCTCTATTTCAGGACTTGAGGAGGTGTGTGTCAATCAGGCTGAATAACACGTGGCTAGATTTTTAAGTGACTGTATACTCGGTCGTCTGTGAAAGTGTTAAAATGGATACTCACATACCCCCAGCACCCAATATTAAATTATTTATGTTCTGTGATTTCTAAGTAAGATAAGAAAAAAATGTACAAATGTGTGTTGAGGTCAGGGTGAGTCTAAAGGGCAGCATATTGGCTTGAATGGCTTTGTCTACGCTGGGCTGTTTCAGTCCTCTTCTCCTGCATGGCTGGATATCAAACTCATCTTAAACTGTGGCTAAACTACAAAGGGCGTTTTTACCTTGCATAATAAGAAGTGCGGCAGGCAGCAGGCACTTCCACGGCTGGTTGATTCGACAGTTAGGTGACTAAGTTGGTGGCTTCCTCCTGCATCCTCATTCAACATTGCCCAAAGTTTAGACCGGGAGCAGTCCTGAGAAGTGTGGCTCTCTACCAGGAAGACACTTCCTGACTTCCTGAATATATATCAACAGCCCCTTAGACTTGCTGGCCAGCAACTGGGTATTGGAGCTGTGTCTGTGTTGACCCTGCAGGAGGGAGTCACCCTTGTGGGCTCACTGTCCGCGTGTCACCTCCACTCAGCAGCACAGCTTCAGACCCCTGAGCCAGACCAGGGTGCATGTGGCCAGGAAGAAGGGGAACTGGCATTAAGTAGGCAACCAGGAGTGCCTGCCACAAGATAGCAGAGGGATAGGGACAGCCTTGTTAGTGAGGCTGAACAATAGGTGTTAGGCATCCAAGGAAAGCCTGCACAGTATTATCACACACATGCAGCTGGTAAGAACAGTTTTAGTATTTTTCCCTGGTGCACTTTATATAACATGAATAAAATATGTGTGGCATGGTAGTGGAGGCAGTGCCGTATAAGTAGACTGGGGCGTGTAGATCACTCTGGTGGAACTGACTATGCTAGCTAGCCACAGATACGGTTTGTCGTTTATGTAAACCCGAGTTGACAAGTTATGGACCAAATACAGCTAGCTCATAGGTAGCTTCCATGTTTCAGAGACACAACCTGACCTTCACTCCGGTCCAAGCGCTGACTCGTCAGAGGTAATGTCACCGGGTTGTGGGGTAGTGATGGGAGAGGGAGCGGAGGAGACAGAGGAAACCAGGCCATCACTTAGGGCTCCTTTCATTTACTATATTGAGGGATAGATGTTTCCATTTTTGCTTATAGCATAACTTATTTAAATAATTTTTTAGTGAGACCTTTATTACTTGAACTCAGTATTATATGAAACACAGCCATAAAGTGTATCATCTCCCTGGTGTGAAGGTCCACTCATTGACAGTGACCGGATCTACTTGAAGGGATCTCTTAGGGTCTTAAGATAATAGCTTTAAAAACCAGTTTCTTCAGCCAACAACTGCTTATGTCCTCCTCGAATGACAAAGAGCAACACTGATCCTACGTATTACTGTCTATAGCACAGGATTCCATACTCCTAATCTCTAAACATAATAGAGATTCAGAAGTAAAAAAAGAGAAAACTGTTCTGAACACACTAACTCCCAGTGTGTCTTTAAATGGAAAGATGATATCACGCAGAAGAACTGAGCTGTTTTCCCCAACTATCCCCGAAGTGGCACAAAGTCCTGTTGTTTGGTGTGGAAGGGCAGCATCCTGGCCACTGGTTTGAGCCTGCCTGTGAATGGGCTGTGTCCATGAAGATGAGATTGGAAACATGGAAATGGAAAACCTGCAGACAACAGTGCAAGCAAACCCAGCCTTACACATAGCTGCACAGGCCTCAGGGCTCGGGGGTGCATGTTTATACATGCCGTTAATCGGGGAATAGGTAGTTGCCGGACCCAGGCTCGTAGCTCTTGAGACTGAGTTGCTCAGCGGGGTTCATTAGTGCCTTTCTGCTTCTAATAACTTTTTTCTTTCAAATATCACTTTGCTATTATTGTCTTTGCACTGAAAAACTTTGGCTTAATAGTATGAAAAGACAGGAAGGTTAGTCTGGGATCTGAATCTGTCAGGAGCTCAGCTTAAAATGAGTTCATGGAAAAAGCCAATTTGTCCAGTTGCCTCTCTGTTGTCCTTCTCCTCAAAATTGAAGAAAAAATTATTTGGCAAATGGCATTTCCTTGGAGTGGGGACACTGCTTGCTCTGCCACTCCCTCCCCATGCTTCCCGTGTCCCCCTTCCCGTGTAGTTGGGTTGATATAATCCAAGTGTTTTGGACTCATGCTGGCTGATCACCATTTTGGACAAGATGGTGTGCTTTGCCAAAACCACATGGTTCTTAGAAGCTTAGATTCTTGTGTATAGACCGGTGACCTCTGTTCTGCACAGTGGCACAAAATCACTTGGGAGAATTTTCAAAGGAAAGATTTCCATTATGGGTTCATTCTGGTAGCTAAATAGGTACATGGCCACTCAGCCCATGGACTGAGAACACTAGTCCAGAATGGAGGTTGTTAATAGAAGAATGGCTTATTTGAAACAAAGATTTTCTGAAACCCAGAAATTGCAGATGTAGAATCACACCTGCAAGATTTTGTTTTTTAATTTGAAAATCTTCTGTGCATGTGTTTAGCAGTGAATTTGGTTAAAAATAAAGTAACTTCTATAAATTCACTATGGTTTTCTTAGATTAGAATGCTTTTATTTGAGTCTCTCTTTGCTTTAGTGTTATTTCTGGTTTCAGTGTAAAAGTTCCAAAGGAATTTTAAAAGTTTGGTGTTTGCATTACTTGCTTCCTTTGAGAATGGCAAAAGCAAAAAGTGCTGATTTTTTTAGGATTATAAAAAAATCAGTTCTTTCCAAGTTAAGTAATCCTTTAACATGTATAAGCTTTTGAAAAGTATTCACTTGGTATTTAAAAGAATTTCCATCTATTAATTTTCAGACACTATTTTAAAATGAAATAATAAATATTAGATATAAGATAGAGCTGGGTGCATGTCTATAATTCCAGCGCTCAGGAGGCTGAGGCAGGAGGATCATCAAGAGTTTGAGGACCGCTTGGAGTACATAGTGAGTTCAAGGCCAGCTACACTATAAAGCAAGATCCTGTCTCAAAAAAAGAGATATAAGATATCTAATAAATATTAGATGTAAGTAGCCTGTATGATTCCCCCCCACTATTTTTCACTAAAATGAGAAATTTTCATTAGTTGTTGCTTGAACATGGAATCCAATCAAAAACAATTTTTAATCTGTGATTTTGTTCAACCAAGGTGGGATCTTATTGGATATTAATTTTAATTTTGATTATTAACTTTTCGATAGGCCATAGGAAACAGACATAGTAATAACAAAGCAAGGTATTATTTTATTTTATTTATTTATTTTTAATTTAATTTTTTAGTAGATTTTTGTAGTACATCAGGTGCATCAAAGAAGAAATTCTACTCACACATACTAAACTAGAGCAGAGGGCTCTTTGTGTAGCACGAGAAGATTAAGTCTGATGGGTTAAATTTCTTAAATACATTTCCAGATGTTGTCTTCAGTAAAATGCTATTTTCCCTGATCTTTGCTTCTCTGGTTGGGATAATCTGCTTAATTTTCAAAATAAACTGTACTTTTCTATAAATCCATTGTCCTTATTTAAAAATTGCTTTATTAGCTACATTTTTCTTACCATTGGCTATAGCTTATCAATTACAAAAGTATCTAAATATCAATGTGCTAAATTTGCTGTGACATCCTCAGGGTAGCATAATCGCCATCCAGCAAGTTGTCGGTCACACCGGTATCCAGGGAACAGGGGGCTGCTATGAGCTCACCACTGGGGTTTAGCTGTCGACCCTGAAGAATGTCAGGCATAGGTGTGGGTTTCAGCCCCTCCATCTGCCTCCACCTCACATGGTCTTTGGACTGACGGCTAATAGTTTCTTTGGAAACCCCATGGCAGGACTTGGTAAAAGCAGGCCTTCTTTTGCTTTATGAATTTCTCCACCATTACTCTACCTGTGTTTGGCCATCCTGTCCAGTTGGAACACCGAGGGAAGGATTTCTGACACATTCACGCTGAGTCACTCCTCGCCCAAGGGTTGTGCCTCCTGAACATGGGGACTGCTCCCTCAGAGAACACTCTGGGCAGACTGTGGTTACAGAGCTAAGAGCTGGGTATCGAGCTGTGAGATTTATTTCTTTTGCATAAAATCAGGACTAGGAAGTGAATTGTATTTCTGATTTTAATGCTAATTAAAGAGACCAAACTAGGACAAATAAAGAAAATGGTAAGCTATTTTGACTCTAATTCTTATATTTTGAAAATGGTTTCTTTGAAATCTTTGAGAGCAATCTAGGTAGAAGTTTTTTTCTGAAAAGGAGAGCAAGAAAGGAATATGACTTTGAAAAAGCAATGACCATTGCAGAATTCTTCCCTGCCTGGCACAAGGGATAGCCTGCCAGATGCCTACTAGGATGACCAAAGCATAGAAAGTCTTAATCAGTGCCACTCTGTCAAACATAGGGGACAGGACGGCTGGGGAGTCATGGGCTGTGATACTAATGGGTCTCAACCTCTGCTCTTGGCCCTGTGCCTGCCACACTGCCAACCCCGTGTCAGTGGCAGAGACCTCTACATATTCAGATCCCAGATACTCTACCCTGATGCTGCCAGCATTCACACATCGAGGGCACCTAAAGTTTGGTGTTGGCAAATTCAGATATCTCCAAGGGTCCAAGCAGTTCACCAGAGTCAAGTGTCTTGGGTACAAACTGGCTACCTGGGGAACCCCAGGCCCTCCTCAATCCAACCACATATTCCCCATTGTCAAGAGAAATCAAAACTTTTTAAACCTAAAAGCTAAATTGAATTTAAAAAAGAAAAAAAAAGAACCCACCTATGGTACAGACTGGGCGATGGGTTTGCTGTCTTACAGGCATGGTCTGGCTACTGGTCATAGTAACCAGTCATCCTTCTATCGAGCCATTTGTGCCCTGCTGGAGGGGGAAGTACAGAGAGATGCATCCAGAAAAGCAACCTGTGTACCTGGAAACACTCCTGTGTTTGTATCTTGTCTATAAAAGGAGACAATTGGACCCAATCTTTTCAGATGTTTGAACACCCAGAATTAGCAATACTATGTATTTTTTGTATTCTGGTATATATATTTATAGTCATTTGAAAATATCAGTATTTTTGTTAGCCTAACACCATTATTTTATTATTAGAACTCTGAAACTTTAATCATTAACCTTTTAAGGCATACTTAAAATGTTGGAATCAAAGCTTAGAAAGTATTTTTGTACTTCAGTAGGCTTCAGAAGGTGGAATAAATATGACAATAAAATTATCTTTTGCAACAAAAATTTATATAGTTGTACTCCAAAGACTTTCTATACAAATGAAATCTGTGACCACATTATAATTATACAAATAAAACTGCATCCCAATCTCTGAAAGATGTTAAAGCCAATGATTACAATATTAGACTGGAAACTCTTTCCCTTGGGGCTAAATGATATTTTGCTATAATAACATTTCTGCAGCAGCAGTACAGGTATTTTATTTTATTTTTTGGTACCGGGGATCGAACTCAGGACCTTGAGCTTGTGAGGCAGGCGGCAGAACCACTGAGCTAAATTCCCGGCCCAGTACAGGTATTTTAGTATTTAATAAATCCACAGTGCCCTGGTGCATCATTTTCCTCTGTGCTGCAGCCACTGTAGGGCCTGGGCATGGCTGGAGAGCTTGGTGTACAGATACGAACTGAACAAGTCAGATTTAATAGCATGCACTGACGGTGTGACACTTCTCCTTATTTATCTTTTTCTTCTTCTAGTGATCTTTTGTATACTTGTATTATCCACTTCTTAAATAAGCTCACATACTTCACTGAAGTAACTTATTCAAGATCATTTAAGATCAACACTCTAATTAGCTTTCTTACACCGCACACTGCATTTCACAGATTGTATTTTCCTAGGTCCTTTACCATCATCTGGCACCGAATCATTGAAACTCGACTAAAGTGGATTTTGTAAGGATGTGCTTTAAATCTCCACCAGTCCATTCCCTTTTTGTAAGTCACACAAAATTGTCATTTTCCCCCCAAAACTATTAGTAGCTATTTCAAGTAGGAGATCAAGAGATGATACCAAACAGTGCTAATTTGCTTTGGGAAAAAGAAAAAAAATACAATGGAGGATGCTACTAAAAGATCATATTCACCGGGAGAGAATGCAGGTCCACTCGTTGGGGACCAGACAGGTTCCAGCCTTTCCGGCTGCCACAGGGTGCCACCTTTCTCTCTGAACTAGAGTCGCATCCAGCAGCTCTTGCTCAATGCCGGGCTCCAGGAAGTGTGAGAGCAGCATTTGCTGGAAGGGAAAGGAGTGTCTGATATTTCTGAATGAATGCACTTGGTTGTGCACGGTCCCTTCTGCTTTTATAGAGGCTATTCGATTTTGTCATCTACTTTATGTACCTGCGATATGTCATTTTGCTTAAAAAAAATAGCATTGTTTACAGCTGAAGTAGAAAACCGAGGTAAAAATAAACAGCTCTTGGTAAATAGAATATATACAACTACTACTGTGATCGTTTTTCAAACCTGAAAAACTCAAAGGGCTGCTGCTAGCTTTTCAGAGCAAAAAGTGATACTGAATGAGAACTAGGAAAGTGCAAGAAATATAACTTAACAGTGCATTTGGTACCTGTACATGGCATATCTTAAATCTTTTTACTTCCTGCTCTCAGTTTCCTGTACCACTTCCTATTTTCTTGTTTCTTTCTGTTTATCCTTTATTTTGCTCATCTGTACTTTGATTTACTCAAATGAGAGCTACTATGTGGTATATCTGATTTAGTTTACTTAAAATTATATTTTTGATGTTCATCCATTTATACCTTTTTCTTCTCCCACTAATCCTCCAATGTGTGTGGACACTTTAAGGCTATAGCTAACATTCTGTTGTGCCAAGACCCCCTGTTTTTTGAAGAAATATTCAGCTAATGTGGCAGCTTGGCAGAAACCTTGTCTTACTTTAGGGTTTCAAAGAGAAACTTGTCCTACCTCTTGGATAAAACTTTATTTTCCCAGGAAGTTTTCCCTGAACATTGAGCTAGGTTAGCTCCTCCCCTGTGTGGCCACAAAGATACTATGGCAGACCAGGGGGTGTCTTCATTCACCATGGCATGTCGATGCTCATCTTCACACTTTCCTAGTGCTTGGAAAGGATGTTAAATCTTAGAGGTAACCTGATTGAGATGCTGGGTAGAACTACTGATTAGCATTGAATATATTTGCAAATAAAACACAGCTGAAACCAGTTTGACTTCAATATTGCTCATAGGGAAACAGTCAATGGATCTAGTTATTTAAAATTCATAGTAATTTGTAGGAGTAGTTTTCACGATCTCACTCTTACGGACAATCTGAAAATGTCTAACTGACGAGCAGAGAACAGAATGGTGGATTCCAGGTGGAAATCAGGCTCGAGCTCTTAGCTATGTAGGATGAGTTCGTTTAGAAATCTAGTGGAGTACGAGCGGTTGCTCTGACCTGAGCTCTTCAGTGATGCTGAAGTTGTTATTGTCGGACAGCAACAGGAGACTGCGGACAGTGCGCAGGGAGTAAACGCACTTCCGCTTTGACCAACTCGAAGGCCGAGTCTGCAGAAGGGCCACACCATGACTGCGGAGGATGGCAGTGTTCTCAGGGGAGAGCTGGTGGTGTCTTCTATGACTGAGATGGACAGTGGCTACTTTTACAAATAAATACAAAGATCTTTCTATTCTCTCAAATAAAGGTAAAATGAAAATAGCCGCTTTATGAATACAAGAATTACTAGATGTGTGCGTCCAACCTTTTGAGCTGGGAAAGGGGGAAAGATTAGGTCTGGGGATTTGGAGTAAAAAATGTTCCTTCTGGATCTGCTAACACTGATCTCAGAGAAGATGGAAGGCACAGAGGTTGAGGCAGAAAGACCCACACAGCTCTGAGACCCACATGGTGTCTCCCAATCCATCTCGACAGGTATGGACATCGAGGCCTCCAGGGAACATCAAGCCCTTCGCTTCCCTACTTGGACTGAAGGCTTCTGCTGTATTTCACCCTCCACACAAAGCTCGGGAACTTGTTTTGCCAGCCTTGGTAAGAGCCTGAACTTGTAAATACCCGAGTGCCTTTCAGTTCCAAGCTGTGATGACCTTCTTCTCCATTAGAATAGGTGCAGTTATTTTTTTTGGTCCCTCTGCTTCCAGGAGCAAAGGCCAAACACCAGCAGGAGGGTCCCCTCCTGGACCTCTCTGGGGCAGCCACTGGCTTCTCAGCTGTGCTGTTCTTCGGACTTGACCCACCTTCATTCTCTGCCTGCAGAATGTGCTCATCTCACATGCCCCTGGATGCAGGAAAACACCTGCTCCCCGGACATTTCAAGCATTAACTGGGGAAGCATTTAATCTCAAGTGTATCTGTCTACATGGAGCGACTTTTAGAGCAAGATTAAAATGTATAAATGTATAAATTACAAATAGAGTATGATACTTTTTATTGTGAAGGGATAAATGACTATATGGTAAGCTGACAGCAGGGAGTTTTAAATATCATGCATGCTTTTCCAGTGAGCTGGGATTTTGCAAGAGTCTTTGGAGAAGTTGAGAAGGGTGTATGTTCCTTTTTATTGACAAATATAACCTTTAAAATATTTTAAGTGAAAAATAGGTCTAGAATTTAAGAAGACATGTTTAACCGAAAATTAGAAACAACGCTGACAAACTTTTCTCCGAAAACATCTGACATTCGTCTGTTCCATGGGAAACAATGAGCAGAGAACCAAGCTGGGCCTCCTGAGGTGCGAGAGGACAGCCAAGGGAAGGCGGCCTGGCCACAGGGCTTCTCGGAGAGTGAGGGCTGCTCTTTCTCTTCCTTTATGCTTCACCCAGCAGACAGATTTTAGTGGGCAATTTAGAGGTGCAAGTTAGATACAAGATACAGTCTTAGGACTGACTTAAAAACAAGCAATGTTTGGCCAGCTAGAAGGTATTGTGTATTTGAGAGATAAGCAAGTAGGCATACAGGAAATAATGGCTATTTTCTTTTAGACACCTGGCCAGTAGAAAGTACAATATGCTTCGATCATTGATGGCAGTGTCTCAGCGGCCAGCTGGGTTCCTCCTCCTGCCTGCTGGCATCCATGTCCTTGTGCACCTCAGTGGGGGTGGCAGGGAGAGACCCGGGTGGCTCATGCGCTGGGTGCTGGGGTTGCAAAGCTGGGCTTGGACTCCTCTTCCCTTTATTTACCTTTGGATCTTAATGCCTCCAAACTTTGGTTTATTTTATAAAAATGCGACAGTTAATCTGTACTTTGCCTATGCTCCAGAATTGCCATCAGGTTAAAATAGGTACTGTATTGACACTTCTCTGCAAACTTGTAAAATACTACATAGAGACAAAGGTTATAATTAAGAAATGATAAATTTGCATCAATTTCTCCATGCATTTTGAATCTGCTTTTAGACAAATAAATTCATATGTTGAAAAGACATTGCCGTTCAGAATAGCAAACCAACATATGCATTTTTCACCTGATAATCTAGGAGTTCTAGTTGTGTTCTGCTGTTTTTAGCATGGCTTGGGGTTGGCTAACCTCAGCCTCCAAGTGGTTGGACCAGGGGTATGGCCCGAGGGAGCTCCAGTACACAGAAAGGGTTGAGTCCATCTCTTCTGTCCTTAGGGGGATGGAGGGAGAGAGAAGGAAAGGTGGGTGGGAGCAGGAAATCCTAGGGGGAAATCCTTGCCCCTCTGTCTGGAGGCCTAGCTTTGGGTCCAGGCAGAGAGCTATAGGATAATTTAGATATCCTTGCTCCTTAGCCTTTTTCTTTCTTCCCTTTTTTCAGTACTAGGGACAGAACCAGGCCCTTGCACTGAGTTACATCCTCAACCCTTTTAATTTAATTTTTATTTTGAGGCAGGGTCTCACTAAATTGCCCAAGCTCTCCTTGAATTTGTGGTCCTCCTGCCTCAGCCTTCCAAGTAGCTAGGGTTACACAAACATCTTTGCTTTTTATATAAGAGCAGCAAGAGATAGACAATATAAATGTCTAACCACCCATTCAAAGCTGTCTTCCAGAGCAGGTATTTTACATTGGAAGAGATGGAAATTCAACTACAGGTCAGGTTTTGCACAATTTCCATCACCACCACCTAACACAGACGAGGCCAGGGAGGCCTGCCTAGTGCCAAAGCATGTGCCTCCTGGACACACACGCTTCTCATTCTGCTGCTTCCTGAGGGGCCATAATGTGAGAATTTATCTGGTTTTGCTCATGCTAGGCACTGTTGTGAGTGTGTTGTGCTGCAAGTGCTGAGCCATTCGACCCTTGTGGTAGCCCAAGAGTCTGCCTATGCCCCCTCTGCAGGTAAAACAGCAGGCCCGAAACCAGCCTGGTCAAGAGCAGCAGACCCTAACCCAGGACCTGTCCACCCTCACCGAGCCCTGGCTCTCTGCCCTCCTGTCCACACTTGGTGGTCCCTTGGAGCTTTTCACCTCTCTGCTTTTCAGAGATGCCTGGATCAATATTAGTGTCGCAGTATTTTGATCTGAACATGCACGGGAACTATGTTTCTGTTGTCTCAAACTTAGCACCCTTTTTATGAGGAGCTCAGATAATATAGAGCATTTGTCCCTGGGGGTCAGATGTTAGTCAGTCTGTGGTTATCATAAAATCCACCTATTAAAAGCCATTTGTTGCATTTTAATAAAAACACACACGGAGTACTTGACTTTGAAGCAGTTGTAAGTTTTTATTTGGTGATTTTTTTAGCCAAAGTTTTGTTTTGATTTTCATTGTTTCCCTGGAAGTTCTCCTGAGACTCACGAAGCATATTTTCTTGTATTCCCTAAATCATCACGGAAAGGCAGCAGAGGGCTGTTTCTCCAGGGAGGAACTGTCCTCATGAATGAAAATGTATGTTACAGCGCAAGTAAGGAAGAAAGCTCACATCTCACCTAGACCCTGTGATCATTTACACATAAGAATTTAAGACAATTTGTGATCATAAGTACTTTATCAGGCCGCATAAAAAATACCAAATTACTGAAGAGTTGAAATGGTCTTTAAAAATAACTTGAAAACTTGGTGCCTGTCCGCTTAGTCAGAGGAAAGCAATATTTTGTTCACAAATGTGAAAAATGTAGGAATATTGTGATAGCCACTTAACTCTCCATAGCTGCTTTTGCCAGAATTAGCGACATTGTCTGAGGACAGGGAAGCCTAGCTTTGCAGCCTGGCTCCTTCCTGGAGGAAGTGGCTTCGCATTCCATACCCTGGGCTCTGAGGAAGGGACAGGTCCTCCTCCTGTGGCAGTAGCATCGTGGCACATATGCAGGGCTCAGGTGAAATCACCTGGTTTCCTTTCCTTTCTGTTTGTACTTGCTCTGAAGTATGATACTAATAAAACATACTGATGTGTAATACCAAGCCCACACACATGAGGGTAAATTGATTTGAGACATAGTGTTCATTATTTTCCAGTTAAATACTAATTTCTTCTTTTTTCAGTTGGCTTCTTTTTAGCTTCTGGTAATTAGACAAGGCACTTACTTGGGTACTAATGCCTAATAACAATAATTATTCTGTAGATGAACAGTAGGTAGATAGGCTTGAGTGTGTAATTTTCCTATAACTTGTGTTCCTGGGTACAAAATGAAGGTTTAGGAGTTCCTTTAGGTAAATCTAAAGTGACAGAGTAGGTGAGGAGATTTAATTGCTCCAGGAGTGATTATGAATAGAAGGCTCAGCAGTCCTGGTAAGGTCAGGGCGTTTTGCAGAATGCTGTTTTCTTACGGAGGAGTCATGGCCATCGGGGTAGGGCTAGAGACTGAACCCCAACACAGAGGGCCCATCCCTGACAGGAGGGGCCCTGATTGCCAGGGGACACACCAGGCTCCAGGGACCCATGGGAGGGACCCTGTACTGCCCATGCCTGGGGCTGTGCAGAAGCCGTCACCTGCAGCCTGCCTGTGAAGCCTGCTCTCGCCTGCTTTCCCAAACACTTACAAGGATAACGTGAATTCACACCAGTGTTCAGGCCAGGCTTTTACCTGTGACGCTGTGTAGACTTCGCAGGTCCCCCGAGAAGGACAGGATGTTGGCCTCACCTCCAACATACTCAGGATAGGAGGGAGAGGAAGGCGACTGCACATCCCTAGCGGCAGGCCGGACTGTCACTCAGCCACTCAGGGCAGCCCAGCTGTTTCCTGTGCCCCGGTGACGCTGCAGGGCTGGGGATAGCCAGGCTGGGCAGACAACGTGAGCTTCGTCTTGATTGTCTTCAGAAAAGGGCCAGGCTGACTGAGGTGTGCAGGCCGGGTTCGGGCTGGTGGATGGGGACCTCATGGGTCAGCCAGGGGATGGCAGACTGTGCCCTTCGAAGGGCCCGAGACATAGGGGGCGCCACATCTTCTGAGAGGGACGAGAGCACGAGAAGGGAATGTGGTGCTGTAATGCAAGAAAGGAACCTGGGGGCCAGTGTGCCTCATGCCACACGGAGGGGGAGTGGCCAAGGCACAGCTGCGGAAGAGTAGCTGTCACAGAAGCAGCACAGGCCAGGAGGCTTATTAAAGCCATCGTTAAGTAGATTAAAATGAGAAAGTTGATCAAGATGAGCTATGTGTGTGTACCAACTGCTCGGGATGAATGGAATTGTTAAGTATCTTGAACATATATTTAAAATAGTCTTTATACAAACGTAGAAAAAAGAGCCAATTATGTTCTCAAGACTCTAAACATCAGAAAAAAAATTCTTTCGTATTTACTCACATATGAAAAACCACGGGAAACTGTTAACCTGAGACTGGGACAGCAGTCCTTGGGAGAACTGAGGCAGTGGAGGGGACAGAGGCAGAGTGAGAAGCCTGAGCACTGGGGCCAGGCCTTCAGGCATGGAGAGCTGCTCTGCAATGCTTTGCGTCCCTCCTCCGTGCCCTGCTACGGGTAGTGCCACTGCCCCAGTGCAGACATTGGCATGGAATTCTTTCTCATCCCCTTGGCTTCTGTTTACAGGAATCTGCAGCCCTCTGCCTCCTGCTCTTTATCACAGTTGCTACCCAGAGTTATGCTTGTGAATAAATAAATCATTCTTTGCAGAGTTGGTGCTGCATGCTTGCTGTATGTTTTGGAAGCAGACTATACATTATAGTTTCTACCATTTAAAGAAGTAATTAACCCTTAGTATAAATTACTCACTGTTCTCTCTTTTTTTCCTGTGTTCTTTGCAATGGAAACTGTGCCCTGTAGCTCATTCCTGTGGCACAAGGAAGAATGAGTGTGTGCAGAGACTGTCCTGCGTGTGGCAGAGGTGAGCAGACGGTGCACAAGGCCGGGACATGAGCACGAGGGCTCCCGGGGGCCACAGAGCTTTCCTCCTTCCAGCGGGCAGTGCTCGCTGTTCTGTCTTTCGACCCCTGATATCCGTTCCTGTCTGTGCATCTCCCTTACTTTCTGCTTGTGTCTCTGTCTTCCTGTCTTCCTGTCTTGTTTTCCTTCTCCTTCCCGGTTCTCCTCTGTCCACAACTGGAAATGTGGAGTGAAATAAATCAGACGTATACTTCAGTATCGCGCGGTTCCTCTTATGTGAGAGACCCAAAGTGTAAGGAAAGAGCAAAATAAAGGACAGGTAACAGCAAAGAGGGAAGTGGGTCTTTTTCCAAAAGGAGGAGGACGGAGAGAGGGAGGGAGCGAGAGGCAGGGCGGGACACAAAGAAGTAGGGTGCGGCGTGCCCTGCACCAGCTGCCGGCAGGAGAGGAGCGGTTATCACGCACTGCACCCACCTCCGCTCTACTAGAAGCTACAAGCGAGAATCCTCCGGGCCCGAGCCGCGGAAAAGTCCTGGGAGCAGAGAGGCCAGGGACGCAGAAGCAGCCTCGGCTGCCCGGCTGGCCCACTCAAGTGAGTTCGCAGGGTGCCCTTCGTGCCCATGGTCCTGGGAGGACCCTAGTCAGGACACGTGTGCCCGAGGCCCACGGGGACACTGGCAGTGGTGGCCTTCGTGCCGGGCCTGCTGGGCCTCTGAACTCTGGGCGCCCTGGAATGGCAGCGGGTCCGGCCCTCAGGCCTCCGGGGCTCTCCCTGAAGACCCCAGTGTGGGCTGGGCCCCGAGTGGGAGCCGAGCCACTCCTTCTCTCTGCAGGGCCTCTGCTCAGGTGTGGACACTAACAGGAGCGGCCCAGCAAGCGACCCATGCAGTTCTTGACCGTGCACTTTTCGGGAAGTCTCTGATCCTAAACATACACAAGCGCCTGCTTTTATATAACTACATGCAATTATGTTATCTTAAATACTATGTAATGCAACATAGGAGTCTTATAATAGCATCGTAAAATATTTAAATTTTTTTAAATGACAAAAAGTATATCCCAAGGCAGATGGACTACTGTATTCACTTTCAGTAACATCTCCAGGAAAAGTCACAAAGCCACCCTTCGTGCGGTTCAACAGTCGGCGGTGGGCGTAGATTGTACCTCACGTAGTCTCTTTGAAGACTGTGGGAACGGGGCGCCTGCTTCTCAGAGCCTTCCCTTCCTGTTTCGCCTGGTCCAGAGGCCGTGGGCGGCACAGGCAGCCGGAGCGGAGACCCCGTCTCTTCCTGCGGTTCGTGCTGCTCACCCGAGGCCGAACCCTGGCTCTGCTGCTCCCCTGGGGAAACCAGCACCACCATTACATTACCTACACCCTCTTCTCTGCAGCCGGTGTGGAGCTCGGCAGTTGTCTCCGCGTTTTGTGTAAGGCTAGATGTTACCAATAGGAGCAGTCTTCTGGAATTTTATTCTATTTTATAATCAGATTGAATTTCCAAATTTAGTTAAAAGAAGAATATACCGCTTCTTTGCTGTGTCCTGGTCAGTAGTTTACACTGCGGAGCACGAAACCTCCGCTTCTCCCAGGCTGTCTTTTTGATCTTGACTGGTCTCCTGGATACATCTTTTTAGTACAAAGACCACCAATTAATATCTAAAAATATAGATCACTCCGATATAACTTAGGACAGGAAACAATAAAAACATAAAAGCATATTCAATTTGCAAAAATGTAGGGACTCTAGTAGCACAGTCTTGTGATAATAATCAAATGAACCAGACAAATTCACACTGTCATCTTGGATTCATCGGCATTTATGCCATCGAGTGGGGGTAACAGGAACACTTAGGGTTCAAGTCTGTCACCGGGGAGTCAGGAGAAGGGAAGGGAAACGTCACATTTACCTGGGTTTTCATAAGGATATAAGCCAGGTCTCTAAATAAAGGTTCTGACATTTATTTTCTAGGACAAGTAAAATTTTATGTTAATTCAGACATATCCAGAATGAAGAAGTTCACTTCCTTGAACATACTTTCAAGAATTTAAAAAAAAAATCCCTGCAGATATAAGAAGGTAGAAGGATTGAACATTGAGTCTCTGGAAGGTGCATGGTGACTTCTGGTGAAAACACAGAACTCAAGATTTAGGATTCTCCTCACCCTTTCAATTATTTCCTGGGTAGCTCAGAAAAATGGTTTTATTAACCAATGATTTATTTTCCCCCTTTCAAGACAGGGGTGATGATGGTTCTCACAGTAAAAAGAGAAAAGCATCCCATATTCTCATATTTTACGTTTTAGCACTTAGGAAGAATATCAGTTTACAAAAATTAAGGAAATTCTGGAAAATTAGATGAGCACCCTTTAGGTTCACCAAAGAAATTCAGTGTCATGTGTCATGCAGACTCAAGATTTTTGAACAAAGAGAATTTGTAAGTAAATTTGAGAAAAGACAATACCTTGCATACAAGATTCAGCCAGTTTTAAAACAAGCTGCTCTCAGACTGCAGGCTCGCTGCATTTTATCATGCTGCCTTAGTTCCAAGGTGCTTCCTAGCATCTCCCCATCCATTAGGCAAAGACTATTGAATGTTCCATTATAAAGAATGAACATTTTTAACAGCTTTTCCTTAAATTACCATGACAGATACTACAGTGCAGTGTTGTTAATCTTTTCCTAAAAGCTTAATGTTGGTATTTAGTTGTTTACTAATAAATCAAAGAAAACATGTCTTGTCATTTTAACTTAGACATAGATGGATGAATCTTCAGTGTCTTTGGAGATGGAGAAAAGGTTCTACAGGAAAAAAATGATCCTTTGCTTAAAAAAGCACACAGACACATAGCAACACACACACACGCACACACACACACACACACACACACACACACAGTCACTCTGCTGTAACTACCAGACCCAACGAAATTGAAAACGTATGTGACACTTTTGGAATTTTCTAGGTATTGGGTTTCCAATTATGTCCAAGGCTCTACTGTCCATTTTGTCTGGGTGTTTGCTTGTTTGCTTAAAACTAAGGACAGTATAGTCCTATCCTTAATTCCCTGAACATTTCTTTCCTTAGCTTTTAAAATAAAATGTTTGGTGCTGATAATTTGGTATTTCAGGCTACTAGGAAATATGATGATATGCACATTTAGTGATTTTCTTTTATTTATTTCTGTATTCTTTCCCAGTGCTTTGTGGTAATAGATAGTGAATAAATATTTAATGAATGGTTGTGTGAGTGAATAAAGAAAAGAGTAAGCAATTTTGCCATTTTGAATTGTGAGGTATCACAATATATCTAACTTAGATTTTTCTGTGTCCTCAATTAATAGAATTTCTTTTTATTGTGGATGATGACTAATAATACAATATCTACATTATATCAGCAAAATTTTGTGCAACTCAAATTTTTTAATTATATACACATACAAATCAACAACCAAAAGAAAATAATATGAAATTGAAAACCTAATTAAAAGTAGGAAACTCCTGAAAATCTCATGTAGAACTCTGTTTTTAGCTCTCGTAGAATTGTAGGCTGGTAAAATTTTGGCCTAATAATTACATAATAGGAAGGCACCAGCTTATTAAATTTTTAGAGTCATTTTCTGTGTTTATTTGGGTTCATAAAATGTCAGTGTTTGTTATGAACTATTCAAAACCTCCAGGAATTTCAGTATTTCTCTGATATTCAAGAATCAAGATTTAAAAAGTAAATATATTAAGGAGAATAAATGGTAACAAAATTAAGCATTTCATTATTTCAAGGTTTGTTGCCATTGTTAACAACAATTTATTGAGAACCTTTTTGATTGGCTACTTGACAAAATTTAATTATTATAGCATGTTCTTTTTAAGCAAGCTGTACAAAATAGTTTATGAAACAAAAAACTGTATCGACAATGCAGAATGATTGATCCAAATTTCCTGGTAAGAAAGTCACACCTGGAACCACATCAGGCTCTGAAGTGTGCTGAGGCACCACTAGAACGCTCTGCTTTTGACTCCAGCTTGAGTTGGGGGGTCAGGTCAGGTGCAGGAGTGGGACCCCGGCCCCACCCCACTCAGAACCCTGGGTTGTGGGGCTCCAGGCTGGCGGGGCTGAGGTGCCTTTTAGGGCTCCAGGGATACATGCCCTGTGTCAGTGAAGTGGCTTTGCCCTCTCCTTGAGAAACACCTTGTCACAGGAGGAGCAGGTGTCAGGGGACAACAATACTACAGGCCCCCAGCTGGCGGCCGTGAGCAGGAGGAAGCTCCAGGCCTCGAGCGACCTTGCAAAGAGCCAGGAAGACCAGGACCTCAGGCCAGGACTTGCACCACCTCAGAGAAGGAATTCAAGTCTGGCCATTTCCCCTAAGCTTCATCGCGGTCTCCTCCCCTGCTTCCTGCTCGCAGTCCTCTAGTGTCCTTTACAGAGGCCGGAGGTAGTGACCAGCTATCCAGATTCTTCTCATTTCTATGCCATCCACACTGCAAATTCTTGCCAAGACCACCTTTATTTATTCGGCCAGCGCTCTCCACTCTGTCTGGTCCAGAAACCCAGGCCCCAGGGCGCTGGCCAGTGACCTCCTGGAGCCCAGATGTGCCGATGGCCCACGCTCCACGGCAGAGAGGACAGGGCGGCCCACGCCGTGTGGAGCCGCATGTGGAGTCCAGGCTGCTGACTGTGAGCGACCACTCTCCGAGACTCCCACTCCTCCATACCGCTTTCCGCCTGACGCCAGGGGCTCACATCAGCCGGAGAACCCCCGACATCTGCCACTGTATCTGGGGAATTCTGCAGAGGGGCGCCCTGATCTTTGTGTGAGGGTCATACTTCCGTCGAGTTCCACTTCGCACACCTTTCTTTCATTCACGAGCTCACCTGACTCCTCAGCTTAAGTGACCTCTCCCTCTTGTTTAAGTGGCCACACCGCAATTTTCACAGCCTTCATCAGGGTCCTCGTTTTTACTCTCTAGTCATTTTTACCCATACCATCTCCTCTACATGACTGTAAACTAAAGACCACTGAACTTTGTGTCTCAGAAGTAATGCTATGTAATGCGTGTCCAGTAAATAAACAAAGGGTGACATACCTATGAATGTATTTTCTTATGATGTATTTTACTGTGGCTGCCTAAAAGGGAATTATTTTGCTCAAATTTTCATAATTATTTTCCAAGGCCATAGTAACACAGTTCACCAACAGAAACGAATTTTAACAAGTGGTACGTAATTTCAGAAAATCACCCATTGTCCATTTTGCTTATCTCACAATTTTGAGGGCCTTTTGAAGACTGGTGTGTTAAATAACTGTGATTATTTTGTGTTTATTGCCACTTGGTACATTTAACACATTGCTCCTTTATGGTTTTTGTAGATTTGTCTTAGTTTATGTTTTCTGTTTTGGATATCTCATGAGGAATTTTATTCCAATGCTTTATTTTGCTAAAGTGGACCACAAAGCACTTGGAATTTTGTTTATGAAGAGCTTGAAGAGTTTTATGCTAAATGTAATTTCAAAAGACAGAGATGTAGAAATGACATTTCAGGCTGATAGAACAATTTGAGCAAAGGGAGACAAAGCATGAAATGGGGGGTCGTGAACCCTAAGAGCTCTGTGTGCCTGCCAAGGGTGAAAGGGCAAAGACAGGAAGGCATTCGGAAAGGTGAGGAACCTCAGCAAGACTCTCCACTTACAGGTGCCCCAGGCCCTTGGAAGACTGCCCATGGGGAAGGTGGATTGATGAAACCTGTGTTTCAGGCTACACAAGGTAGTGGGGTGGAGGGTGGACTGGATACCTGGAAAATCATGGATAGGAAAACAAAAGTCTATTGTGACCCAGTACTGAGGGACAGATGGGGCCAGAGGAAGGCTGCGTTTCAAAGTCAGGGCAGCCTGACCCCACGTGGTTCCCAGTGTGGGGAGCAGGAGACGTGAGGCTGGCTCTGAGATATCACGACGTCACTCTGCAGAGAAGCTCACAGGGAAGTCAGGAGATGAGGGCTGTAAGAGGCTGATTTGGCAGTCATAGCATAGGCCTGAGTGCTGAAACCCTGCAGGACAGAAGCAGGCAGAGAACCTAGAGTCCTAGGAAAAGGGGGACAAGATCCCCGAGGAGCTGGTGGAGCAGGAGGGAGGAGTGACAGCGACCCAGAAAGCACTCAGGGTCCTGGACGAGGCGGCAGGGTCCCGAGGAGACAGGTGACGTGTACAAGCAAACCTGAAGGACAGCGCAGGAAGTCCAAGTAGAATGGGATCAGAAAAAAAAAATTCGATTTTGCAAGGATGTCGTGGAGGAAACTATGCAGGAGCGGCTGGCTGTGCAAGGTGGCTGGGGCAGGCTGCTTGGCGAGTGGCCAGGAGGAATCCAGCTCCTACCGGCCCGCACATTCTCTGAGGAAGCACTGGACATTGCTCCATACACCTAAAAATGGTTGATACATGTTCGCTTTCTGCTCTTTTACTTTTCCTCAAAACATAACTCAGTACCTTTTTGCATAACCTCCTAGAGCACAGTCTCGACAATCTTAGTGGTTTCTTTGTGGCCTTTTAAGGCATTGCCACAGTTTCCCCGTGAGCCCATTTTACAGGTGGAGACCCAGCTGCCCGAGTCCCGCACTCCCCACAGCGCTCCACCAGGCGTTTGCTTTCAGGTCTGCACCCCAAGCTAGCGTCAGCTCCCATCTGGGGTAGGGACAGTTCTCTCTGACCTTTGCTCATGGCACGAAACCTTTCGCAGGTCCGTGGTGTGCACAACGCATATGGAGAACGTTTACTGTGGGCTGGGACATGAGGTCAGTCTTAATGGACTTAGTAGCTGCTTTTAATTAGGCACGGTATAACCTACATGCGTGCCTATAAAACCAGCCAGCTCATAGATGCATTAGTCCTTGAACTGGCTGAGTTAATAAAAACTCAATTAAGGCTCACTTGGCCTCTTCCTGTTCAGACCTTCTGTACAAGAGCATAGGGATCATAAACGAAGAGGACACATGGAAATGAGTTTGAATCTATCTTTCTCAAATCAGTCATTTAAAACAGGTTTTTCCCTGCTGTGTGTGTGTATGTGTGTGTGTGTGTGTGTGTGTGCGCGTGTGCCCTATGACCACTTCTGGTTGGTGCAGGGCCAGAGCCAAAGGTTATGGGGTGTGGCTCAGAGGCACAGTTCTCAGACGCCCAGACATCAGGGATCTTGGAAGCCAGCCTTCGTGGAGACCTCATCCTATGGGCCAAAATTCTTCATACGATCATTAAGTTCTTTAAACACTGAATGAATTGAAATATTAATTTCCAAATATCTTCACACATGGACTGCATATGGACGGGGCATCTATCCTTTCTTTGCTAATTAACAGCCAAACCTTATTTTCCACTGGACACTTGAACATCTGAGATGAGCACTTATATTTTCAATCTGCTGGCATTTAGGTGTGATCCTCTGACAATATTCTGACCAATAAGATGCAATCGGCATAGTTTTTGAGACTTTTGGGAAGGTAAAAGGATCTGTCTCAGCTGAAAAGGCCCAATCCTTGGCCTTTCTTTTTCTTTTATGCTGCTGGTAACACTGGTGTGATGGCTGGAGCTTCAGACGCCACCTCTGACTCTGAGGTGACTGGATAAGAGCCCGAAACCAGAATGCTGAAGCAGAAAGATTGCTACCTAGGTCTCTGTTGGGATCCAGCTGCTAATTTCTGGGCTTTCTTAAATAAGAGTGAAATAAAACTTGCATAATTTTCACTTATTTTAGGGTTTTACAAAAAAGTGTCCAAATCTAACCCTAACTAGTACAAGGGCTATTTAAAACATTTTGTTTCAATCCCCTCTGGGACACAGAAAATGTTGCAGATACACTGGGCCCTCTAAAGGCAGTAACGTGCGCTTTAATTTCTTTGTGGTTAAAACAGGCTGACACCGAGGCTGTCACCCTCCAGATTCCTCACACTGGCTGCAGAGAGAGCACAAGGAAAGGGGAGTCCAGCAGGGCCTGGGGGCCTGCGCCAGCGGGACAGTCTGGGCTCAGCTCGCCCTGCACCAGGGCTGTGGCCGGGGAGCCTTGGGGATGCACCTTGGAGGAGGCGGGTGCAGCTAAGTCTGCTGACTGTGAATATTAAATGATTAAGTGCGGTGACATAAGAAGCAACATATGCTAGTTCTCATTTCTCCTTTCTTTCTCGAGAACAAGAAACTGGAAAGTTAGGAAGTAAGCCAGGCTGCTGCTGGGAATGGAAAGAAGAGCTGCTGTTGTCTCCCCTGATCAGGGCTGTGGTTACTGCCTGCCAGGAGTCAGATTCGGGACCCTCGAAATACCCTTGGGCATCTGCTTTCCATGCTGCACTATAGAAAAAGAGGATTTTTAAAAAAACAATTATGAATAGAATATGTATGCTTTAGTAGTACTGTATATATAAACTGTCATTTTCTTTCTTTTTCTTAAACGATAGAATGCTTCAGTGTTAGTACTGCAAGGTTTTTCATAATGGATTGTCATTAATACCGATCGCTGTTTTTTAACTAGCTTTCTCATCTGATTCCATATGGAATTGTAAACAGAACAGCTGATTTATTGGTATTTAATTTTAAATAATATATATTATGTTCCCGTGAAATTTTAATTCTGATCTTATGGCAGTCCCAATTTTATAATTCTAACACAAACATAAACAATGTCTTCTTAGATGTATTTCTGGAAATGTTCAGAAGTACACATTTTTCTTAAGATTTTAAAATTCATATGGCTGTCAATATATAACAGGTGGTAGTAGAGGAGACAGCCATCCTAAATTTATTATTTTCACCATATATTTAATATTTTGAAATTAATTAATTTTTATAAATAAGGGAAGCAGAGCAGAGTTTGGTAAGAGAATAATATGAATAATTAACATATGGGTTTCAGAAGAGCTCTTAATTAATCATTAGCAACTGTTATAAATATTTTAGATTTTTATTAAAAATCTGATGCCAAACATTTCATGATTTGCATGAGTGGCGCCGAGGAACTGTTTCATAAAATAAACCCAGAGTCAGCTGGAATTTCAGAACTGAACTTAGGGAGTTTTGGTAGCTTGATCAGTAGTGAATAACTGCCCAGTGAGCATACAAACATCGCTTCTGAAACTCCGCTTTGCTTTTTGTCTTAAATATGTTGCAAACTTGTGTGAAATAAATATGACCACGGGGTACGAATACTCAAACGCTGTCATAAAAGATCTGAGATACTTAACCTGGATTGCTGTGGATATTTTACTGTGAAAAGCAGTCCAAAGGCCGTGTAAAGCAAAACCAAAACCACCCCAAGGCAATGTAAGGAGGCCCGGCCATTGCTCGGCCTGACCCTGGGCTCGGCTCTCGCCTGCCCGTCCTTCCCCTCCTGCACCCGGGGCCGCCTTCCCTGCTCTGCCCGGGTGCTGTGGGAGACGAGGTTAACTCGCCCATGAGGGTGGTGGCACACAGTAGGCCGCAAAGGAGGGCAGGGGCCGGAAGCGAAGGCAGGCAGCTACCTGCAGCTTGATCCTGATGCCGCTCTGACCGCAGTTGCTTCCTGTGACTGGAGGCCAGGGCAGCCGAGCAGACTGGGCTGCAGACAGCCACCTCCGCGAGCACGGGTTGCTACTCAGTTTATTCAGCCACAGCTGTGGTGCCAGTGGTGAAGATGACGGTGGTCAGAGTGACATCTGCACGTCGTATGCTTTGCCGTCCCACTTAGATCGCTGAAAACCAAGGCACTTGAAGGAAAATCAAAGTGTATCCACGTTAAGGCTAGCACAACTGTTTAAATTACAAATATTAATTCAAATAGTTTTTAAAAGACCGGACATTTTAAAAGACTTAAATGGAAGACACTGACAGAATAATTTACACAGTTTAAGAACTTAATTTAAAAAAATCCTTATCTCAGCACTGCCTTCATTTTCTATTTCAGATTTACAGTTGTTTAATTGCTCTTTAAATGAAGCTGAGGTAAATGCAGGAGACTAAACACGCACCGCAAAGAAATTGCTAGACTTTCAAAGTCTACTGCGGCCTTTCTCTCCTCTGCATATTTATCCTCCAATGGTAATAATCAAATACTCCAGAGCAGCTAACCCTGTAATCCCTCCGGCCAGGCTCCATGCAAGCACCCTGTCCTCCAGGCCTGTCCCCAGCCCAGAAGCCGCTGGGCGTGATTTCAGGCTGCCAGCCAGCTGGGCAGGTGGGACACCGAGGTGGCAGGCACTAGAGGTGCCCCTCGGGTCCAGGATGTAGATTTTGCGCATGAGACCACACATCCCCAGCTGTGTGTTTGCTGAGAAATTTGGAGACAGCGTTTCATCTCCTTGTTCTGGTTGTATTTTCTTCTCCGTTTGTGCTTCCCCCACCTGACTCCGCCCAGTTTATCTCCCGTGCATTTTTTGTCCCCTGCTCTTTGCTTCTGTTGCCCGAAGTTGGCCGACCCATGTGACATTATTCTCCTCAGTGAGTGATGTAGCGCTACTGCCTTCAAGAATAATAAGCCAAGATCTGTCGTGTATCACTGTGACAATAGTTCACGACAATAGTTTACTTAGAAATGATGAAGAATAGATTTTAGGAGTTCTCATCACAAAAATGAGATATGTGTGAGGTAATGCACACATTAGTGTGACAGAGCCATTCCATGCTGTGTGCAGATGTGAAATATGCACTGTAAATAGAGACCGTTAGCTGCCAGTTAAAAATGTTTCCAAGGAAAAAATGCAGAACAACCTGCCTGGCATGGGTTGCACAGTAGTCGACAGAGCTCAATAGCCAGGAAATTTCAGAATAATTTTTGAAAAAAGAAAGAAACTTATTAGGTAGAGAAATACTTCCGCTAAACACTGTCTGACTCCTGTGTATTCTGTTGAGAAGCTGCCCTTGGGGCAGAGAGCTGGGCTAGGCTGGGGCCGTGGAGGGCTCGAGGGACAGTGGTGCCGCCTCAGGGAGCCAGCGTGGCTCTGGGTAGTGCTGTGGGTCTGGGGGGCGAGGAGGGGCAGGGAGACCAGGCTGGCTCCCTCCTTGACTTCCCCAGTGGAGGGGCAGGAAGGAGGCCTGGGACCAGGGGGCTGTCAGCACTCAGCCCCAGCCGGAGCTCCTGGCCCCGTGCACAGGGAGCTCAGCTGATTCTGTCCCTGCCTGTGGTGCCACAAAGACCGCCCACTGCCCTGGCCCAAGGACCAGCTCACCGGGGCCCTGGGTCCCCGGTATAATCACACGCTGTCCCCAGGTTTGAGTTGGGGATTCTGACATTTTAGCTGCACAAGAGAGTGGTGGTGGAGGGAGGGAGAGGGGAGGAGTCTAGAAGGAGAGAGAAGAGGGAGAAGGGGAAAAAAGAGGGAAGGGAGAGGGTGACTGTAGCTTCTGGGAAAGACAGAAATGAACAAGAATATTTTATATTTCCTCATTTAAAATCTAAGCCTATATGAGCACATTTATGATCTTTTTAAAAGCAGTTCTTAAGCATTTTAATTTTGCCTGAAGCTTCTTTTTTCTCTTCTTAAAGAACAAAAATCTTTTATTCCTTTGATAAGCCATATGTAATATGAGCAGACAGCTATTGACAAAAACCCTGTGTTCCTCCATGAGGACAGGCAGAAAGTTAACCCAGCACGGCAGGCTTGTAAGTGTTCATCCTCCACCTTCTCAGCCAGTCTAATTCTGAGCCTGGTTCTGAGATTCTCCGCCAGAGAGGAACTACCTTTTCCTTTGTTTAATACCAATTTTACTCAAAAGAAAAAAAGCCCTGGCTGCCCTGGCACATGTGCACCCTCTCCATTCTCCCTGCAAGGCTTTGTCCACACAGCTTCTCCCCTGGTGGTTCGGCTCCCCTGGGCTCCTTGGGTGCTGGGGTGCATGAGGGGTGGGGACAGGAGACACAGGGAGCGTTGCTCCAGCTGGGCTCGGACAACAGCTATGGTTTGTTTCTGGTTCATCCAGTTGGGTCTCAGCAAGGCGGAAATGAGCTTTGTGTGACAAATGAAAGGTCTATGCCTTCTCCTCCTCCACCGCCCACTGCAGTAGCAACAGCTTTAGAGAGGATCAGCCCGGGCTTCTCCTTTGCTGTCTCCTGGGAGCACTGTCCAGCTTGCCCAGGGCTTCCAGAGAGCCTGTGAGGTGCAGAGCAGTGAGTGCAGGCAGGGCACAGGGCAGACAGGATCCCATTCCAATGCTTTCAGGCTGAGCCAAGCAAGGGAAACCAAAAGCGTGGTCTATGCAACGAGGAAAGGTAAGATGCTACCACCAAAGGCCTCCAGCCACGCCTTCCATGCCCGCCACCTTCTGTCAGCCGCCAAACAGCTGCTCTGGCCACTGAAATGTGAACCAGCATACTCCAGAATTTCCCTTCATTCTGGCTGAACATCTTTCTTTTCCGAGAGATGAGGAGGAATAGCACCATGCCCCAGGCCCATCTTGTTCTCAGCTACCACTTTCCAGTCCCTCTGTCGTCCAACTCTGCCCTCTGCCTCTAAACTCTCTGAACTCACCCGGACCCTCCTGGTTTCCACTGATTGTCCTAAGTCCAGCTGTCTTCCACACTCCTCAGCCCTTACTCTGAGGACAACTGTATCTCCTGGTTTCCACCACAGGACTGGCTGCTCCTCAGGATGCCACTTTCCCTTCAATGCCCTGTCAGCAAGTCTTTGGGTTGCAGGGGAAGGAGGTCCCCACCCCCTCTCAGGGCTCTCCTTCACTTTCCACCCACCTCACTCCTGGACAGCCCACAGCTACTCCAAACGTCGAGTCCTAATGTTATATCCCAAGTTCACCACCCCCTCTCACAGGTCTACTAACTCTCTTGCCATTTCCCCTCACTTACTAAATATTAATGTCATATTCCAACATTTAACATTTTCCTGGGCTACTTAGACATTCACGCAGTAGCCACAACAGTTTTGTTGCTTTCTTGGGGCCCTTGGGAAAGGATGCCATTCTGGCAGCAGGGTCTCTCGACACCTCATCCCCCATGCCCTTTCCTCAGCCTCCCCACTGTTGCCCCATGGACTTCATCATCCAGGCTGCAGTGTCTCCAAATTGCTGGTCCTAACTGAACACTTTGCTCTGACGTGGACTCATCTGTCTGCTCAATTACTCTGTGGTACTTCTTGGTTCTTTGAGACAATGTACTACCCTCATCATTTTATCTCAGTTTATTAAACCTATATTCACTCCTCTCTTTCCACAGCCCCAAATTTTGATCTCTCTCTCTCTCGATACATTCTCAATTCTGTCTTTTTCCCCATTCCACTCAGCTAGAAAATCTCCACACATGTATAAACACACTCATTTGAATTCCTTGTGCCTGAATATGAGTAACAGAATGACAATGGAAAAAATCATGCACCTGGAATAACTAGGTTTTACTCTATATCCATGATTGAAAGCATCAAATAGATATTTGACTTTGGTTATTTCCTCCAATTTCCATACCACTGCCTCCAGACTCTGAGAGGTTTCCTTTTTTGGTCCTTTTTGTGAAAAAAGGAAGACATTTTGATACCCTATTCTCCTAATAGTAAATCTACAAATCTTAATCTACATGTCTTCTCTTTTTATTTTCTGTTAAAAAGGAAGAGGAGTCCACCCACTTATCAAAGGTGAAATGTTCTACCTGTCTGGCAGGGCATACCCCTTTTCACCTTTCCAAAGATTCCTGTCTCCGTTACCCCCCATATCTCTCCTGCATCAATCTTTTCTCTCATATAGTAAATCATTCCTACCATTATTAAAATGTATTCTAGAATTTCTCTCCCTGACTCCCCTCCTTCTGATCCCATGGAAACCAACAAAGACTCTCTTTGGTCTTCACACTGTGTGACTACTGGCTTATCTCTTCAACACAGATAACATTCTCAGGGTGTCTATACTGGCTGTCGGTCTCAGTCTACGCCCTTCCCCTTTTAAATCAGTGGGGATCTTGATTCTACCCCTGCAACAGAAAATTGATCTTAAGGTCACAGTAACTTTTGTGACTGTGTAACTTCAGTTGTCAAATCTATCAAAAAGCAAATCATTTCCTATCTTCATCTTACCCTTTTAATGGCATTCAACAGAGTGTGCTGCATTCCCCTACTGACACACTTACCTCTGTTGGTTTCTCTGACCCCACATCTATGGGTCCTTCTTTCCTTTCCTGCTTTCTCCTTCTCCGTTCCTCTATGGACTGCTCCTTCAATGGACTGGCAATTTCAGAGCTCTGTTGGGTTTGCTGTATCCTCCCTTTACATCCTCTTCAGAAGCACGTCCCTGTCATGACTTTAAATATCACCCATATGCCAACGCCTCCTGAATTTCTATCTCCAGCCTAGAGTCTCCTGAACTCCAGCCTCATTTATCTTTCTCACATCTACTTGTGCACCTTATAGGCATCTTCAGCTAAATATACTCTAAACTGGACTCTTGATCTGCTTTGCCCAGTGGTCTAGCACATCCCTCCTCCAGTCTTCCTCAATTAAGACAAACAAATCTTGCTTGATGAATTTAGTTTTTTGCTTGTCCTCATTTCCATTAACAAGCCCTATTGGTTTCATTTTCCGAACTGTATTCTGGAATCCCTCTTCTGCTTTCTACATCTCTGCCATGGCCCTGAGAGTACAAACCATGGTTACCTGAACACTGGACCTCAAAGCAGTCAGGTTTATCTTAGCTGTTTCTGCTCCATCTCCTAGGGCTCAGATGGATGATGCCTATTAGGTTCATGGCCTTTGTTGTTGGAAACCTTTCAATATTTCTCTGAGATGAAGTCTAGTCCTCTTACAGCTAAGCCCTGCATACTCTGTGTAGGGAAGAGGGAAAGGGGACATTACTGGAACACCTGCAGTGGGTCCTAATCTCCTGTGAATCACAACAGCACAAGGCGAATTAAAGAATAAAGAAGGGAAACAAGACTTTGAGAGGAGCTGGGTGCTGCTCTGGGCAGCAAAGACCAAGGTACCCCGAACTTGCCACTATTTATTGGGTTCATAGGGAGTAACAGATGACTCAGAGGGTGGTGATAATCCTAAATTGACAAGGATCTTATAATCAAAGAGAGTATCAGATGTCTCAGAGGGTGTTGGCAATCCTATGAGGATGAGGATCTTATGCTGATGAGAAGCTTATGTTGGTTAGGACAGTAAGATGAGGAAAATACTTTCACAAGAGTAGGTAGGATGAGTTAAGCTGATAAGGAATTTGTCCCTTCCCAGGTGAAACCTTTCTCTTACTACTTGTTTCTCAAGGAGCCAGGATATCTTCAGCTCTTGTAATCTTGCCCTTGAGTGTCACAGCATCATGGGACCACTGAGGTCTCAGCTGTGACCAGAGGCAAAAATGGAGTTATGTCTCAGCATGTCACAGCTGGCCTGTAGGTAAGAAAACTAGGCCTAATCATAATTTAATTGTGAAATGATTTTTTCCCAAAATTATGTACAATGGCTCCTGACAGCTCTGAGTTCTGCCTCCCTTCAGCGACCCTTCTCCACCTCCTTCCCTCTTCTCCTCAGTGTCCGTTATGCTTGCCAACATTCTTTCTGCTCTAAGCTCTGTGGACACACAGAGCTCTTGCCTGTCTGGGGCCTGCATGTCTGCCAGCTCTCACGCTGGACACCTGCTCTTTCAGAATGGAATCCTCATACTTCAGGTTTCTGTTTAAGAGACAATTCCTTATAGAAATGTTCTTTGACTGTATTGTATAAAACAAATATGCCCTTGTTCAACTTTAATGAGCCATCCCACTGGTTTGTTTCCTTATGGGAATATGACAGTTTACATGTATTTACTTTGTTTTTCATTTAGGTGTTTAATTTGCCAAATTCCCTGCCTAAATTCCATGGGTGAGAGAACCATGCCTCACTTGCTCCCTGCAGAGCCTCACAGACTTCCTGGCATGTAGTAATTAATAAATCCATCTCCCAGAAAATGGGATTTCTTTCTAACAGTTCCCCTCTCCACTGTATTATGTTCTGTAAAAATATTCCTTTTAAAAAATTTATATGCCCCAAAGAAATTCCATACATTTTTCTCTGGATAATGGTAATCCCTAATTATATATGCTTATGGAAAATACTCTGTAAGTATGTAGCACCTTTTATTTCAGGGTTTCAAAACTAGTTAGAAATCATAATTAATGTGCAAGCAGGTGTGATGATACTGGGTCATTGTTATGGCTTGTATCTAGATCTCCCCCTAAAACCTCACATGCTGCTCACAGGTGGGCTTTCAGAGCTGGCTGGATCTAGGGTGTGTGATGCTGGGATTAAGGGTGTATGTTTATTAAATTAGTTCACCGATTGGTTTAGCATATTTCTCCCTGTGGGTAATGGGAAGACCCACCCTAGGTGTGGGTGGCACCACCCAGAAGGCTTATAGCCTAGATGGGATGAAAGGAAGGGGAATTTGCTTTACTGCCTCCTGCCTACCCTGCCATGGACTGTTTCTCCTCTGCGATGCCCTTTGCCATGCTGCCCTGCCTTGGAGCCAGCTGACTATGGACTGAAACCTGTACACATTGTGAGCTGAAATAAGCCCTTCCTCCCTTAATTTGTGGATGTTGGGTATTTTGTCCAACAACAAGAAAATAACCAAGATAGTCTTTAAAATAACTTTATATAACTTTACTTTCTTCAGACCCCTGCTCTAATATACATCAAGTTTCTGATTTATAACCTTGACGTGACTGCTTTGTTGAAGGAAATGCAGTCAACAAAGCAAAGATATATAATTAAATAATTACAGAGTACTTTTATTGACATCCATGAAATGAAATGAAACATCATTTTTATATGTGAAAAATGTTTAGAGAGAAAATGAATGAGAATCAAATAATTATAATCCTTTTATCTGTGCATCTACTGTATTCCAGAAAGTTTTCTGAACTCTGGAACTCTAAAGCTGAATGTGATACCATCTCTATTTCTTTGCAGGAGAGAGACATGTATATCAGTAGGTAAGTATGACACAATGTAGTCATGGACATAGAAGGATATTGAATGAAATGCTTTAATACTTAAAGAAGGAAGCTGATGATTTGCCTGCAAAAGGTGGGGACTTTTTGACTGCCATTTAAGAATGAGTAGGGGCCCGGGGGATTTAGCTCAGTGGTGCCACCACCTGCCTTGCAAGCCCAAGGTCCCGAGTTTGATCCCCAGTACAAAAAAAAAAAAAAAAGAATGGGTAGGGGTTGACCAGGTAGATGGGGTAGAAGAGACAGCATAGAGCAGAGAGAGATGGAGAGAGGAGAGAGGGATGGAGATGAGAAAGGGAGTTATGAGTGACCATGTGGTTAGAAGGCAGGATGTGGGGAGGGAGGAGCAAGCATAAAGTATGCACCTTTCTGCCTGCACTGATGCTCCTGGTGTGTGCTCCATCAGTAACCGAGAGGGCTGTACAATATGAAAGTTCATTTTGTCAGGCTATCTCATTAAATTTTAGGCTAATATCATGATGTAAGTGTTCAGTCTCAATAATACTATAAAACTTTAAGTAATCCAACTACTATTTTTCTTTAAGAACTGGCATCATTAAGTGTATTCAAATGGGAGGTCTTTTATCTATATATTTCTGGATCTTTACATGATTGGGGTCTAAATTTTAGGGTATCAATTTTGGGATTGTTTAAAGCTTAAATTTAAAAACTGGACTCATTAGAGTTCCTGCTTATAGCTTGATTCTTGCGGTGGCAGAGGGGGTTCTTCTCTGTGTTCAATGAGGGGAAGATTCCAGGAATGACTTTGTGCCCAGCAATTTTTGTAACTCATGCATCACAGTGATAGACAAGCCATATTAGAAATTCCTAAGGGTTAAAATCTTGTCCATAAATCCTAGTTTCTTCATCTTGCTTCTTTTGAATTTTTATGGTACAAATGGCTTTCTGTTACATTCCAAAGGCATTCTGAAATTGTCATCTTGCTTGACTTCTGCCAAATTTGAAGCTCTGAGTGCATCTTTTTCTCTTGAGTTTTTGGTTCCCTAAATAGTTTTGGATTCTCTAACCCTTAAAACTCATGCTTAGGAGATATAAACTAGGGATTAGAGGATGGAGTTTGACTTAATCCCACTCTTTTTAGTATGCTCCTCACCAAGCCTTCTGCTTTCCGGGTGTGTTGAAGACAGAAGTTGGTCTGCTTCCTTTTCCCAGGGAGTCAACCTCTTGTCTACTGCTTGGGTGCATGAAGGTTTGAGCTGTTGCTGTTTTTCCTGGCTGAGTGGGGTCTGAAATTGAAGTCCTCCTTCCAAGTTTGAACAGTTTCCCGATTCCTTTGTCCAGCTCAGTGCTCTTTCTGAAGGTTCTCAGCTGATCTCCTTTGTGCTGCTTCCAGATTCTTCTCTTCAGCTCTGTCCCTGACAGCTCCTCCTCTCTCAGAGCAATTCAACCCTTTTCAGTTTTGTCAAGTCAACGACTATTTGATGAGCTTCTTTTATTTATTTATTTTTTCCTATTAAGTTTATTGGTACATTTTAGATATACAATACAGTTACATTCATCATTGGGATCTTGTACCTTTACATGATGTATCTTGGTTCTTATTTTTCCCTCATTCCCCTGCCCTCCCTTCACTCCCTCCACCCTTTAATATTTACAAAGATTTTGTTTCCATTTTTTTCCTTTTCTCATATTTTTTTCTTTTCCCTTCTTTCCTTTCCCCTACCCCTCCCACTTCCCCTACTCCTTTAGGCCTTTTCTTCCTATTTCATAAATATGTTATGGAATGATAAGAAAGACAACCAAGTCAAAGAAAATCAACTTGAGTCACGCTGAAAACACTGAATCAGCCCACTGCAGACAGGCAGGTCTGCAGACAGGGTCCTGAGGTCGTGAAGGCAAACTCTTAGCTGCACACCCCACATAAATGAAAGAAAGTTAACACTTCAACATATAATGGCGCAGGATAGACATTTCTATTCCAAAAGGTACAAAGAGGGGGATAAAAAGGAATGGGAACAAAGCAAGACTAAATCCAGCAAGGATTAATCCAGCAAACATTAAATCCTATAGTTCCATTATCCAATATCCCATGCAATCTGTGGCAAGTTGTGAACTCCAAAGGGCTTGAGTGGCTCTGCCCCCTACAGCACTTCCGGTGGTTGTAGCTACCATGGCTAGTCTCTTTGGCCAGCTTTGCTCATTCCTTGCAGCTTTCCTCAATGATCTATGTTCCTGGCTTCTCCCACCTGTTGAAGTTTGCACTATACCTTCAGCTTCACACTCAGTTTCACACACTGGCCTCCGAGGTCTTCTTCTGAAATCTGAGGGGAAGCCTACCTCATCCCACCACTCTTACATTCTGCATGCACCTAAAAGCAGCACCAAGTGGTCCATGCCAAAGTCTGCTGCCAGCTGAAGCAGTAGCCAGGCTTCCTTCTTTCTTGGCTGTAGAAATGAGTAGTTGGATTACTGAGCACCAGGAACCAAATCCTGAGGAAGAACTTCCCTAGGTCACTGCCATTCCAGAACATGGTGCTCTGGGACTTTCTTCTCAAAGCAAAGTTTTTCACATTTGTAATTTTGAGGTTGCAAAAGCCAGAGTCCTGCTGGTTCTTGTGATGTCTTCAGGCTACCTTTTCTATTCCTATTCCTTCTCAGCAATCAAGCTCTCCTCTTCTCCAGCTTTGCAGTCTGCAGCTTTACTAGAACTTCCTTTCTGGCAAAACTCACATTTTAAATCATTCTGCTGGGCTCTTTGCTCTTGATTCTCAACATAAATCTGATTAAAAGCCCCCAATAGTGGCCATGCCACCACCTCAACATTAGACTGCCTTGAAATTTCTTCTGGCAGATTAATTAGTCTGCTGGCTTTAGTCTCAGTTCCAGGCAAAGTCTCTGGACATGAGCAAAATGCAGATGAATTTTCTGCCAAAGCATGACATACATGATGTGGAGTCCAACAGCCAATGCAGTCCTCATTCCCAGCAGAAACCTTCTAAGATTGGTCTTTATTGGCAGCATTTCTATCAGCAGTCTGGTCTTCTGAGCTGATTAGAATCTCCCATCAAGTACAGCTTAAAGCATTCCAGGGCTGTTTCTTCAGGTGGTATCTCCAAACCTTTCCAAATTCTTCCCACAAGCCAATTCCAAAGGTTCCTGAACCACATGGTCAGGTATACTTACAGCAACCTCATTTCTGTATCAAATTTTTTCTTAGTTACTTTTCTCATTGCTAAGATAAAATACCTGACACCCACAGGTAAAAATGAAAGGTTTACTTCAGCTCAGTTTGTAAAGGTCTCATTCCATAGTCAGCATGGCAGAGGAGAAACAGTTTATAGTGGGTTGAAGGCAGCAAAGCAGCAAGCAGGGAGCAGCAGGCAGCAGCGAAGAAGCAGCAGAAACACCTTCTTTCTGTCCCTCTATAGTCCATCCAGGCTGTATGCCTATTGATTGAGCCACACACACCCAGGGTGGAGCACCCTTAATCCCAGCATTACACACTTGGGGGACATCTAGATACAAGTCAGAACACCTTTGGAAGGTAATCACATCCAAGAAGTATGGCTAATCCAACCAGAGCATCTCTGTCCAAGCCTAGTTTGTTCTTGATAGATGATATGGTATAACAGTCAACATGTGGGTCCTTTGCATTCATGGTGAAATTCCTGTACACTGTCTGGGCCCCATAGAGGAAAGCATCTCCGTTGTTTGTGAGGCAGCCGTCAACATGGCTAGCAAAATTGAGGTGAGCACACATGGCCTCAGCTTCCCCTGCTGCTTGCACCCAGGGTACACCTAAGCACTCCAGCATTTCAAGGCACTCTCATAAGACCAACTGAAAACGTGACCTTCCTATTCTCTGAGGCCATGTTTTCTCAGAAGGCCCATACTGCATCTGATTCCTCTTGCTCATGACACCAGCTTTCAGCTTTGCTGGTTCCCCCTCCATAACAAACACCAGTCTTATATCCATTTGCATTAAATGGGAGACACGAAAAAATAAGTTCCTGAAGTGGGGCTTCGTAACAGTCCCCACCATTTTTCTAACAGACTGCGCCTCACACACCCAGATACTCAGGTCAACCACAATGGTTTTCCCACTAAGACTCCATAAGTGGACGTGTTGCTTCACAGGCTCCAAAATTTGCCACAAGTCATTCACTCCCATTCTGGTGATTATTGGACACCGCTTCCTCCTCAGTCTCAGAGAAGCCCCGCTGCCCTTCACCAGGGGACCCCAAGCCCAACTGCCCAGCCCCTGAGCTC
Source organism: Heterocephalus glaber (assembly GCF_000247695.1). The sequence goes on along the minus strand of NW_004624889.1, from coordinate 2,068,516 downwards.
CCAGCAAAAGGAAACCCGAGGTTCTCCTTTCCTCACGCAGAGCCCGTGCTTCGGGCAAGCGCTTCCGAGTTCTGCCTGATGAGCTTCTTTTTATCTTTTATAAAGTAGTTCTTGTCATCTCTGTCATTGCCTCTCCCATTCTTTTGATCTTTTGGGATTATAGCAGCTTCACTCCTTTTAGAGGGATTTTGGGAGGAAACTAACAATTGTTTGGTTTTAGGCTGTCATGTTAAATTGGGAATCTTCAGGACTGTTTTTCTAGAGACATAAACATTCTGTAAAGTTGCTGTTTCATCCTTTCAGTGGCCTCACTCATATACAGAATAAAATCTGAACTCCTATTGGATGTTTTCCAAAGCACTTCAAGATGTGGCCCTTATTTACCTGTCTTCCAGGAATGCCCTTTGCTTCCTTCAGTTATGGTTCTCTTATAAGAGTCAATGCAGGCAGAACTGTCTCCTGCCAAGCCCTGGCTGAACAGTATAGAAAAAGGAGGAGACCACTAGGGAGTAAATTTTCAACTCACATTATAGATGATGGGAAGACTCTGGCAACTTCCTCTACAGCACTCAGCATAATCAGGAAGCAATGACAAGCATGTAGAAGAAGATTTTGAGCTGAGATAAGAGGTCTAAGATCTTACCAGAACCCAGAGAGGTCCAGGTTCAAGTACAGTAGGTAGAACAGATGATAAAAGAGGGAGCTGACACAATACAGAAGCCCTCTTTGAGAGCCTGTCCATCTACAAGTGTCCAGGGTTGGCTTCTCACATGCCCTCGTCCCCCTCCCCGTTTCTGTCCCCATTGTCTTCATCCAACTAACTCCCTCTATTTTTTTTACACTCCCCTCCATCCATTCTCTTTGTATCTGATTGAATTACAGGCTCCAATTCTTCCCTCCTCTACAGTAATAACACATTACTTTGGCCCAGGCCTCATGGTGGGTAACTGTATTTTCTCACATCTTGGTGTTAACTTTCTCACGTGACTTGCTTTGGTCTCTGGGAACCTAAGGCACAGCACAGTCAGAGGCTTCAACTGTCCTGATGCAGCTGGGCTTGCCCCTCTGTGCTTTTGTACAGCTATGGTAATAACATCTTCTGAGAATGGATATGCATTGCTTCCTCCCAATCTGGACCCAAGGTTGAGCCATGTAGGGCAGAGCCACCCATGCCACCCAGAGATTTGCTTCTACTCTTCCATGGCACTAAAATGTCCTGGCATCTCTCATGAAGAGAAAGTTGAGGGACAGAGAAGCTTACTTCAAGAGATGAGCTCTTGCCACAAAAGCAACAAAGCATATGGTAGTTGATGTAGGTGTAGGTAGAGGGATGATTGGAAAAATTGTCTACAAGGTTGGGAAAAAAACAATCTATGTTTTGTAGTAACAAAAATTGATAAAGGAATTGCCAGATGTGTGAAGACAATGCATCAAATGAACCTACAGTGTTCTCATGAGGTTAGCAAAGGACTGGACAATTTACCTGAAGAATCTAAAGGGAAAATAAAGAGCTAGGGAATTTCAAGTTTAAAAATATAAAAGGAAGCCCAAGGGAATGATCTCAAAAATGTCTTGTACCCACAAGGAGAGCATGTGATTTGAAAAGAATTATGAGTGAGGTTTTGTAACGAATTGACACAAATCAAGTACATGAAAATCCACAAAGATTTTTAAGAGATATACTGACAAAATCACCAGCTTAAAACAAACAAAAAAAGTACTTGCTGTTTGAGTTATAAAAAGGAATCTGGGTCTCTATTTTTTACAGGAAGGAATATATACATTTAATTAATGCCACGTTTCTTCCTAAGCATTGTTATAGTGGTTTCCTAATTTTGGTATATTGTGTTTTCATTTTTGTTAAGTTCAAAATGTTTTATAATTTGTCTTTTTTATTATTTATTTGACCACTGGGGTACAGAGAAATTTATATATATTTGAGGATTTTCTAGGTAGCTTTTGGTTATTGATTTTTAATTTAAGTCTATTGTAGTTACAGCATGTACTCTCTTTTGCTTACAAACCTTATAACAGCACATTTCCATTTCTTCCTGTCATTTGTGCTATTGTCACATATCTAACATTTACATATGTTTTAAACTGCATACTACATTAATATTGTTTTTGTTTACAGACTCATTTATCTTTTAAAGGTATTTATGTATTTGCCCTTTTGTCTCTCTTCATCCCTTTCTTTAAATCCATATTCCTGTCTGATACATTTTTCCATGTCTAAGATCTTCTTTACTGGGTGGTTTTTGGTGATAAAATCTTCCAACTTTTGTAAATCTAAAAAAGTCTTTATTTCACCTTCACCTTTGTGGGATATTTCCACTGTGTAGAGAATTCTGCTTTGGTGTGTTTAATAACATGAAATAAGCTGTTCCAATGTTGTCTTGCTTGCATTGTTTCTGATGAAATCTGCTGTCATTATTAGCTCAGTATAAAACAATCATCCAACCACCCTCCAGCTGCATTTAAGATTTTCTCTTTATCACTGGCTGAGAGCAGTTTGATCATGCTGTATCTCATGTTTTCTTCATATTTCTGGTGCTTGGGTTTATTAAGGTTGGGTTTGGGAGGGCATGGTTTTCATCAAATTTGGAAAACTTTTATCATTATATACTCAAATATTTTTTCTGTCTTCACTTTTTTCTTTCTTCTCTTTTAGGAGTTTTAATTATACGTGTCCTCCTTCATCTCACTGATGCTTTCTTTTCTATTCTAATTCATTTTGTATAACTTCCAAAGCTGTATCTTCAAGTTCACTCGTCATTTCTGCAATTTCTGGTTGCTGTTTATACCATCTAGTGCATTATTTGTCTCAGACATTATAGTTTTTGTCTCATGAAGTCCAATTTTAGTCACTTTAAAATTTTCTATTTCTCTATACAACTTTTTAAATCTATGGAATATAGTTTTTTGTTTTTTGTTTTGGTACTGGGGATTGAACTTAGGACCTTGGGCTTGTGAGGCAGGCAGCAGAACCACTGAGTTAAATCCCCAGCCCTGGAATATAGTTTTAATAACTGTTTATGGTCCTTGTCTGCTCATTTTAATATCTGTGCTTGTTCTGGAGTAGTTTTGATTGATAAGAATATTCTTCTCATTATGGTTTTTGTTTCCCTGTTTATTTTCTTGACTGAAAAATTTTTATTGAATGCCAGACACTGTAAATTTTACTTTGTTGGGTGCTGGATATTTTTATATTCCTTCAAATATTCTTCAGCTTTCTTGAAGTATACACTATATTTTTCCTCAGAAACACCTTGGTCCTTTAAGGCCTGGGTCTTGCATTTTACTTGTTAGGCAGGACCCAACCAGCGTTCAGTCTGCTACTAGTTACTATAACTGAGGCAGAATCCTTTTGCATTCTATTACATGCTATGAACCATGAAGTAGTGTATTGCACTGTTAGCAACAGTTATTCTTTTTGTTCTTATATCAGTACTGGGACTGTTTCTCTAATACCTTCTGGAGTTCCTCCCCCATGCCCGGACACTTTCCTCACATACAGGTGCTGACCCATACTGAGCTCGTTATGAAAGGATACACTCTTCAGATCAATTTGTAGTTCACTTTTGAGCAGCTAGATTAAAGATGATTCAACTTTTGTGTATATACTTATCTCCATTTTCTTTTTATCAATAACTACACAATAATTTTGTGATCATAAAATACATTAAGCTATTTCTCTTTTGAAAAATATTGAATGCCTGGGAATAAGTAGAAAGACATATACTAGCTACCTGCTTTCAGATTAATACAATAGATCAATAGCAAGGATAGAAACCATAATTATAGTGATTGATAAATTTCAGATAAATCTGAATCTCACATTCTTCATAAAATAATTAACTCCAGCCAAATGACAAGTCGTAATATATGCTTTAAAATGTTAATATTCTTTATATATAAGAACAATTTTCTAAAAATTCCCCAAGTACCATAAGTAGAATAATGTACAATAATATTGAATATTTACAATACAAAGACACAAATGTCAATAAATGTGATACATAATTATTACCATAACTAACTAAAATGCTAGGAAAATGACACAATAAAGAATATCCTTGTTAAAAGTGGAACATCTTTAATATCACCTTTTGAGTAACATCTATGATGTAGGATTCCTGAAGCTCACATATAAACATGGAGGGGGGGGTGTCTTTTGATATACCGTGTTCTTCTCAGTGGAGAAAAGAGTGCCAGACATGACAATGTACCAGGATTTGTGATTTGAGTGTGGGTGCTTCTGGCGGAGGCTGGAGGAGCAATGTGGTGATGGTAGAAATAGCAGTCTTTGGAAAGAGATGCCTATGTTGAGTTTCTCCTCATCACTTCACTTACTAGGCTCCACTAGCTAGGCCGGGCCTTGTTAGGTTGTCTCTATGTGCCTGATTTTACTCATCTCTAAAAGAAGGATATTAATCTCCACCATAAGGTGTTGTTTTTGTTTTGCTAATTGTTTGCTTGTTTTTAAAAGTAAATAATTTAATACATGCAAAGCCTCAGGAAAATTGCCAAGAGCACTGTAAATGCTCCATGTATTTACTTATCACAGAAAGTTTATGTTTATTTAATACAAATTTTGAAAAAAGCTGTCTCAAGAGAGAAGAGCAAATTATAAAATATATGACCATTTCATCTCTCAAAACGAGACTAAATGAAAAACACAACAGAATATTTTCAGTGGTTACTTCTTGGTGACATAGTTATTTTATGGTGAAAGGTTTTATGATTTAAAAATCACTTCAATTAAATGTAAAACATAGAGGTTAAATATCTTAAGATGCCTTCCCTAGTCTCTTAATCAAAGTGAGCTTCTTCCTTCTTAGTTCTCTCTTAGCTTCTATGAGAGAATTGTGTTCTAATGACTTGTTTACATTTCTGTCTCCACCACTCTACTTCCAGCTCCTTGAATGTTATGTACCAAATTTTGTTTAACTTTATGTCCTCACTATCTGACATGCAACAGAACTGTTAGGTACTAAAATAGCACCCAATAGCCAAATAGCTCAAAATCAAAGACCCCCACTGTAGCAAATTCCCATAGGTGGTAGAGGGACCAGTCTTCTTGGTAGTCCACGTTGTGGTATAATTTTATATTTGCAAAGTGAAAAAGATATCAATTACTGAAGGTAAAGTTTGACATCCCAGGTAGTAGTAGTAAACTAGTGTGCCTTCAGTGGAAAGTTTACAGAATTAAGGCTGGTGTGTGAGTGTGCGTGTGTGTGTGTGCAGTGTTTACATTTACGAAAAGGACACCTAGCTTTGAAAAATACTGTTCCAAGATGTGTCATGGAGAGAGAGACTCTGCAGTACAGAGGACAATGCTAGCCCCCCTTTATTCTATGGGTCCTTTTGCTCCCCATGCTGGTCTCCTGGTGTTGGTACACTTTTTCTGTCACTTTTGGTCCAAGCGGGGTGAAGATATTTTTTTGTTGGAGCTAAGGAAGCTCATCATCCTCTGTTGGGAGCAATGCTACATAATTTTAGGGAAAAATCATTTGATTAGGCCTAGTTCTCCAGCCTACAGGCCAGCTATGGAATTCTGATACATGATTCCACCTTGGCCTTAGGTCACAACTCAAAATAGTTGAGACCTCAACAATTCCATCTGTGATGCTGTGATGCTCCAGGGCAAGACCACACCTGTGGGAGACACCCTGGGAGGAACCAAATCTTTATCTGCATAGTTCCTCATTGATCTAGGGATTCCACCACTGCCCAGTCATCTGTTACATTTGTTTCTCCCAATGGACTAAATAAAAGGTGCCGCAAACTGGGGCCTTTCGTCTCTGCTGCCCAGAGCAGGACTGATCAGACCCAAAGCTCAGCTTCTTCTCAGTCTCATTTTTCTACCTTTCCTGTATAATAAGTTAATTTGCCTTGTGCTGCCATGGCTCGCAGGAGACTAGGACTCACTGCAGAGGTCCTAGTAAAGTCCCCTTTCCCTGTTCCCAACAATCCCCAAATGGCTCTGTCAAGTACTGTGGTAGGCAAAAAAGCACGCAATAGCAATCCAGAAAGTGCATAAATTATCTTGCTCATAAAGTAGACTTTCTATTCTTTCGAGCCAACCAGTTCCCATTCAATCCCTGTGAGCTCTCAGGAACACACAGCACCCACCAAGGAGCCCATTCGTGCTGTGTCCCATCCTAGCACTGCCTCCTCGCCACTCTGCCCTAGGCTTCCAGCTCCTTTCCCAGGCTTGGCCTCTGGTCTGCCAGCCCCATCTTTCCCACCAGCTGAGGCTGGGAGTGTTGTTACCTTAAGGAGAGAACATTTCTCTGGAGGGATTCGGACCTAGTTTGGCACAAGTTCAATAGAATTAAGAACAAAAACATTTTCAATGCAGAGTTCCCTAACCAGAATTGAGTAAATATTAAGAGTGCTTTTATAGCATGCATTATACAAAAGGGATTAACCATATTCTTCATTATGATCTGAATATTCATGATCCCAAGGAAAAAATTTGAGGAACTAAACGATGTGATTTTGTTCTTGGTCTTTCTGCTCCTACATGCCCAGTCAAGTCCCAGGAAAGCAACAGGACACCCACCAGTTTCTCTTTACCCACTGTGACAGTGAGGCCCAAATGTGCAAACAGAGTAGAGCTGGGCATGTGGGCTGCTGTGTCCTCCAGTTCCCTGTAACATAGAGATTTCAGGGCTCACAAGGGTGAAGGTGTCTTTCCTAAAGCCCAGAGCAGTTCCAAATGGGAAGCAGGCTCTCTAGGCTCAAGGGAAGCATGTTTATAGGACACGAGCAAGTCTTGCAGTAGAGAATGCAGAGTTCCAGGTATTTAGGGGCTTTTCTGCCTTTCAATCATTTAAAAACATTGCTTGTCATTTTTGGTCAATCTGATTATGGTTATAAAAAGAACCTGTAGATCAGTGCAGAACAAATGTGCTTTTCTGATATGAAAAGTATGGGATACACAGGGCAAGGTGTAACACAAGGAAAAATGAGAAGTGGACATTTATTGAAAATAGATTTCTTCACATGTAAGCAGTGGCAGTGTAATTAGTCCAACACACAGATGCAGCATGATTAATGGTATGAACCAAAAGTATGCCTCTAAATATCTAGGAAAACTGCAATTGTAATGTAACTGGAGCCATTTAAACTGTGCCCTCTCCTTTTGGTCTTCTATATTCTTTCAGTTGTCATGACCATTTCTTAATTTCAAAAAGTAAAATATATTAAGATGCTTCAAATCTCTAGACTTCTTTTCCTTAGATAAACTGATTTATATTTGGCTTTTCTTATACAGTTGTCACCACCATCCAGTGTCACAAAAAATTCCCACTAACAAAACACATAAGTGTCACTTTGATGAAATATGACTAATCTGAACATTATGTGAAAATCCCAGAGATAGTTACAAAAATAGGTGATAGTATGGGTACTATGAATAATTAACATTTCCATGGTTAAAACTATATTGTCATTCTCACAATGAGTCCCTATTTTAAAAGTTATAATTTTACAGAAGCATTTTATATCAAGGTTTAAGTTGTTTTTTTGGAGCTCTCAACCAGAGCAATTTTTAGAAAGTGATTTTCCCAGGCCGATTTGACATTTCGCAGTATTAGAAGCAACAGGACTGACTTCCTACCACAACTATGACTTCCAATCTTCTGTTGCTAGTGAAAGACGCTTGGAGAGAGGGAGGGGCGAGCCAAGGCTACCTGTGTTTCTGGATCCACAACCACTTCTGAGATGCAGGCCTGGGCTCCATAACAGCCAGCAATTGGCTCTGTTGCTAAAATCTTGTCTCTCTATTGAGTTTCCCAAGATTACCTTCCTATTTCCCTATTTCAAAGACCGTCGTTTATGAAGCTCTTTTCTTCCCTCTAATCACTAATCAGAAGGTTTTTTTTATTTCTGACATTCTTGTTGTAGACTGTTTTCCTGGTTCTTCTTGCTTTTGAAGACAGGAGTTTGACTTTCTATAATTTTAAATTCTTAGTGACATAACTCCTCTCCTTATAATACACAGATTTCATACTTCTGAGGCCCATGGCCCTGCAGGGTGGAGCTGAACTTTGGTTTCTTATTGGTTTGCTCTAGGTCCCTAGTGTTCTCGAGGCATTTTGTTCAGATCCCTGCCGTAGGACCTGCTTTTTTACAGGGTTCCCTGCCCTGACTCCTGAGGGAAGTTCTGTCTAATTCGTGCTCTGTCATCAGTTCTCTTCTCCACTGAATGAGAGGCTAACATAAAGACAAAGCTCCCGACTCTGATCTAGCCTAGCAGCTATAGGGACTCTCAATTGGCTCCCCAAATTGTGCTACCCTAGCCCGAGTCATGGATCAAGCATTCCACACCTGACCCCGGCAGGTCTGTAGTCTGTACTACACTTGCACCATGGACCACCTTCTTCCCCTCAAGGGGGGACTGGACAGGCACCAGGGTTATTCCTCTTAGTATCCTGAGGACTAAGCACATAGCAACTGCTCACTAAGTATTTCTTGCATAAGTGAGTCAAACTACCAATCAATCGAGATGTGTTTGATCTTCCTGCTAATTACTGCAATGAGTAGTCAGAATGAGGGGCTGTCTCTCTGTCCATAGGGCATAATGAATGCGAATTAAATGCACGATTTATCTGTATTAGCTTTATTCACCAACCAAATGAACTCACCACGTACAGACTGTTCCGCAGAAGGTGTTAATTCACAACGATTCAAATTAACATTAATATTTGCAGACATTGCCTTTCATTTATCTTAGCTCATTTACTTTATCATCAAATAAAGCTGAGCTAAATATTACTATATGCTGAAGAAATGTAAAGTGGTTAGGTAGCACAGGCAAGCCTTAGAAGGCATTAATCTTCATTACTGGCACAACATTTAATAATTTCCTTAAGGATACACCACTTGAGTTACAAGATTCCTCAAGAGAAAAGATAAATGCTTTCAGATAGAAACATCCTACATGTTACTCAAATAAAGGATTTCTTGTGACAAACTTTAAAATGGAGTCTCGGAAAACCTGGAAATATTTCTATGTGGTAGAATGTTTGAATCGGTGACCCTAGTTTCCCCATCTCCCTGTAGCCACCTCTTTTGATGTCACTCTCCCACACAGACCTTAGACTTGGCCACATGAAACAGAGAAAATTGGACAGAAGGGGCTTGAAAACGCTTGTGCCTGGCACCTGTGCCCTGGGACCCTTGTTACTACCAAGAGAACACCATCGAGCTGTCCTGTCAGGCGGGGTGTAGAGGAGGTCAGAGTTGTCCCAGCAGAGGGACATCAGGGGGCCCCCCAACTGCCTGGACGTGTGAGTGACCCCATCTGAGGTCAGACGAACTTAGTCCTGATCAGCAGACCCACTCAGCAGAGCCATCACCACGGGAGAAACTGTCAGAGGTGGTTTGAGCCGCTAACTTCCAGGTGGCTTGTTACCCAAGGGTGCTGTGGGATTCAGTGATTGGTCCTAGGTCCCATTTTCCTAGGAGACCAGGTGAGGCCTATAGTTGATGTGAGAATTCACAGTGGTTCAGATTTTCAAGCCTTTCGATAATATGAACTAGAGGGGAGACATGCAGATAAAAAGCTAAATCAGAAATTACATTTACTTTCAGACAGAATAAAACAATTAGAGAAGATGAGACCACTTTCAGAGTCCATACACTGCTCTGTGAGACAGGTTCTGGAAGCAAACTCCGGGCTGGAGTTCTGGCCCCAAACCTCAATCGCTGATCCCTGGGTAACCTTTGTCAAGGCACTTAATCTGCATTTCCTTTTCCTCTCTTGTAAAACCGGAAGACCTGCCAGTGGTTGACAGCTGTGGAAATAACACAAGAGCTATACAGAGGGACTTACAAGAGGTTTGACATGCAATGAGCAGTCAGCACAGTATAATGGTGAGGGGCAAAGTAGAATGGTATCAGATCTTACTATGCAGCAAGCAAGCATGAGGACATAACGTAGATCTCCAAAGAGAATTTCCTGGCTACTATCAGTTGTTTGTTTCTCTTTTGGATCTTTTTAAAGGTTAATGTCACTTGCAAATTCATTAAACAACAGAATTCAAAGTGCCAGGGAATAGCAAATGTGATTCCACATTGTATGATGATGGAGAAACTTAGGAGCTTTCCTGGAATGTAAGTTCGTCATTAGCAAATGAGTGCTTGGCTCATGATGTACTGGGAACCGCACACTTGGAAAATTCACTGTCTTAACCTATAGCTTGGTACAGTACTGTAGTACTACATCACGGTGCGGGGGGTCTGGGGACCTAGGGGTCCCTGTGGCCAGCCCTCCCGGTCCTTGGGTTCTTGCTATCACCCTGGTAAGGAATGCAAGGGTGGAGAGAGAGAGGATGACTCAAAGCCCAAGATCCCCTGGGTCGTCCAGTGGGGGATGAGGAACTCAGAAAACAAAGCAGTGTGAAGCAGAGGCTTACTTAATAATGTTGGGAAGGTGGGGGACAAAGCTATCGAGCAACAAGTTTGCTTGGCGGGAGAGCTCGAAAGGGAGAGCTCCTCAGGATGGCGTCCTGGCTCTGCCCGTTTTTTTTTTTTTTTGGTACCGGGGATCGAACTCGGGACCTGGAGCTTGAGAGGCAGGCACTGGAACCACTGAGCTAAATCCCCAGCCACTGCCCATTTTTATAGGGGCTTTAAGCCAATTAGGGCCTTAGCCTTTGTTGTTGGGGTGAGCTTGTTGCTGGGTGGGCTCAGGTTTACGGAGCATTATGGGGTCTCCAGGAGAGGAAAGCGGGTCTCTGGGAATAGCTGTCCTATGGCTGTAAAGGTCTCACAGAGGCCAATTTCCGGTAGCCAGGTGGTCATTTCCATAGCTGCGAGCCACATCAGCCAGGCCACGTTAGCCAGGCCCCGCATCTCGGCCGTCTCCCGTCTCACTGTCCCTACATTCCCCACACGAGCCTCCCACTGCCATGGACGGGGTTGGCAGGGCTCTTGTCTCTACCCCTTGGGGGCCGGCACTTGGTTGCCTGGATACTGGGCTAGTTGCTAGGGGTTTGGTCTTGTGTGCTGATGGGGGAACTGGGCAGGGGTGCGGTTTGCACTGGGAGGCCAGTGTCGCCCGCGCAGAGACAGGCGTCAAAGCGACGGTCAGCTCTAGCCCACAAAGCTGCTTGGAAAATGCTTGCTGCTCGCAGACACACAGAGCCTGGATTCTCTACCCCCTACAGGGGCTCGGGTCTCCTGACCTCCCCAGGGCCCCTTCTGGCCCTACAGTAACAGCAAAAGTAAGTAACCGAAGTCGTGTCACATCTGGGGTAAATGGTGGTGCTTGGCGCTTGAGTAGTCTGCACTGTGAGGGACGCAGAATGGCCATGCTTCACGCAAAGACAGCGCACATGAGGTGGCAATGATTCCTGAGGGCGGGTGCTACGCCAGCCACTGTGGTGGAGGCTGGGTGTGGACAGAGAGGCCTGCTTTTATAAAACATATCTTGCTCTTAGCAAGGTTTGGTCTGACTGACCCCTAAAGGCACTAGAGGAAGAATGAGAAGATGGAGGAGGAAGGGTCTGCTCCCTCCTGTCCCCGTGAGCTTCCTCCTCTCCTAACATCTAGGTCAGGTTTGCAGTTTCCGGCACTTGCAGAACTGGCTTTATGATGTCCCGAGTGGAGTCAACCCAGCTGAGTGCTCAGAGGTCTGAGTGCCACCCCCACAGGCCCTTGCCCTGAGATATGAATAATCTCAACCTCTGTCTTTTCTCCCTCAGTCCCCAGGCTGGTGGCTGCTTTTAGAAACTGCTACCTCTGAGATACCTTTTTATTCTTTCATTTATAAAGTTATCAACTTTATATCTATGTACCAATTCCATTAAGTTTCCCAGGTCCAAAAACTGGCACAGTTTCTGTCTCTTGACTGGATCCCCTGGAATCAGGAACAAAATAAAGTATCCTAACATAGACTTTCTAAAAATATATTTTTAAACAGACATTAATTCCGTGAATGTGGAACATGCAGATTGATGAGTTTTGCATATGGAGCCAAGATATATAGAAGGCACACATAGATAGGTAGATAGATAAATACACAGATAGATGGATAGATCATTTCTAGGACTCAAAAGCTTCTTTATGTTTTCCTATCAATCATCTTTAAAAAGTTAGTTGCTACTGAGCTTTATATTAATGGAATCATGCCATGTGTATTTTGCATGTGTGTCTATCTTCTTTAGCTACACAAAATATTTCCAAGATTCACTGATTTTTTTTTTTTTTTTTTTTGGTACTGGGGATCGAACTCAGGACCTTGCACTTGCCAGGCAGGTGCAGTGCCACTGAGCTAAATCTCTGGCCCAACTAATTTTTTGCATGTAGTGATTTGTTCTCTTTCACAATGTTCTGTGTGCTGTGGTATTCATATCATGGTTTATTTATCCGTTTCTTGTTAATAGACATTTGATTGGTTCCTAGTTTGCAGTTATTTTAAACAAAGCTGTTAGAAACATCTTGCACAAGTTTGGGGCAGCATAGACACTCAGTTTTGGGTACATACCCTGGAAGAAAATTATGATACTTTTAAAGAAAAAACATTCTTTCCTCTGTGTGCTTCAGTTTGGATATTTTCTATTTACTTGTCTTTGAGCCACTCATTCCACCCTCTGTTGTGTCTATGCTGAGAGACATCCACTGAATTTCAAATATTAGGTTGTTCACTTCTAGAATTTTCATTTATTATTCCATAATTCTGTTAAAATTCTCCATATTAATTTCTAAAATTTCTCTTATTAATATATTAACTACCAATAAATATTTATGTGGAATACATTTTAAAACCTCCTTTGAAATTTAATTTTGAGTACCAGTTATTTAGAAGTATGTAGTTTAATCTTCACATATTGGAATTTTTAATGTTTTCCCTAATCTTTCTTAGTTCAATTACAGTATATTTTAATAATATACTTTATATGGTTTCTATACTTTTAAATTTATTAAGTTTCTGATGGCCAGAATAAGGCTTTTCTGGTGCTTGTTTAAAGAGCTCTTGAGTGCATATTTTAGTGCTGCTGGGTGGAGTGTTCTCTAAGGCTCAGTCAGATCAAGCTGGTGCGTAGTGTTAAGATGCCCTAGTAACTTACTGATTCCGTATTTGCTTTGACTTAGAAAGGATTCTTGTCCTTTTTTTTGAGATAGGGTCTTGCTATGTGGCCCAGGCTGGCCTTGAACTCATGACAACCCTCCTGGCTCAGCCTCCCAAGTGCTGGGATTACAGGTGTGTGTCACTGTGCCCCACTGACATCCTCACTCTGAATTTGCTCATTTTTCCTCCCATTCTACCAGGTTTTCTCTCGCATATTTTAAAGCCTCTATTTTAGGTGTGGATGCACTCAGGATTCTTAATCTTAGAGAAATGACCACTTTATCATTTGCAATGTCCCTCTTTCTCTGCGATAATACTGTATTCCTTGTTCTCAAATCAACTTTATTCAATATTAATACAGCACTCCAACTTTCTGTTGATTAGTATTTGCATGATACATACTTTATTTCTGTTCTTTTGTGTATGTGCTCATATTTAAAGTAGGTTTCACACAGACAGCATATAATTGGGTCTTGCATTTTTATTTAATATGACAATGATATTGATTTTTAAATTGGTAGCTGAACCCATTTATGTATAATGTGATTATTAATACAACTGGATTATTGTATTAATCATCTTTCTGCTTTCTCCACCTATTCTTTCTTATTTCTCTTCCTCCTTTCTTCCTCTTTCTTCTTCTTCTTCCTCCACTCTTCACTTCTTCAGATTAAGCATTACCAAGCATAACATTTTAGGATTTATTTAATCTCCTTTATTGATTTGTTATGTATAGCTCTTAAAAATCAGTTGTTTTGCTGTCATCAACAATAAACATTTAATTAATCAGACTCTATCTTCAAATATTATACTACTTAAGGTGTAGTGTGTACTTAAGGTATACTGTATCAACAGTATACTCACCACTTCTCTCATTACTTATACTATCACCATACATTTTAGCTGTCTATTTGTTATAAATACACAATAATTATTGCTTGAAGAAGTTCCTTTTATATTTCTAATGAAGTAAGTCTTCTGGTATTGAATTTCCTCAGTATTATATATCTAAAGTCTCCCTTTTCTTTAAATTGCATTTTGATATGGAATTCTGGGTTGACAGGTTTTAATTTTTTAACATTTAAAGATGTCAGTTATTATCTTCTAGTTGGCATGGTTTCTAATGAGAAATCTTCTGAAATTCTAATCTTTGTTCTTCTGTAGGTAATATGTATTTTTTTTCTGGCTACTTTCAAGATTTTCTCTTAATTCTTTGTTTTTAAGCATTCTGAATTTAAAATATCTGTGTAACTTGTATTTATCTTATTGGTGTTCTCTCAGCTTCTTAGATCTGGGTCTTGGTATCTGTCACTAATGCAAAAATTGGGGCTATCATTTTCTTGGATATTTCTTTTGCCTAGTTATTGTCATTCTTCTCTTCCTGGGATCAGACCTGTAAATTTTAACAAGTGCATATATTAGCTCGATTGATGGATTGACATTGTTCATAGATTTTGAATGCTGTTTTAAAATTTTTCCCCTTTACTTTGCCACTCTTGTTTTTCCCTTTCTGTTTCATTCTGGGTGATTTTTACTGAACTATCATCAAATTTTCCTGAAGTTCATGGATCTTTCCTTGGAAGTGCCAGGGCTCATGATGATCCTATGATAGACAGTTTTCTTTTGTCATTGTATTTCTAATTTCAAATGACGTAAGCAATTAGAATTTCTATAAGAAAGCATGTGTAGTTGATTCTTTAACTTACTGTTTTCCTGTACCTTCTGAAATACTTCAACTGATCGTGCATTTTGTTCGGCTCTTTCACTAGAGTTTAACACGTTAATTATAGGTACTTCCCATTTATTCTCTGGTTATTTTGTCATCTATGCTAGCCGTGGTGAACCTGGCATGCGTGCCACATTGGGCTGTTTTTTATCATTGAAGCAAACTTCTGAAAGGTTTGTCAGCGCTGAACTATGCCATCATATCTGGGTCTGCTTCTCATGATTATTTGTGTCTCAGGATGTGGTTTTCTTACCTTTTTTAATACCTTGTGGTTTTGTTACTGAAAGTTAGGCATCTTGGATAGGAAAGCCTGTCATGGTGCAGTTGACATGCCTAGGAATTGACCCTCTCCTCCTGTTGGATCTGCGATGTAGGGGCTGGAGTAACTGGGGCAGGGGGAAGGGCTCAGCTGGGTAGGTTTGTTGTTGCTATGGCTACATTTAGGGCACCCACCGTAGTCTTCATCTCCTTCAGGAGGCCGGTTGGCTCCTGAGGATTTTCATTACTGGGGCCCCCTTGGTCATGTCCAGGGCGGTGGTGCACAGCGGGCTCCTTTCCACGCCCCATCCCTCGTCCCTCCGCTGTACTGCTCCTGGCCACAGCCCCATGTCCTCTGTTACTTGATGC
The DNA here is from genome assembly GCF_000247695.1 of Heterocephalus glaber. The sequence continues at coordinate 2,053,079 of NW_004624889.1, read as the reverse complement.
TTGTGAGACTGTCAGTAGAGGGCGGCAGTGGGGCATCTCGCCTTTGCAGGGTACCCTTCCTCTTGGGTTGGCGCATGGTGTTGTGTCTCCGGGTCCTGGACTATGAAGCCTTACTGCTTCCACTTTCCTGCTCTAGTCTTCAACCTCACATGCAGACCTGCCCTTCTTTTAGGGGCAAGATTTGTTGTTTTCCCTTTTGCTAGCTGCAGTGGGTCTTTGCTAGTATGCTAAGGGTCCCGGTGTGTGCACTACTTCTGTGGAGCATGGAAGTGGGCAGGGAAGTGTAGGGGTATCCAGGGAGGGAGTTGTGTCCCTCCGAAGGGGACTGATCTGCATGAGGAGCACTTTTCTGAAATGATCCTTCGTCTTTTCTGTGACTGTTCTTTCTTCATGGAGAAAATCCCTAAACAAGGTTATTGAATCCTTTTATCTTCTCATCTCCTAAGAATTTCACACACCCTGTAGGGCATACTTGGCCTCTGCCAATCCACCAACCACCCTCACTGAATCTTTACTGGTGCTCACTGGCATCTATCTTAGAGAAGCTACACATGCCTTCTCACTTCCCGTAGGCACCTGTCCTTTCTTAGATTTCGGACTAGTTAGTTGCCTTGCAATTTCAGCTTTCAATGGTTTCAAGAAAACTTGTGAATTCATTTGGCTCTGCTACATTATGTGGGTGAAAATGACACTCTTTCCAGCTCTCTATATCCTTGGGTGAAAAGTAAATTTGATATTAATAAAGTGTCATTGTAGGAATGATCAGAATTTCATAACTTCTTGTAAATTAACAAACTAAGGTTTTATGAGACCTAAAAAAGGAAGAGATCTACAAGTAGATGAAGATGTGTTATCTTTTATTCCTAAAATGCTTGCAAAGCGCTTCCTATCATGCTCTAAGCACTGCAACGGAAGGTGGGTTAGAGTGCCAGATTCCTTGGAATACATGAAATCATTTCAAAGCAATGCGGGGTTGAGGTTCTCAATTCATGTGTTGCACAAAATTATCATTAAGGCATCATGGCTAAACCAGCGGAATTTTCTTCTCTCTTAGTAACTTATAAAATAGTATGGCTTAGAATAATCACACCCTCTGTGCTGTAAGCAGCAGGGAGGGTCTCGTACAGAAGGAATAGCTGGTGACTTGCACATTAGGGTTCGAGACTTCCGTGCTAGAACAATGAAATAGAAATGGTTGTGGAAGACTGCGAGAGGAAACCTTTCTTATTTGTGATTGCCTTAAAATAAATATTCATGAAGTTACCAGCTTTACCTTGGATAATAGGAAAAAGAGTTTTTAATGTCTGGGCACATAGATCAGGATATTTCCAGAGGGGAGAAAGGAGATGAAAAAGCCCACGAGGTGTTACTGGTATCCAAGAGGTGCAGCGTGGAACACGGGTGCTGCAGGGAGAAAGGAAAGGCCGAAAGATGGGGCGTCCGTGGGTGGGAACAGGCAGCTGAGCCGATCGGCTGTGCCAGCTTTCAATACCGAGTCAGTCTTTTCTTTACATATGGGCCTGAAAATTGTAAAAGAAGTCTAGATTTATGACACTGAGCTTATACGTTTCCCAAGGAGGGCAGACTCCTTTGATATTGTCACAATACACGTAGGGAGAGATTTGTCTGTGGTTTGACCCTGTTCATTCTAATTTTCAAGGGGCTGTGAGTGTCCTGTGGAATTGTGGATGTTGGCTTCTTGAAGCAAATGGGTCATCATTAGAGAAAATATTTATTTACAGTCTTTCAGCATTTCTCAAATCTTTATAGTTCTTAATGTGTTATTTTTGTTCAAACATTCCTCTCTCAAAAATTCCATAATAACTTTCAAGCCAAAAGTTATGAGTGTGTAAGACTGAGGTCCTATCCTTCAAGAACTGCTTGATATATTTAATTCATTGTAGGATGTTATCTTTAATGATTGATTCTAAACAAAATGTAAGATGTGCGTGTTAGAGAATAAAAGGAAAATTGGGAACAGACTAATATTTTATTTCCTACAGTTTAGTTAGTTGTATCATTCATAAAAATTCCAAGTGAAGAGATATGCCACATGCTAGTGTATTTTTTGTAATGTATTTCTTTGGTAGTATTTTAAATAACAGGGAGTACCAAAAAACTGATCATTATGTAGGGATTTAACCTCAGCTAGCTATTTTATAACCAATGCTTTATTCCAACTCTATAATTAACATCTAAAATTAACATTTTTCAACATGACTTTAAACATTAGAGAAGCTAAGATATAAATACTTAAAGTACTATTGCTTTGCACTTTTTAGGCCTTTCAAAACGGAACTAAAGGCAGTCTCTCTCCACATGAAATATGGCATAGTACATGATTTGGAACTGTTCTATAGTTTTAAATATTTTTTATGCAATTGGGTATAACTATTTCCATATGTTTATGAAGAGTGAGAGGAGGTAGCGGCAGAGATGCTGAGATCTTCTGTACCCCTTTGCAGCACTAGCCACATGAGAGAATGGCCCCTTCTTAGCTTGAGTCTACTGGTAAACAGAATTGATCCATTTTCCTTAATACTAACCTGAAGATGCTGTTTAATGCACCATAAACAAATCTTATGAATTTTTTACATGATTAAAATGGTCATAGCTTTCCAATGCTTCTTGCTGATTGAATCTGCCACTTCTGTTTACTAGGAAAATAAATAACACATGTTTGCTCTTTTTCTAAAAGGTTCCTATTTATTCTGTGGTCATTTCCCACTTATAGTATTTCCAGCTTAATTTCATAAAACAGCTTTTATATGACTTGAAAAAAAGGCCCTTCTTGTACATTGTCTTCAAATATTTTGCCTTTGAGCTCTGGACTTTTATTTGAAGAAACATCCAATCAACCATTTTTTCTTCCTTTCTTTTTCTTTAATTTGAGGCTGGTATTAGAGTTGGAATTTAAAAAGTGAAACAGCTGCATGCCCGGCATATGCGTGCAGAACAGGCAGGATTCAGCTGTTTGAAAATTTTTTCTCCACTATATTAGCAATGCTTGTGCCTAATTTATAGTTGTCAAACAAAGAAAAACAAGGTTTAGAGGGCATTTGTCTGCCAGAGGACTCATTAAGATGAACAAGCAGACAGAGAAGACTAACAAGAGAACTCTCGGTGTTATCATTTCTTAAGTCATAAAAGTTATCAGTAATGCTATTTATAGCTCTCTTCCTATGATTTAAAGCTGTAAAGTTTAGCAAACATGGCTAAATCATATCTTCTGCAGGCAAATTCCCAGCATGGCATGCACACCTTGTCATGTACTTTACATGCATTCAGATTGAGTCTGGTCTGCCCTGTGCCACTGATTTTGTGTTGAAACACAAAGCTCCATGGACACATGGCTCAGGACAAACTCACTTCCCCTCCTCTGAGGCCCTGCCCCGCTCGCTGTGTTGAATATGATCCCAGACATTTAGCTACTATCATGGGCTCTGCCTGGTTGGCACTAGCTAGTGAGTTTGTCTCACTCCCCTCCATTTCTACCACATGAGCTTATATCCTTTCCCCATTCTTGCTGTCCTTTTAGGTTTCAGCCCTCTGGGTGACAGTTGTGCAAGTCTAGAGCAGGAGTTAGGGCAGGGAGTTGTCACTTCTGGAGTTGGAGTAGCTAGTGCAGAGTTTCTGCCACTTGGGAGAGTAGAAACCGGGCAACTTAGAGTCCCTGTCCACCACACACTTGCTCCAGAGCTGCTGTTCAGAAGAAACTACCCAGTGTGAGCCAGGAACCTCCTGGGGCCTCTCACCTCCTCAGTCAGGTTCTGAACATGGGCTCCATGGCTTTAAGTTAGGCTCTCTGTAAACAGATGGACCAGGTTACCTATTTTCAAAGTGACAAGAGTCTTACATAGTAATTGTCCAACCTGTCTCTTAAATTACTTAAATTTCCAGCTGAGTATACAGATTTGTGTTGACAGAATGAATCCTAATATATAAGATTCATACAATGAACTGTGCGCAGGGTACTGGTGAGTAGTGTCAGGTACCCGGATGGATTCGTGCTTTAGGTGTGCTAACTCGTCTGATCTGTGTAATGACCTGGGAGACAGCGTCACTCCTGTCCACACATGAGGTACCCGAGGCTCAGGCACATGAATCAGTGATGGGGTTGGACTTCGAATCCAGGTTTATCTTACTTAAAAAATACATACTCTTCGTCATATTGAGCTGAATTCATCCTAAATTTAGTTGTAGATCTCTCTGTTTTGGAAATCTAAACTGGGGGCGGATGTGTTTGCATGAAGGAACAGGCCGAGTTTGCTTGGTCTGGAATGGAGGTGGCTGTTCTACTTATGTTCCATCATCAACGGAATCTGCAGCAACTGCTTTTGCATTTCCAGATGGGGAAAAAGAGGATTATGTGAGTTGTGTGACCTTGGGTTACTTAATAATTAGTAAGTGGCATATTGTGGCTGTACTGTATAGTACACACACACACACACACACACACACACACACACAAAGGGACTCTGTGTTTTAACCTTTTGGGAGCTTATGCTCCTAAATGTGGGAGAAACTAAGACAACTCTACAAGTAGAGTTTAAGGTGGGCTGAAGAGAGGAGTGTTCTTTCTGAAGGAGTGAGGGAGAATAGTCAGGGCCAAGTCAGCAAGATAGTGTTGCCTGGAGGGCTCTGGTGCAGCACCATGATTCCGGTTTCTTGCAGGGTGGTATAGGTTTGACTATAACAGCTGAGTAGGTAACTTAGGCAGTGTCCTCAGCTCACAGAGACCAGCTTGGTCCTGTCCAACTACTTTGGTTTTGTGTTTAAGGTATGCTGCTGACAGTTACTGCAAGGGTTAGATATCCTTCCACAAATGCTAGCCGCCCACCCTTATCTTTATTCTTATGGTCTACTCTTTTGCCTCCTTCTAATTCTCCCTGACCCTTTTTCAGCCATTAGTTCAGTAGATTCCAATAGTTCTCCCCCTCAGAGACACTGCTCCCAGAATCCTTCCCCTTTTCTTGTCAACTTTAACTCTTTCTGAAAACCTCCTCCCATCCTTCCCTGCCTACAGTTTCCTCGCCATGTGTTGGTCCAGATAGCAGATGGACTAGATGGAGAGTAAATGGTGACGTGGTCATCAGTGAAGAAGATGAGGTGTCTAAAATAGAAGTGAGTATTTTTGACATTTGGGACTGATTAAAGCCCAAGGGCCTTGTGATGATTTGGAGATAAAGGAGATTAGAGGCTGGAGTTATTGATTCTTTTAGGTCTGAAGTAATCACGGGCATTTCTGTTGAGAACTGAAAGGTGATGTGAAGAGTGGCAGGACTGTGAGCAGCTGAGGAAATCTGCCTCAGTGAGCCCCGTCTTTCCTAGCTGTGTGGGCCAGTGTCCGCAGCTAGACCTGGCTGGATGTCAGGCCTGGGCAGTTGTGCCTGCCGCCCTTGGCCGGGGAGGAGCACAGCTAAAGCCTCCAGGCTTCTGAGAGGCAGCTGAGCCCAGGGCACTGATACCATGGAGACTACTGCCAGACTCAGCAGTGAGAGACACAGCTTGCACGTGAAAAAGGCAAGACTACCCCATTGCTCAATCTGCAGTATTTGCTGGTCATTTGTGTGTGTAAATTAAAAATGAGAGGTAGAATTTTACAAAACAAATGGTCTCTTTTTATGATCTCTGTCTGTATACACGTTTTTTTCACTGAGCTAATCAGAGTGATTACACAATAGAATTAAGTTCTTCAGTGCTTACTGAACAACTAAAAAGTGCTGGATACACGAGACCGCTTCTCTTGAACTACTGTATCTCATTTAACTCTTCCAACGAACTCGAAATAATGGCGCTACCTTCATTTCTATAGAAGAAAGTCAAGTAACGTTTTCAAAGTGAGATAATCTTGCATTTGTCAAGTTTCAAAAAAAAAAAAAGTATTGCTCCAAACTGGGGTTGTCAAAGATATATGTTTTATAATGGACAGTGAAGAATGAGATAAACAGAGAGAAGAATGAAACAGTACTAGAGGTGAGAATATGGAAGGAATGAATACCTAGGCCAGTGAATAAATGAGCCTGTTTGAGAAAGAGAGCTTATGAATAAAAGCAGATGGAAATATATATTTGGAAAGGGAAGGTTGGCCTAAATTATAATGTATCTATGCAGATTCATACACCTCCATCTTACCTATATAGCTTCCCAATTCCATTAGGAGGAAGAGGATTTTAGTTTCATGTAAGATACTTTATAGTTATTTGGTTGATAAGAGATCAAAGATGAAAAAAGATTTTAGTTTCACATTCTCTAGCTTGCAGAGGTTTGGTTTTATAAAAGATGCCCAAGCTACACTTTTTGGATCTACTTCGTAATTTATGCCTAATATAGTCTACACCTCAGATATGTATGCATATAAAGCCAATTCCAAGCAACTTAAAAGTAACACAGGAAATTCAGGTTAACATTTGTCACAGTTTCCAATGGAAACAGCCTCTTCTATTTAACTTGTGATGAAATGAAAATGCTACACCTCATTTTCTCCCTCTCCATGTAATGCCTTCTTCTCTGAGAGCCAAAAATCTCCCAAACTTGGACATCACAGAGAATACTCTCTTTCTGGCCTTTATTGTGAGACACTGAGGACTGTTTTCTGTAAAGGACTTAAAAAATATGCATTGAAGAGATGATGAATGTTGCTCAGTGGTAAATCTTTGTGTAAAAATGTGTTAAATTTTAGTCATTTTCTGTGGGATTGTAGCATCAGCAACTGGCATGAGATGAATCAGATTGATGATTCCAGTTCTTTGCAAAGCAGACAGCATGATATAATGGCACTGAGAAAATCTCCCTTGGCAACTTTTGTAACCGTGAAGTGCAAAAGAGGTGTTAGATATTACTATACTTGGAAAGAGCAGGAGTCCTCATTTCAACTATTGAAATTATTTGAAGCCATCTTTTACCATTTCCTTCAGTGCTGATAATGTGAATATCATCAGCCTTTGATCCCCTGAGCAAGAAAGCCATACCTCGGTTTTCTGTGGGGTCCTGGAGCCCTTCATAAATCTAAGAATCTTTTCTATAAAGGCCTGTTTCAGATACATGTCCAGATATACTTTTTTCTTTGCATACATTCAACTTTGCCAAGTATCATTTTAGGAAATGAATGTTTCAGATTCTTTTCTTTTCTGCAACTGTCACCATCTTGCTTAGAAGGTCACCTTCTGCAACAGTTGAATAGATGCAATTCCTTTAAGAAAAATGTTAAGGTGGGTTATATATTCATAATTTTAGAGGAGACATGCATGCTTCAAAAATCACAGAGAGCAATTTTTTATGCGGAAGAAGTGTTAAAGGCTGTCAGGGTATGCCATTTAGGAGTTGCAGGGATTAACTGACCACCCAGAACTCTGAGACTATGCAGATATTCATTGTGTCAATTTCAAGCACAGAAGCGCTAACTTAACTCTCTTAGAGTACAGAGCAGGGAGAGACGAATTCCAACCGACTTCACGTAATTGTCTCTTGCCTGATGATAGGAAGCTGTTGACTACCATAGAACTGGGAAATCTGTTTTTAGCCACAGTTTGCCTTCCCCAGCCAACTCTCCTTTTTCCAGTTCTAACTAAGCTAAATCCCAGGAAACAAGGTACAGAAACCATGGCTTAGACTCCTGGAAAGTAGCTCCTTCATTGTGTGCTATGGGAGACAGCTTTGAGCATTGATATTACTCCAGAAAGCTGCCTTTCCAACGCAAGGACAAGGGACCAGGATCAGTGTCAACAGCAGGCAGCCCAGCTGGAAGCCCAGGTGATCATGCTGAGCCAACTAGAGGCAGTTCTGAGACGCTGAACCAGTAGCCCTGGGAGGTTGAGAAAACTGTGAGTCTTAGGAAGAAGCCAGAAAGGGACTTGGGAGAGAAAACCATCAGTAAATTCACATTCTTTCCCAGAAACACCACCACTTATATGCAAGGAACATTCATTATCTTTTGGAATGAATTTAACAAAAACCTCATAATTACAAGTTGAAAATGTATGTGTAAAGTAGGAGGGCTTTGATTAATACACATTTTTTTCTCTTTCTAAAAATTTGTTTTATTAGTCCATGTTTTTGGTATGTAATGTTCACATCCTTTGTGTGGAGTTGTGTGTGCATATAACACATTTCAATTTTTTTCACCCTCATCATTTTATCCTCATCCTCTTTGAGAAAGATCCAGCTCCCTACTTTCTATCATCCGCCTTTTATTTTTCTCTTTATTTATGATTTAGGTTTTTCATATAAGAGAAACCATACAATATTTAAGATTGTGTGTTTGATTTATTTCACTTAGCATTATTTTCAAAGACTGGATTCTAAAATTATTTCATTTGAAGTTCAGTGTGCAATATAAAGATACTATTATATGAGAGCAAAATATAAAAAGCTACTCAGGATCAGATATATATATATATATAGTTTACAGATAGTTGCAGAGTGTCTGTATTAGAAACTATGCAGTTTTCCTGTTTCCCTTTCTTCTAGGAATACAATTGGACCATTTCTCCCGGCCTCCCTCGTAAGTAGGCGGGGATATAGGTCTGAGTTCTGACCAGCTGAATGGGGGCAGAAGTGACAGAGACTCCGCTCGCAGGCTTGGTCCTGCACATCTCCCACAGGATCGTCCCGTCTGTCTCTCCATCCTGGTTGGAGGTCAGGACTCAGTACGGCGCTGTGAGACTAAATCTAAAGGACAGCAACACCAAAAAAGGGAAGAAACCAAGTCCCGCATCAATGCTGGAAAGGCTGCCCGCCCCCAAACACTTATACTGATCCATTACGTAAGAAACAAAGTTTGTTATCTCAATCACTGCGATTTGGGACCTGTTGAAGTTAGAATACCCTAACTCTGGAATGCAGGCAGAGAGACGAACAAACTGCTCACGGGCCCCTTTGGTCTTCCCCTAGACCTGGGCCTGGGAAATATTTATTACAATAATACCCAAAGCACTTTGCTTAGAAAAACACCCTTTCAACATGAAAGAATGCTTACTAAATGGTCACTAAACTGAAACATCTTTTTGTGTCAGTATCCCAGAATGGGTGCTTCTCAGTGGCTTGAATATATTATAAACCACCGGTATGGAACATAAGGAGAAATCTTTCGAAGTGATACATCCCGTAGTTGCAAAATGCGAACCTTAGGGTGAGGCTTTTGGAAGCAGAGTGGACACCTGGACAGCAGCTGGGAAGAAGCCCAGCTCCTTTGTCCAGCAGTGCCAGGCTCACCCAGTGCCTCTTCAGGAGCACACCGACAGGCAATTCAGATGCACAGCAGTGCACACTCGCAGGCACACGCACGTGCACACACCTACAGACTCCATGGCCCTCTGAACTGGGGAAACAATGAGATCAACAAAACTAAGCAGATTCCTCTGCTCAGATATTTCTTAAAGTCTGTGTCATGTTAATTTGCACTTTGACTCCATAAACTACAAATATGATGTGGTGTTTCCCTAATTTACTTCACCCCGAAAACTCTGTTCTTTCTGCCCACGGCCCAGTCTGCTGCCTGGTTGCACAGGAGGAGCCTGTGTGGAAGATGTGGCCTGCGCAGGTGGAGGTGCAGACATAGAGCTTTTGCCAAGGAAAACCATCTGCGCCGGGACGGTAGAAATGTCCACCTCTCTCCTCTGCTCAGAAGAAATCTCTTAATCCAAGGGATCTTTGTTTTCAGTGACACTAGGACTAAGAGAGAGGTTATCATCATATACAAATTGTATTAAAGAAAATTAAAGGTTCTTTTATAAATTCCATACACAATAGTTACTTAATACTTCAAAGAGACAAGAAACTCTTTGTCTTATTTTTAATAGCTTTATATTTTCCACATCTCTTTCAGACACACAAAAAAAGATGAGCATTTTATTTTTACAGTAAAGGGCAATTCTAGTGTACTTGAAGATTTTGGGTCTAAAGAAGGAACTCTAATGACTAGTTGGGAAGGAAACAAAATGCTGGTATTCCTTTGAATCTAAGCATAAAGGTTTTGGTGAAGGATCTCAAACCATATGCTATTTGTAGCCAAAATTATGGGAAGTGACATTAAAACATTTTTTGTCCAACAGTGTAATTTTAAGTCTCTATCCTCTTGGCCATATATCATCAAGTTGGGGTAGATTATTTAAGTTATTAATCTGGCATGCATTTTTCTCACATTTAAAATTACTCTAAATCAAAAATTCCTTGTTTTTTGTTAGGGAAAATGGGTTATCAATATTAGGCAATCAGTCAGATACAATTCAATTAGAGAAAACACAGAACTGCAAGCATTATTTTTTTCTTTGTGAAAATGCTGAGAACTTTATGTTTAATGCACTTTCCTCAATTTTCTCTGGCTGGAGATGATATATATTTGAATAAAGATGAACATTCATAGATGTTTTTGAAACCACATACTGTAATTTCAGCAGTGGGCTAAACAGTGTGCTGGAGAAACCCTGCCTGGGGCTGCAGATCTTGCATCTCATCACAGCGAGACTAAACAGCATGGCCACTCCTTTGTCAAGGGTTGGGCAGAAGAGAGCATGCGCGATAAACAGCACAGGCAGGAGTGGGTCTGTTTCCTGGACACCTATTGGTGACAGGCTCGCAGGACAGAGTGCCTCACAAGGACGTGTTTGTGGGTATCGGAGGCCTGAGGCAAAGGCCATGTGTTTATGCTAGAGGGGCCCTTCTCCCCTTGTGCTGGCTCCTGGCATCCACTTGCTCCCCACTCCTGGCAGGGGAAGCATGCCGACCTCCTGGCCTGGTTAACATGGCAGAATGTATATGTAAGCAGCTTGGATTTCCATACGTAACCCACACTGTTTTCCATTAGTGGTTTTATTCATATATATGCTTCTCAGAAGCGTGGTAAAGAATCTGTGTTCAGTGTAAAGAATTGATGCTTTTTATACATAGATAGCCTCATTGAAAATTTATCAAAATCCTGCCAGTCATCATGTATACTAGCCAAGAAAGCCTAGATAAAGTAGTAAAGTTATTAAATTACAAGAAACATTGGAAACTGTTTTGTTCTCATAACTCTTCATTAGCCAAATATTACTGGCCTTTCACTTTGGTCATTGGAAATTGGATTTGCATCTTATGTGCTGCTTTGATTGTACTAGATGCCCTTGTTCAGAAATTGTACCACATTGAAATCTAGAATTTCACGTCCTCTTAAGAAGGTACAGAACAATATTCCGGTCAATTCTGACCCATACGTTGGTGCTGTTTCCCCTGAAAATAAGTCTATCCATATTTCTCAGTAGAAAGACAGCTTTTATCTTTTAAAAATGGCATGTTGCAAAAATAGCTAAGGAGACATTGATAGGCATGAAAAACATTTTTTCCTCAAAGTTACCAAGCACACTTCTGAAAAAAAGATTATGATATAATTCTGTGGAAATCCTGAAGACCAGAAGATATGCAAAATTAAATTTAACAAAGTATTTTTGGCTTATTAATACATAAAGTGAACGATTTATATTTACTGCTCAGTAATAAATAAAAAGTGACACACTGGTGCAGTGTGATCATCACTGAGGCCAAAATGCAGAGTGTGCTTGGTTCCTACCACGGCCCTGCGGCTTTCTCTGGGCAACTACTCTGGACTCCCAACACCAGGTATGAACCCATTTTCATGACAAGGGGAACAGCAGTCACATGACCCACACTTTTCTCTTTGATACCTTCATTCACTACTGTAGCTGTGAGTTCCTCTCTACTGGAGCATGCAGCTTTAATGAATTCATTCCCAATAAACTTTTAAGTTTAGAGCAGTTTTGTATTTACAGGAAAGTTACAAATCTAGCACAGAGTTCCCATCTACCCAAGACCCAGCCTCCTCTATCACTACAAGCTGAGGTTGGGTGGCATGCTTGTCACAATTAACAAGCCAGTGTTGGTATCTAACCCCAACCAAGGCCTGCTGTCATTCAGATGTCTTTGGTTTCACCTGCTGCCAGCATCATGTCCAAGATCCCATTGCATTTAGTCAATGGTGACTGCATTTAGTCACCATCTCTCTGCAGGCTCCTCTTATCTGTGGCAGTTTCTCAGACTTTCCTAACATGCCATGGCCTTGACATGTTGCAGTGCTGAGCAGGTGTTCTGTAGAATACCTCTGATGTTTTTCTCGTGGTCAAACGAGGGCTATGGAGTTTTGAAAGATCATAGAAGTCCCATTCTCATCATGTCCTCTGAGGAGTACTCACTGTCTCTGACTTACCACCGCTGATGTAGATTTTGAGGTAGTATTTGTCAGTTTCTCTACTGGCAAGGTACTCTTCCTCTGCCCGCCTTTCCACACAGGACTCTTTGGAGGAAAGAGTCCTACACTGCACATGGCCAACATTTAAGAAGTGAGGGGTTATGCTCTTCCTTGTTAGGGCAATGTATCTTTATGAAATTTTTGAAATTCTTTTATATGAGACTTGTCTATTCTCCCTCATGTCTTGACTATTCAATTATTAATGTGTGACAATGTGGATCCAGGGGCAGTCACTTTATCCTTTAGTATTTAATGAAACCTTATTAACTTTAGCCCTGAAATTATACCATTTTGACCCACTGGGAGAAATTTTAGTTGCCTTCTTTACCCTTGACATATCTCATCAGTGTGTGTGTGTGTGTGTGCGTGTGAAGACTTACTTCTTACTTTTTTTCTACAACATGTGTGATGATCATCTTGCATACTCTTTTGCCAAACTCCTAAAGTCAGCCATTTCTCCAGGGAGTCCTAGTTCATTTTACTGGGCATGGCATCAGAAACCAGGATGTATGTATGTGCGAGCTGTGCTCATCGTTGTTGTGTTGTCATGGCTTCTGTGACCAGTCAGCTGACGCAGCAAGGTAGCGTGTGCACATGTGCACAAACATGTGAATATTTCTATCTGGGCGTATCTGTACTGAGACAAGTGGCAGCTCATATTGATGTCTACAACTGACCCCTTACCACAGGAGTCATTCTCATGGTGCCCCATCAGCACACTTGCTTGTCTGTAACTTTCTACTCCAAAAAGTGAGAAGCCCGGTGTTCACCATCCATTAACTGCTGCAGTGTATGGATAGTGATCTGATAATTATTAAAACCCATATCCCCAGTGAGAAACGATTCCATCAAGTAGCGCACAGAGTTTACACGCAGTTTACACACAGTGCCCTTTGTCTTGGATTTGAAGACTCCAGTCGTGCCCAAAGTTACTTTTTCCACAATTCCACCCACAACAGCTTCAAAAACATCAAATGCCTAGGAATTAATTTAACCAAGGAAGGGAAAGACCTCTATAATGAAAACTATATTACTCTCTAAAAAGGAGAGCCAAGAGGACATCAGAAAATGAAAACAGGGGGAAAGATCTTTTGTAAATGGGGAGAGCTTAAGAGATAGGAAGGGGAGGTAGGGGGAAGGGGATGTAAAAAGAGTTAAGATAATGTTGTGTACAGCTCTACATGATGAATGTGATCATTATGTACAGCGAACGTGCTAATGAAAAGTAAAATTTTAATAAGGAAGACTAAAAAATGTTAAAAAAGAAATGTAATGTGAAATAGGAAGAAAGGGGGCAAAGGGGAGGGGGAAGTGGGAGGGGTAGGGGAAAGGAAAGAAGGGAATGGAATTAATATGAGAAAATGAAAGAAAGGACACAAAGTCTTTGTGAATAGGGAGGGATGGAGGGGGTGAAGGGAGGACAGGGGATGGGGGAAAAAATAAGAAACAAGAGAGATTGTGTAAAGGTGCAAATTTCCAATGATGAATGTCATTATATTGTACACCTAAAATGTACCAATGAAGGGATATATTAAAAAAAAAGAAATGTAAAGATATCTCCCATTCTCAGATAAACAGAACCAACATTGTCAAAATGGCCGTACTACCAAAAATGATATATAAATTTAATGCAATTCCAATCAAATTGTTTTGCAAAAAGAGATAAAACCATTCTAAAATTTATATGGAACTAGAATAGACCAGAATAGCCAAGGGGATGCCCAGCAACAAGAGCAAGGCAGGGGCCCCGCAGCCGCAGACTTCGGTCACGGCGCAGAGGTGCAGTGAAGCCGCTCGGGGCAGCAGGGAAAGGACGGGCTGAGCACGGGGGTGCTTGGGACGCGGCAGCGGCCCACGGCAGTGCTGGAGGAGAGGCAGCCCCTTAACCAGTGCTGCTGAGAAAACTGGTTATGACGTGCAGGAGAGTGAACCTAGCTGCATTTCTGGGTTACTCTGATTTCCTAAATATTTTTCTGAAATTTGAATCCATTAAAGTTGTGAAATTCTATGACTTTCGGCACAGGCGGTTTCCGGAACCCACCGTCTTAGTCTCATACGTGCAGCCCCGCAACCCGAAGGCCGCCTTGTGCTTTCACGTTTCAACCTCCTACCTATTCACCTCCTCCGACCCATAAGCTGAGGGCCTGCTTAGAGTCTCCACAATTTCGGTTTCCTACCCTGTTGTACAAATGGAATGACAGTAAGCAGACTGTCAAGACTGGCTTCTTTCACACAGCAGCGTTTATTGAAGACCCATCAGTATCTGTGCGTGCTTGCTGTGGCACTCCTTTTCATCGCTGAATAGCATTCCTTTGGTGGATATGCCACAGTTCGTTTATCCTCAGATTGATTTTTAATTTTGTCCATGTTTATATAATGTCTGCTTCGAACCCAGTGTTATGTTATTACAGGCCACACAAAGGAAAAAACAATCTCACTTTCTAGATGCATAAAATCTTATTAGAGAAAGAAATTATTATAACAGTTAGATGACAGGAGGCAGCAGGAGAGAGGGTCAGAGAGGTACATTCATTAAATTTTAACAGTGAAGCTGCAAAGAATGACAGGCTATGACCTGCTATACTGTGGGAAGGCTTAATCAGGAGAAAGGACCTCAAAAATGAAGAAACAGAAGCAAACGGAGAAACCCTTATGCACCCATTAGAGCAACTAAAATTAAAAAGTGATGACATCGAACATGGGCAAGGATTTGAAGCAACTGGAAATCCTGCATGTTGTTAGCATATACCTGGCAATTTCTTATGAAACTAAAGATATCTTGAGCTAATATAGCAGCTCCAGACTTATATTTTGCCAAAATGAAAAAAATAAATCCAATAAAACACCTGTATAAAGTGTTCACGATGCTTTATCCATAATATCTCCAATTTGCACACTGCTTAGTTTTCCACTGGTGGGCAAGGATACAAGGAAATTATAGTATATATATATATACAAGGAAAGTATAGTATACAATGGACTATTATTTAACACCAAAAAAGAACTGCTGCTATATGCAACTAATATATAGATTAATTGCAAACATTCTACTGAGTTCTTACAAAAAATAGTACATGCTATTTACTTCACTTTTATGAAATTCTAACATAGGTGAGACTAATTCAGTACTTAGCAAAAATGTTAAAATGATGGCTGCTTTCAGCATGGAGTGAGGACACCTCAGTAAGGACACCAGGGGACTCCCTGGGCTACAGTGATCTTTGTGTCTTTGGATGGAGTTAGTTGCACAAAACCATGCACGTGTCAGGTTCTGTCAAGTGTACATTTAAGACTTGTACATTTCATTCTATATAAATTTAACATCAAAAGAAAAATACTATAAATATTACCAAACTCACTGATATGTACACAGAAATATTTGTAGGGAAGAGTACTTTGAAAAACAAAAATAATTGGATTGGCGGATGGACAGAAGCATGGATCGATGGATAAAAATGGAATAAGGCAAGCACACCAAATTTTAATTTCAGAGCCTAGTGGTGGATATGTGGGTATGCACTGTCAATTCCCCCCTCCCCCCATTTTCTCTATGTTTGAAAATAAGCCATAATCTAACCCACTCCTTTCTACTTTACTAACTGTGTTTCTGCCTGAGCTGGGCCAGGATCACCTCCCTCACCTCCCTGCACGCTGTGCTGTGTTCCTGCTGGGCATCTCTACTCCCGCTCTGGCCCCTGGCACCCAGTCTCCTCAGTGCCAGACTGCCGTGGGAATGGGAGATCTCACCACACCAACTGCTGTCATGGCCGACGAAGGCAGCCTGGCCTTCTGCCTCTGCTGCTTGGGCCCTGGTCTCTACGACTTCTCCCCAGTGATGCTGCTCTAACCATGACCTCCTCCTGCTGCTACTCAGAGAAGCCAGGCGAGTCCTCATCTTGAGACTGTTCCATCTGCCTTTATGTCCTTTACAGTGGACCCTCGAGTTAGGACTGGCCTGACATATGAACAATTGGGATTACAACTAGAATTTTAATTTTTACTTAAAACCAAAGTCTTGAGTTACACCTGAATGCCAGCTGCTTGTGCTTCCACATGGTCTCAGATACAGATTTAGCCCTTAAAGAGTTCTGGAAGGAGCATGACAGCATCCTTTCCTGTGTGGGGTTCACTGAGAAATCCTGGGCCAGTGTCTCTCTAAGGACACTGAGATCTGCTGTGCACAGGAGAGAGACTCTGAAGGCTGTGGAGAGGAGCCTGAGCCTTCACTGACCAACTTGAGTTGCAACCAGCCCTCGGGAATGAATTGAGTTCATAAGTCAAGGATCCACTGTACTTCATCTCTTCTCCATAGGAATCACTCAGCCCTGTATTTAATCATGCAACCTGTGCTCAGACCCTGGCATTTCCAATTCCCTTTACTCTATTTGGCTTTTTATTTTGTCCATGGCACATAACACTTTGCGATGCATCATATAATTATTCATCGGGTTTGTTATTCTTCTTCTTTTGTTAGGATGTAAACTTTATTTATGGTGGGGTTGTTGTTTACCTGATGATATAGTCAAGTACCTAGAAGAGTATCTTCTTGATGTATAGTAGACTTCAAATAATTTTTATTTAAAGATATATTAATGAAAAAATTTAAAAGACCAGGGATATAGCTCAGTGGTAGAACTCTTCCCTGGCATGTGGAAGGCCTCAGATTGGATCTCCAGTATTGCAAAACAAAAATAAACAACATTTTAATGCATAAAGTTGGACTTGACATATGGGAAAACTTTGAATATTTTTTTAAAGGAAAACTACTGTTTAGAGGAGTGATAAGTGAGTATTGTAGAAAAATTACAATATTGAGAATGTCAAAAACAACAAAACTTCATAGGCCAACAGAGCAATCATAATCTTCGCTGATAACTTTAGTAATGTTTACTTTTCAGAAATATGCATATATTCTACACACACAAGTGGCCCATAGCTTCATATGTATTTTCCAGACCATTCCTATATTAACAGAAAGCTAGATTATTAATAGATAGAAACCCTTTTAATAAGCAAGCCAAATTATCTTACGACTTGCTGTTTTTCCTAATGCTGCATATTTCATTTAGTTAGCGTATTTTATTCACTAACATACGGCAACAGTAGCATTTTAATGACTATACCACTTCATTCCCTGTTGGTCATTTAAGTTATTTCCAGTTTTGCATTTCTGAAAACAATATTTTGATGAGTAGCTACATAGCTTAATCTTTGCATATATCTTTGATATTTTCCTTAGGATAAATTTCAGGAAGTGGAGTGCATTGTGTGAAGGGTTATATTTTAACACTCAGTAATCACTATCAAATCTCCTCCTTAGAAGGCCTATAAAAACATCATTCTTACCAGCAGTGCAAGATTTCCCATTTCAGGAAAAAGCATAGGATCGGGATGTGTGAAAAACAAAGGGGCGTTTGTCCCTGCTGTGAACCTGGCACGTGAAGCCTGTAGGTGGGACAGGGCCTGCCTTGTTCATGGGACACGGAGGGTTCTCCCTAGAGGGCAGGATGGTGGGGCTTCTGTAGCCCGCCAGCCTGGATGGTGTACTCAGCAGAAATTATTTTCTCATAGTTCTGCAGAATCGAAAGTCCATGGTCCTGGTGTCAGCAGGCTTGGTTCTTCCCGAGGCCTTTCTCCTTGGTTTGCCAGAATTGCTGCTGCAATTCTTCTGAGGACTCATGTGACCACACTCCTGATGTCCCCGTCTCACAGGGACATTAGTGCTTAGGTGAACATCCCTAATGGGCTCATGTTAACTGAATCGTCTTTGTCCTTGATTGGTCAAAGGGTGTTCCATGGATTTCTGAGTTACAGTGGTCATCAAAAGCTTTCCATGGATTTCTCAGTGAGCAGCTGCTGTTAGGGTGTGAATTCATCAGTTTTCCTGTTGCTGGTACAAAATACCCAGCAACTGCAAATTAAAGGAGGAGAGGTTAACTTGCCTCATGGGTTCAGAGGGTTCAGTCAGCAATGGGCTGGCTCCAAAGCAGGAATATCATGGGAGAAGGACCTGGCAGAGCAAAGCTGCTTGGTTCATGGTGGCTGACAAGGAGAGTAGGGGAAGAGTGCCAGAGAGGACGGGGTCAGGGACTAGATGCTATACTCAAGGTCACATCTCCATCAGCTGTCCAGACACACCCAGAAGTGTGCCTTGCTAATCCACTAGGCATGCCTAAAGCCAGTCAAGGTGACAGTCATGATTAAGGGTTACAGGGTCACAGGGTGCATGGAGCTAAAAGAAGTTAGAGCAGAACTGATTGTCACAGAGAGGGTGGGATGAGAATGTTAAGCCCAAGGGCATCTGTAGTAATGCACAGGAGTCCAGTATACCAGGTGAATTAAAACACATGAAATAATCATTAGATAGCAAGTCATATGAGAAAAATGCAAAACACTGTGGTAAAAGTTATTCTCAAATACTCCATTAGCATCAATAATATTTAACATTTCTTTTGCTTACAATCAAACAGAAAACATATTTAGGCCCCAGGGTGCAGGTTGTGAATGGGTACTTGAGCATATGTTCCCTCAGAAAACTTGACTTGCTTCCCATTGAAGCTATGGACTCAAGACTGAGTCAGTGCTTTCCCAGTATGCACTGCTCACCCTCATCTGACACCGGGACAGGAAGAGTGCCTGAGTGTTTACAGCTCAAAAGCGAAATCGAGGAGAGAGGAGATCAGTGAATTGGGAAGAACTCAACAAGAGACAGGGAATTAGCCAAGGGACAGTGTGCTTACAAGAGCCCAGTGAAAGTTATAATGAAAGGACTTTTTATTCGTGAATAAAGCCCACATAATTATTTTTCTTAAAGTCAAATATAACAAATTTGACTGACCCCAAGCTTCAGTTATTGTCATACTGATTTTTTAATGGCCAAGTGTCATGAAATGATTCCAAGTTAGGAGAATACTAAATATTTCCTTATGTCACAGTGCTTTCTCTTCCATACTTTCCAGATTACTTGTTGAGTTCTTTTCAGGTTTATCTTTAAAGGAAATATTATCCTATTTTTCATAGAGATCCCCCTTTCCCATACCAGAAAGGATCAGTCTTCTTTCCTAAGCTGGTTAAGTTATTACAGAAAATGAGACATTTTTTGTGTGTGTGTTTATATGGCCAATTTCTCTCTTTCATGTCCATATCCTTAAGCATTAACAAGAAGTCTTGAAATACATTTGCCCTGATTCTCAGCAGTACAGCTTTTAGAAAAGATCAAAGAATCTCTACTTTTTCATTGTGCTTGGAAATGCTTTCCTGAGCATTTATTCCATTGAAGGTAGGTCTACCTAGCCATCAATCCGATATAAGGTAGCATATTTTAAACCAAAAATATCTAGAGTTTATCAAAGTAAGAATTTAAATTTGGAAAAGCATGGAATTAAACTAAGAACAATTATCTAATTACTTCATTCATTGTCTAATATATTGTAAATAATTTATTTATTCATTTATTTTTGGGTAAAAGGGATCCAACTCAGGGCCTTGCGCTTGTGAGACAGGTGGTGGAACCACTGAGCTAAATCCCCAGCCCCTATAAATAATTTTTAATTGGCTACTGAAAGATTCTCGCAACTTACTATTTCTAAAACTTGTTCAACATTAAAAGCTGAACATTTAAGCTTCTTGTAAATGTTAATGTACTCAGAGACCTTTGTTATGTTCACTTCTCATTTGAATTTAAAGGGAAGATCCTTATTAAAACTAATATTTTTCTTAGGACAAGAGTATAGTTATTACCATTCGATAGCGGTCTCTGACACATTCACAGTTCTACGTGCAGTCTCTCGGGACACACCACAGTCAGCTCTGAGCAAAGCTTGGCATACACTGGTGTATTATTTTAAAGTTAACACATTGTGTGATCCAGCATTTTCAAAAAAAAAACTACTAGAATTTTAAAGACGATTTAATTTTTAGGGTCTTGTACTTCTACATGCTGGATTTTCCAAAAAATATTTTGTTTTACATTAAGGGGCAATTTTTTTTTATAAATGCTTGTGAGGTATGACTTAAATATAGAAAGGGAAATTAGATGAGAGTTATTCTGTAAACTTATGGGCTAAAGAATAATTTTTAAGAATCTGTTTTTCTAGAATAAAATTTTAAGTAAGAGGAGCCACTAGGAGATGCTTTCTATTTCTTTTCAGCCCTATCTGAGATTTCGGTTGTTTTTTTTTAAAATCAGAACCCTGGTGAGTATGTTAAAGACTGTTAATCTTTGAGGAAGGAAAAACAGGAACATGACTTAGCCTCCTGTCTTAAATGAAAACAAAACAAAACAAAAAAGAAAAACAGAACCTGGGTAAAATATATGGAAAAAACCCTAGACTTTGATATTAGAAGCAGGCACTTTGCACACTGGACCCAAGGACACAGTGCTGGCTGTGGTTGTCCTGGCTCAGGTAGGAGTAGTGCTGTCCCCAAGCAAGGGGACACTCAGGTCCCATGGTCCCTACCATCTGAGGGGCAGGCGGGGAGTGGCCACCACATACAGAGTGCTGCAGAGGAGATCTGCACAGAGAGACACGGAGACAGACCTAGGACAAGTCTCAAGCTGCGAGTTGGCTGACATGGACGAGACCCTGCTCCCCAGAAAGGACCGGCACACGAGCTCTGGGGCCAGAGCACCTGTTCCTCTGCCAGACCCTTTTACCATTCTGACCCTGCCCAGGTGCCAGCTGGCCGTGGACCAAAACCATGAGCCAGAATAAACCTCCTCCTCCTCCTTAAGCTGCCCGTGCTGGGTGTTGTGTCCTGGTGTCGGGAGATGACTCAGGCGATCTCTGCAGCTCACGCACGGCTCGGAGTCACCTGTGTTCCACCTTCACAGTGGAAAGGATTTCAAACACACGGGATGATGAGTAGCATCCAAGCTGGCTTGTGCTGCAGTTGTGGAGCACAGTGAGGCCTGGTCGGAGGTTGGCACCTCCACCTATGGTCACACTGGGCCATAGGTCTGTTCCAGTAGAGCCCCCGTCTGGGAATGGGCCACAGGCTCTGAAAGCTGGAAAGGAAGGAGAAGGCTACAGAATGGACATGAAGGACACAGCAAGAGGAAGCCAAGCAAGGAGGAGGGATGCTGATGGGGGCTGACACCTGGCTTGTGGCTCTGTACACTGCTAGCACAAGACCCAGCTGGACCATGCTGTGCTGGCTGCAAAGTTGGTGAAACCCATTAAGCAGCGATCTGTAAGTAACACAAAGGGGAAATGCTTCCCAACTTGTGCTGTCAGGTCAGCATTAGTTTGCTGCCCAAACTGCAGACACACATGGTGAGCATACAGACAAAATGTAAAGCAAAAACCCAGTGAACATAGGTGGAGAGTATTAAATCAAATCTAACACCTATAAACATAATAATGTACCAGACACACAAGGCTGGATTAACATTTAAAATCAATCAACACAATTCACCATACTGATAGACAAAAAGAAAAAATGATCATTTTAATTGATGCAGAAAATTTTGACAGACTTTAATATCCATTCATGTTGGAAAACCCCTCAAGTAATCAAGAATAGAACGGAATTTCCTCAATCTGATAAATGCTAGCTACAAAAACCTATAGCTAACATCATACATAATTAGATTAAATTCCTTCTGCCACGACTGGAAACAAGGCGAAGACGTATCGCACGTTACAGGAAGGTGTGCCTAGCTGCAGCTACAAGGCAACCGAGGGAAGTGTAAGAATTCAGATGCAGGGCAGCAGCATTATTCTTAAATAAATGACCACAGGGGCAGCAAGCTTTAGTTTAATGAAACCCTAATTTGTTTCTAGTGCATATGAATGTAGTATTCCCTTTTATTTTTGCATGTTTAAATTTCCTCTTCCTCATTAGATAAAATAAAGAGGTAAATGAACTTCATATCAGGGTACTTTGCCAAATCCACTTTTTATCTTGCTTCTACCAGTAAGTATATTTGAAAGACTGATGTCCAATAATGTCTATGTTATAGAGACAATTTCATAAAACCTGTTAATACTGATCAGATAAGTATTTTCATATTCTTATATGGCAGTTAGACTATAAATTTTTAGCTAGCACTGTAGTATCCTAGTGTATTCTTACAGACATAACAACTGCCAGGAAAATGTGTGGCCAGACCTTATTCAAGTAGGGAGAGGATATTCATGATTATGTGACATGTATATTTAGAATATAATATTTCAAGTTAGATTTGGCAAGAAAACAGTCATGCACTAAAACATGTGAGATATCTTGAGTACTGTTGGAAAAGCCCTCAAAGGAAAATAATTCAAGAGTCACTAACATTTCTCTGAGCTCTGACTTCTTAGTCAACTTGGGGTGCAGCATTTGCGTTTCACTCCATGGGCTTCTTTTCTGTGAACTTTCACCGAACATGCTTTTGTCTCCGAGGGTTCTTTGTGGCAAAGGCGCCTTGTGCTTTCCTCCTCCCGGCTAGCCCTGCTCCCAGCCCTCCTCTCTCTTCTCTCCCAGTGCCTTTCTCACCTTTGAGGATGCACTTGGGCAGTTGATATGTTCTCCCCGTTAAGCTTGCATTATCTCTTCTTTCATCTTTCCCCTTCCTCTCCCTTCCCCCCCTTTCTCCTCTCTCCTTTTCTTCAGTGGTGGGATTGAACCCAGGGTCTTCGCAGTGAGCCTGACCTTTTTTATTTTTATTTGGGGACAGGGTCTCCTTAAGTCACCAACTGGCAGAAGCTGCGCTCAGAACTGACCCTTGGCCTACCAGGTGCTGGTATTACAGACAGGTGTGCGCCACCAGGACCAGCTGGTAACTTATATTTTCAAATAAATTCTAATAATGTAGAGTCAACAGTGGTTTTTTTGTGTATTGGTTATCATGGCGTTAGGGACATTCTCCCAACCATGTAAGAAAGGGAACATGGCAGTCGGTAGTGTATGCGGAGGTACACATACACCTAGGACATTATAGGGAATATACTCTCTTCTTTTACTTGGCCATGATTAGAACCTAGGCCATCAATGTACTGCTCTCCTGCCCTGCTATCTTTTCCAAGCTCTGTACCTAGAGCAAACTTCGGGAAGTGTCTTTGCGATCCGACCTACCACTTACTACTTGGAGTAACTTCTTTCGGATGGAGTTCAGAATAAATTTTTGTATCTTGAACTGGAGCCACAATGAAAAAAAATCAAGCAGGTATGATTTTAATTGAGTTCTTTCCATTCTTACAGTATCTTCTGTCAAAACCAATTCCACTTGGTTTAAGTTAATAAAAAGAACCAATATAAATAATTAATAAATAAATAATAAATAAAATCATAAAATCATAATAAAACAATAAAATAACTGAAAAGAACAATAATTTTAGGAACCAGGTTTTGAGAGGATCTCTAGCTGCTGAGGACTCTTGCACGCGGGAGGGAGGCAGGCTGGAGTGGTCCTTCTGGCCTGGGGATTAGAAGGTAAAAGCCCAGGCTCATTTATCTTTCCATCGTATATGTTTCTGGAGGCAGAGCCTTAGTTCCAGTAACATTACTCGAGAATATGCCTGGGGAGTCTATTCTTCTACCAGTCACTGCCAAAGCAGCTTGAGAAACAGCTGGTGAGAGTCCTGGCTGCTGCCTGCTCCGTAGCTGATGTTCAGCGCAGCAGCACTGACCTGGGGCAGTGTCGGGCCTGTGTGGTCCTCACTGGCTGCTCCCCTGGGCAGGCTGGGGCTGGCTTCAGAGGTCAGGAGGACAGGCCCACAGCCCCGGGTGGGGGCTCCAGCAGAAGACACCAAGAGCCGCTGTCATCTGCACAGGATCCCTTACTTCAGGCACTTGGGGAAGATGCTATTCTCTTAAAATGGGAAAATGCTAGAATGTGGTGACTGATCATCTGGAATAAATTCTTGCAATTTTTTTTTGTTTTTGTTTTGGTACCGGGGATTGAACTCGGGACCTTGTCCTTGAGAGGCAGGTGCCAGAACCACTGAGCTGAATCCCCGGCCCTTAAATTCGTAATTAACATAGGTTTCATTAATCATTTTACCTTACTTTTTTCTTAACTCTGGATCTTGCTTATGAGGTACTTTGAACATGGTGGCTGTGGATACAGATGCTCTGTCTGTTTTCCATTTATTAGTCTACCATAGTGGGAATCTTCCTCTCCAGCTGGAATTTTTGAGATAGGACTTCTTGTCTCAGCTTTACCAGCATCCACTATTACTATGAGCAAATTATTTCTTGGAACCTCATTTTCTTTCTTTAAAATGAAATAGATTAAAATAGATTCTGTGCACAGTCTCTTGGGTGACACCAGTGCACTGTAATCATATGCTGATCCATGCAGAGCAACATGAAGCCCTGTTTTCCTCAGTAGCCTTCCTCGAGTTTGAGGAACTCCCAGATATTTCCCCTCTGGGTACAGTCTCTCTTCCCATCTTTTCTTCTCCTGATGGACTGAGTTTTAGTTGAATGCATCTGAACATACTCAAGAATATTAAATTGCACCTTAAACCATGGGTCCAAAAATTATACATAAAGTTGCAGGTGTGGTTTGGTCAATTCAGAGTAGCACTGATTTTTTGGCAGTTGCAAAATTCTCTTAATGTTTGTGGAGCTTGAAATCAATCCAAGTCACAAAGTCATTTTGACACATCATCTTTCAGCACTGTCTCTCCTAAGCATATATATCACTCTTCCTTCCTTGTGGATTGGTGTGCATATATTTTATTTTATTTACAAGTCTAATCTCTATTTTAACAGGAACACAAAGTTAAGAGCATAAATGTGGTTGATGAATGTGTGTTTAAGTTCTGACTCTGACACTTTGAGCTTTGGGATGTGAGCAGCAGTAGATACAGGTTCCAGGGTCCTGATTCAGATGTACATGCAGGGAGACCCCTGGCACCCATGAGCCGTGTCTGTGAGGCATCACTAGAGCTGATATCTGCCCAGCCCTGGCCACGTGTCCGAGGCATACTGAGCAGTCAGTGAGGAGTGGTCATCATGGCCCAAACCCCGTCTCCCATTATTTGCCATCTCTCCAGGAAGATAGTCAGAGAAGCCAACCATGTTTGAGCCAGGCCTAAAATTAAATTTTTAAATGGATAAGGGTTGACATGTAAACCCTAAATAATACCAGTGACTTCTGGATAACAGGCGATTTTCTTGTGTTTCTATTCTGTGCTCCCTGGGCCATGTATTGGGTTACATGATGTCCACCCAGTACTGCTTGCTGGTTCTCATATCTTCATCTTGTGCACAAGAAAACTCCGAAAGAATCAATAATATTCTGACCAAATTTATTCTCCAAGATGTTAGTCTGGTTTTAGGGGGTAACTAGCTTCTTTTTTAAGTTCTCATAAACAATATTTTAATAATTTGTTCTTAAATTCTCCATATCAATGTCCAAGCTTACTGACACTATACAAACCAACATTCTGTTTATTTTCCATTTTTGGCCACTGGCACTGCATCCCGTCAGCATGGAAAGATTGTTGCTGCAGTCAAATGATTTCTCCTTGTTGTCTCATTCACTTAGCTGTTCCTGGCCAGGTCAGGATTCGGTCTTTGAGAAAATGTAATGGCCCTTGCCACAGACTCACTGACTTGGGTTTCAAATTTCTGTTAACTTTTTGCTCAACACTCTTGTCATACTTCTCTTAATGTTTACTTCCTTTCTTCCTATTCAGAATAATTTTGTTTTGAGAAGCTTGGAAGGTTCCTAAGTAATGCATTATGAATTCGTTAGGATTCTTATGATGCCAGAGGTAGAAAAGCCACACCAATGAAGTTTACTGGGAAACCCCTGGACAGTCTAGATACAGGGTGGCCTGGACATGACTGGAGGAAGTGATTCAAACCCTGTCTCAGAACCCACGTCCTCTGTTCCTGTATGGACTCTCGCTTCCTGTGCAACACAGACTGCATTTGCAAGCCTTGGCCCTCTGTGTATTCACATCCATGGCAGCCCCAGCCCGTCATCTTTGCAAGCCCAGTGGGAGGGACAACTGGCTCACTGGCCATTCCTGGTATCTCACTGGCTCTGCTGAGGTCACATGATCATCCTTGAGTCAGTCCCTGCCATCAGGGAAATATAAGGTGCTAGTCATCATGCTTGGGTGTCTGCTGCATCCTGGGACAGGCCATGGAATGGCACCCCACAATACGACCCTTGGTGTCTGAGAAAACTAAACAGGGCTGTCACTCTTACCTTCACCTCATCTTTTTTCCCCTAACAGAGCATAAACCCTACCTGACCTTCCTCTGAAGTAGGTCATCAGACCCTGATTCTACAAGTGACCTGCCTTGAACTGGGAGGGAAGGAATGTCCTTATCTCTCCAGAGAAGCAACTGGAAAAACACACCTTGCTAAGTTCCCTGCAGTTTATTACCATGAGATCACAAAGATCTCAAATAAACAATATGACCTTTAAATATGACACAAGGAGACTGAAGTAAAAAGGTGGAAAAACATATGTCATCCCTACACTAGAGCAAACTGGACAGCCCAAATTGATATCAAAAAATATGTATCTAAGGGAAAAGAGTACTACAATAATAAAGAATGTCATTTTGTAATGGTTTCATGAGCTGTCAGGATAATGTTAAATCTGTACACCCATAATGGAACTTCAAAATAGCTGAGGAAATTAAGTAGAACTTGAAGTAGAAATAGTCAAATCTGCAAACATTTTGGAAATTTTGATAATCTTTCCTCAACAATTGATAGAATACATTAAAAAAGTCATGAAGTGGTGCCGTTGCCTGCCTCACAAGTGTAAGGTCCTGAGTTCCATCCCTGGTACCAAAAAAAAAAGTCATGAAGCAGGTGTGATCTGTACCATTTATGGGTCCATTTGACACCAAAAACAGGATGCCCACCAACAGCAGAATACATAAGACAAACATCCAAAGAGTGCCAAGGGATCATCCAGAAACCGCTCACTTTTACACAAGAGAGTCATTAATTACGTTGAACTCAGTATGTAGCCCAGGCTGGCCTTGAGCTCTCAGCAATCCTCCTGCCTCAGCCTTCCCAGTGCTGGGATTGCAGGTGTGAGCCACCATACCTAGCTCAGAATACACAATATTCACAAAATATTTATTGAAACTGATCATGTTCTAGGCCATAAAACAAATCTCCTTAAATTTAAAATGAGTCAAGTCATATATTTTCTGAGAACACTAGAATTAAAGATCAGTAATGGAACGATCCTCTAAAAATTCCCAAATACTTAAAAACCAACCCATTTATATAGAATTCATTGGTCAAAGACAGAATTACTGTATAAGGGAGATTAGAATATTTTTTGTACTCAGTGAGAGTAAAAATACAGCATATCAAAATTGGCAGAATGCACTAAAGCAGTAATAAGAGACAAATTATAGCACATAATATATATTCAAAATAAGCAATGTCTCAAATCAGTGACTTTAGCTTCCATCTTAATAAACTACAAAAGGTATAGTAAATTAATATAAGCAGAAGGCAAGAATTAATACATACCCGAGCAGAGAGAAATGAAACAAAACAGGAAAGCTATAGGAAACAAAGCACTGACTCCAACATCTAGTGCTTTGGGACCAGTGCCACTAGCTTACCTAACAGGCATCCCAAATAGGGAAGAGAAGCAGCACAGCCTTCAGATACTGAAAGACCTTGAGGGAATGTTGTGAGCAACACTATGCCATTAATTAATTTAGGTGAAATAAATTCCACGAAGGCCATAAACTTCCAAAGCTTGCTCAAAAACGAGCACATAATGTGAACATTTCTGTGCCTATTAGTGAAATTCAATTTGTAGCTAATTCCTTCCCACAAAGACATCAGCCCTAGATGGGGTCACTGGCAAATTCCACCAAATATTTGAGGAAGAAATGTCAATTTACACAAATTCTTCAATAAAACTGAAAAGGAGTTAATACTTTCTGTCTCATTATAACAGGCCAGCATTCATCAGCTTGATACAAAAATTTTAAAGATATTTTAAAAAGCTGTATATTATTATATTTTTAAAAGATATATTTTAAAAATCCACAGATCAAAATCTCTCATGATAATAGATGCAAAACATGAAATATTTTAGCAAATAAAATTCAAAAATATATAAGAATAATGCATTATGGCCATATAGTTTATCCCAGGATTATGAGGTGAATTTAATATTTGAGACTTAATCAATATACTTCACCGTATTAACTAAGAAAAAAGTGTTTATCTCTGTAGACCCAGATTGGATCTTTTCTCCACAATTACATTCTATAGTTTTCAGTTGTCTTCTCTTTACTTCTCTTTGTCTACATTTGATTTTCAGATGCACATTGCCCTTTACTTATTGCTTCTAAATGCAGATATTTTAATTTTTTGTGTCTCTTATTGCACCATTGTAGTTTTCATCTCTCATCATTAATACTCTCAATGTTGGTGTTCATTTTAAAAATTATTACATTCTTGTTTTGTTAAGGTCTTCCATAATACAAAGTACTTGTGAGACATTTCTTCCTAATTTTATTTTTCTTTAAGAGGGCTTATTTTTTTTGTAAATGATATTCTTTTCTTTAAATCTTGAATCTTCAAACTATGTCTCCCAGCAAGGCTGGGACTAGGGAGAGCTAAATGAAGCACGACCTTGGGTACAAAAGTTAGAGGTGCACTAAAAATTGGTAAATCAAGATAAATGATATTTCATAAAATATATTTTGAAATTAAAGAGTCATGAAAAAACTTCATGATGACCAAAAGGCCAACATTTTAAATAAAGACAGAATTAGTAGCAGAGTCCTTCTGGGATAGTGGGAGGGGTTCAGTGTGGCTTTGTGGGTAATAAAATTGGATGGATTATCAAAAAGTAAAGAGCACCGTATAATCAGAGCACTGAGGAGACTCTGAGAATCCCACCTCCAGTCTGATTTCCATTTTTACCCATTTTCCTCCAAAAGTAACCACTACCACCATTTAAGAAATTTTAACTGAGACATAAAAGTTGTTCAGATTTATGGAATTTAATACAAGGTTTCAATACAAGTGTACATTGTGTAATGTTTCAATCTGATTAAATATGTCTACCTCATCAAACTCCGGTCATCTCTATGGTGAAAACATTCAAAATTAGTTCTAATGTTTTAACATCACTGCTATCTGTGGTCACCTCACTGTGAAAGAAGCGCACATCACCACTTCTCAGTCTTACCTAACACTACCTTAGCACCGACCAGTCCAGGTTTCCTGTTTCCTCCCCTTTCTCTCCCTAGCCTCTGCTAACCACCATTCTGCTCTTACCGTCTGTCTGATAAACTGTTTTAGATCCCACATATGAGAGAAATCAGGCAGGACTTGTCACTCTGAGCCTAGCTCGTCTCATTTAATGATTTCCAGTTTCATCCATGCTGTTACAATTGACATGATTTCACTCTTTTTAATGAATAGCATTCTTTGTCTGTTCTTCATTGACAACACTGAGGTTGCTTCCATTTCTTGGCTAGTGGACAGTGCTGCAGTAATCGTGAGTGCTGCTGTCTTCAACAGTAGGATTGCTGGGTCACATGACGGTTCTTCATTTAAGTTTTTTTTTATATCTTCCTACACTTTTAAAAAAATTATTGTTATTTCTTTTGGTATCAGGGATCGAACTCAGGACCTTGTGCTTGAGAGGCAGGTGGCGGCATCACTGAACCAAATTCCTGGCCCTTCATTTAAGTTTTTCATGAACCTCCAAGCTGTTTTCTTTTATGGCTATACTAATTTACATTTCTACCAACACTGTGTTTCTTTTTTCTCCACCTTCTCACTAGCCCCTTGTTATCTTTGGTCTTTTTGGTAATAGCCATTTTAACTCTGAGGAGGTGATACCTCATTGTGGTTTTGATTTGCTTTTCCCTGATAATTAGTGAAGGTGGGCATTTTTGCAAACATCTTTTATCCATATGTATGATCATCTTTTGAGAAATATCTATTTAGTTCTATGCCCATTTGTTAATCAAATCACTTATTTTTGGTTTTTTGCTATTAGTTTGAGTTCCTTATATATTCTGGATATTAACCCCTTATCAAGTTTATAGTTTACAAATATTTTATCACTTTTGGAAGTTGGCTCTTCATTCTGTTGACTATTTCCTTGGCATGCAGCTTTCTAGTTTGTTGCATTCAAATTTTTCTGCTGTAAGGGTTTGTTTCCTATGCTTTTGTGGTCTTACTGAAGGAAAAATCATTGCTCATTCTAGTGACTTGAAATGTGTCTCCTATGTTTTCTTCCAGTAGTTTCATAGTTTCAGGTCTTACATTTAGGTCTTTAGTTCATTTTAAATTGACTTTTCCATACTGTGAGAGGGGTCTTGTTTAATTCTCCTGCTTACAAATATTCAGTTTTTCCCACCACCCTTTATTGAAATGATCATCTTTTCTCCAATCTGTGTTCTTCAACCTATGAAGATTGCTTGGCTTAGATGTGGCATCTAAGCTTCCTGTTTCAGTCCATTGGTCAATGTATATTGATGTCAATATCATGTTTTCATTGCTTTATTTTGTAGTATATTTTGAGTTCAGGTAGTATAATCCTTCCTGCTTTCTTCTTTTTACTCAAGATTGCTTTGGCTATTGATGGAATTTTGTAGTTCCTTAAAAATTTTTTTTCTGCTTGTGCAAAAAAATCATTGGTATTTTCATAGAGACTGGATTGAATATGTAGATCAGTTTGGATAGTGTGAACATTTTAGTGATATAGATTCTTCCAATGTATGAACATGAAAAAATTTGATAAAATTGTTGTTTTTATATTTCCTGCTATATCTTACAAAAATTAATGAAATTATTTTTACAACTTTTGGTCATCTTGTATTTAAATAATTGGATTGGTAAGTGGTTAATTTCTATCATTCGTGTTTTGTAGTTTTTGTTGTAGAGACTTTGCATATTTCGGGTGAACTTTATTCCTAGGTCTCTTTTTTGTAGCTATGGGAAATGGGATTTCTTTTTTAGGTACTGTGCTATTGATGCCACTGAGTCCAAAGAATATATGGCACAGATACATAGAGGATACTATTCTGTCATTAAAAATAATTGCCTCATTGTATGCTGTAATTACTAAATGTATTAGTTTTAATAGTTTTTTGGGTATATGTTTGGTGTTTTCTATATTTAAAATCATATATTCTGCAAACAGTGACCATATGACTTTCTACTTTCCACTTTGGATCACTTTAATTTTTTTCTCTTGCCTGATTGCTCTGGCTATAACTTCCAGTACCATGCCGAATAAAAGTAGCAAAACTAGGCTCATTATTATGTTGAGGTATGTTCCTTCTATACCCAGTTCATTCAGAGTTTTTGTCATAAAGGGGTGTTGAATTTTACCAAATGCCTTCCTGCATCCATTGAAATATGATGGCATATTTTTGTCTTCTGTCTGTCGATACATCATGCTTATTTGGTGTACACTGAGCCATTCTCTCATCCACAGAATGAGTCCCACTTGATCGTAGTGGATATTCTTTTTAATGAGCTGTTGGCTGTGATTTTCTAGTATTTTGTTGAGGACTTTGGCATCTACGTTCATCAGGATATTGGCATGTAGCTTTCTTCTTGTGGTATCCTTGTCTGATTTCAGTATGAGGGTAATGCTGGCCTCACAGGGTGAATCTGGAAGAATCATTTCACTTTTACTTTTTTGGAAGAATTTAAGGAGGATGGCTATTAGTTCTTTAAATGTTGGTAGAATTCAACAGTGGAGTAATATGTACTCGTGATTTTTATGGGAAATTTTTTATACTGATTAAATTTCAGTGTATTTTATTCTTTTCCTCATTCAATCTTTTCTTACCATTTTCTTTTCTTTCTTTCTTTCTTTCTTTCTTTATTTATTTATTGGTACTGGGGATCGAACTCGGGTCCTTGCGCTTGTGAGGCAAGTGGCGGAACCACTGAGCTAAATCCCCAGCTCCTATTATCTATTTTTTATTTTGCTATTTATTTATAATTTGGAAGTCTCATTTAAGAGAAACCATGCAATATCTAACCTATGTGTCAGATTTATTTCACCTAACATATGGTCTCACTTGGGTTGTAAGATTTCGTCGATTTTTCTTTTGTTATCGCAATTAAATAAGGCTTTACAAATAGATCAATGTCATTTGGGTTTTTTCTTTTTTTTTGGTGTTACGAGGAATTGAACCCAGGGCCTTGTGCATGTTAAGTATGAGCAGCTCCACTAAGCTCTACCCTAAGCTCCATGGCATCTTTTTGTTAAGATCATGACTCTTTCCCGCACCTACTTCTCTTTTTCCTCTTTGGAGACCTGCAGGGATTTCACCCATGTGGTTAGGTTAGAGTCATCTGTTAAACACTGGCCAGTGGGCTTTGAATGGAAAGAAATTGCGTCACCTTGACCTGAGGCAGAAGGATGCTAAAGGTGGTGTCCATTCCCTATTTGCATCTCCTCCAAAAATGCCTGACACAGTGGTATCACTCACAAGGTGACACAAGCTCGTGAGCCAGGACTCTGAATGACGATATGGAGGGTTCTCCTCCCCGCCCTCCTCAGACATCTACCCTGAGCAAAGCTGTCTTCATTTTGTGGAGCCACCAGAAATGGAAACTTTGTGTCTGTGTCGTGTCTTTGCCACTCCTAAGGAGTCCATGCCTAACATGTAGTCTTGGTCACACTCTGAATGCTCGTCACTGGGGAGACTTTATGAAGCTCTGAAGATGGGAAGTGTTTCGCATACAGCATCGTTTAGTGTCACCAGAGTCCTATGAGGCGGATCAGGAAGGCTTCCTTTCCCTGCTTTACAGACTGGCAGAAGGAATGTCAGCTCCCGAGAGCACGCTCACAGAAGGAGGAGCCAGGGCCCAGACAGTCTGGTTTACATCCTGCAAGTTTAGAGCTAGTCACATGTTCCCAAGTGTTTTTTCTTCAATGAACACGCACGTCTCACCAGCAAAAGTCAGTTTTGTAATAAGAACTTATATCACAGAAATAGGAAGTTGGTTCTCCAGTTTGATGCCTGCCTTCTGGGACCCAGTACCCATATTCAGAAGCCTCACAGTCCCTGGGGAGCGCATTCTTGGCGGCTTGACGTGTCCGAGCCTGGACCCGCTCCGGCTTGTTTGCCACGACTGTGTGCTGAGACACACAGAAAAGACTTCTATAATTTCTAGTGAACTCAACTGCCTCACGAATACCTATATTTGCTCCTTAGGATAAAAAAGTCATCTTTCCTACCCAAGATATCTCAGTCATGGTCTCTTTCAAATGTGATAAATTCAGAATTTAAATTTGGTCTGGTGCACATTTTATATCTCATGCTTTTCTCCCCTCCCACCCCCTGGCTGATGTAACTTTGGAGACAGGGATTGAGTTTACCTGTGATCCATCACCAGGGTCCTGAGAGGGATGGGATGGATTCTGAGTGGGGCCCTTGGGTGCTTGCTGGCTGACCTCTGCCTTTTTCTTGCTGATCTTGGGTGTGCTGTGCTGGGATTTACTTTAGTGTCTACAGTTCCTATTATGACCCTGGTCCCAGGCCAAGCCATTCTTGTCTGCTTTGTTCTGATCTCAGCTGCCATCGGGCTTCCCCACCCTTCTCCAAACTTCTCTGCCTAGGCACTGGCGAACTTCAGGAAGGACGACTCAGAGGAGTGGAGGAATTTTCTGTACTCCTCAGCTCAACAGAGCCGCTGTGAGGCTGCCCCCAGGCTTAGCAGCAGAGACCTCTCCCTCTCTCAGCCACGATATTGAAGGCTCAGCTTCTCAGGACAACTTAAACTGTCTGAGGCTATTCCTGCATTTCATTCCTATTAAGCTTCTGGCTCCCGGATGTTAAATATTAAAACTTCAAAGAATCTTGCTTTTAAGCAAGCCTTGTATTTGCTAGAGGTTAGGGGAAGGGGAGAGAAAAAGAGAAAAGCTACTCCTACTAGCTCACCTGACTCTTTCCTCCTCCAAGAACTGCTAATTTGTTGTTAGTGTATGCACAAAGATCACAGATAGCAGCAACGGGTTAAGGCTAAAAGAAATGGAGTTTATAACCGGTATTATTCTTTATTATGCCTGGAATTGTCTTATTCTCAGGGCTTTTGTTTCTCTCATTTATCCATTCCAAATTTTGGCCTTTAATTGTCACAGGCATCTCTGTGCTAAGGCCCCGGTGTCATACACAGTGGCTGCCCGGGGCAGGTACACTGGGGATGCTGTTCAGTGCTTCACCCTGTGCCTTTCGGGACCGTGTCTAACCCTGGTGATCCATCAGAAGTCTTCAGAAGTGAGTCATAAGTGCTAATCACAACTCTTCGGGGGCCAGGAGTAGGAAGAATGGCTCACACTCTACAGACTGGGGCTGCAGTGTCTCACCTGTAGGAAGCAAAACCACTGAATCTCTTCCCAGCCTCAGGTCCTCCCAGGGGACTGCTGACTGTTCTCTGTCCCTTCGCTCATTTATGAAGAATCTTAGGATCAAGCTCTAGATGATCTCTCTTGTGTTGGGTGCTTGACTCCACCAATTATTGCTGACAGTGGATTAGGGTTACCAGTCCCAGGAGAGCCAGGAGTGGTATTGGGTTTCTCTTGAAACATGTCTTAGAGTGAACAAGTAATAACTGCAGTGTTCTTGTCCCCTGAGCTTAGCGTGGTGGTGAGCCAACAAACAGTTGCTTGTAATTATTTACTAATAGATTGAATACTTTGTTGATTGATTAATTAAAGAAGAGAGCCTTGTCCAAGTCCATATGGCTGTATCATTAAAGCTTAGCATTTTCTTTGAATCATTCCGTTTCCCCACATGCATCCGACTTCATTGTGCAGTTTATGAACAATCACTCTCTGCCTAGTTCATGGAAACAGTAACTAAAGTGATTAATGTCCATTAATAAGGACCAATAAGACAGCTCTGAATTAAACCATAACAGTTTAATTTGAAATGTGTTCAGTGATTTCTCCTAGTTTTGAAGCAATTGCAGTTCTTTACCCGATCTTACTTTTTGGATAAAAGCCCCAAATACTATCTTTTGGTTTCACGTAAGTAAGTGATGGCACATGACTGTTTCGTTGGTGTATGTCAGAAAAGATCTTTCCTGCTGCTTAGGGGCCTCCATTCCCACCACACCCCAGCACCCGATGTGCACAGCGTTTCCCAGGGCCTGAGAGGAGTCGCTGGTGCTGCTCAAACACTGTGCAGTAATCGCCTTTGCATTCTTTCTTTTAAAAATTGAAAGTTAATTTTTAACCTATGCACAAAACATAAAAACTGTACATATTTAAGGGGCACTATGTTAGGATTTGATACAGGTATACATTGTGATATTTAAATCAGGCTAAAAGCATCAAGAAAGCACCATTTTCCGAGGTCTGTACATTTAAATATCTAAAGTAAGATTGTTGTTGAGCAACTAAATTCAGTTACGTTCACATTGTACTGTGAGAAGTGAAAGAGACAGAAGGACAGAGAAGATTCTATCAATATGTTCATGGAAAGGACCACAAAGAAACCAGGGAAACACTCCTGTGTCCACAGCCTGCAGAGCAGCCTGAACTGCCTCTCTTCATGTATTTTGAATGAAAGTATTTGTATTTTATTTTCCTATGAAAAATAAGATGGTAGGAAATATTGTGTGTGTGGAGAGATTGAGTTTGTCATGCAATATTTTATTCTTCATTTTAGTTGTGATATTTAATGTAGGGCCTTGTAGTGATTTAGAAGTAGTAATAATATACAGAAAGTGTATGAAACTGGTTATCAGTGAGCAACATTCAAATAGTTCCTTGCAGTAGATAATTAAGCTGTTTAAAAATGTAAACATTTTAACAGCATTTTAAAAATGAGCCTAGACATCCATGAGGTCATGAACTTTCAAGCTCATTCAGGGGTACGGTTCTGGACACCATGCCCAAACAAAGAGGTCGGTGCCCAGGATCGACGACAGGGCCTTGTACCTGGCTGACTTTGGGTGGAGCCCCATGTGTGGCCATGCATTCATGTATATGCACAGGTATGACTAGCTGTGTCTATATTCACCGTGAATTATGCCTCAACACTGCTTAGGAGTCCACCAGATTGTCGAGGCATCGGCTACATCTTCTAAGATTGTGATATAATAGCAGCTCACCTTTAAGTAGCCATGATGAAATGTGGGACTGCAGAGTCACTTGAGGATTTCAGGAAGAAGTAAAAATTGGGGGAGCACATCACTATCTAGGGAGTATTTCTTAAGATGAGGACATGGAAATGTTTAAAGCTAGTGTGCTGTTTCATTTCATCAAATTTTCTGTTACCCCTCTAACAGTGACTGGTGTTATGACCACATTGAATTGGCACTGTCACATAATATCAGAGCAATTCGTAGGGTAGTAATTACTTTGTTTCAAACAACTATCGGTGAAGTTTTTGGACTTTAATGAGATATTCCTCCATTTTCCTATTGCTCTTGGTCTCTAGAATATAGAAACCTAAAAACCATAGGTACTAGCTTTCCATGTCTTCAGAAGTAAAGCAGCACGACATAATGGGAGAAGAAAACTTGTCCTTTTGTTGGAGTTAGACCACATTTCATTTTCTCATTCCGTGTATTTTTCATCAATTATTCCTTTCCAAAAATTGAGTGTGATTGTTTTTTGTACTTTATTTTAGTGAAATGCAAATCAGCAGTGTTATAGCTAATCAATGCCACCAAAATAGTTCTTTTAAATAACCAGGACATGAACTCTTTAACAAGATTCAGTCAGTTCTATTTATAGTTCCCCCAAGCTATGAACTATTTGTACACCCATGTTTCTGCATAATGACTTTTCAATGTGGCTTCAGTAATCATTCCAGAAGGCACAATCTCAAAATATCTATATGCATAAAGAATATATTTAAAATAAAGGCTAAATTGGCTGGCCATGCATTAAACCATTTGCCTGTGAAATCATTTTGTGAAATTTCTCCAAACAGGAGATGTTCCAGCTGAGTGTAGGACACAGCAGACATTTTTGCTTACCATATTGTGTCGCCATAACTTCTTTTGGAAACACTTCTTCCTCCAAGTGCCCTCTTCTAAGATGACAAGCCATTCTGAGAACTTGGATTTCATTTAGCCCACACAGGATTAGAAGAGATAGACTCACTCTCGAACCACTTGCCTTTAAATACTTCATAGTGGGAAGGAGGGCGCTGGGGATTTTGTGAGGAAGTATGTCGGCTCCAGACTCACTGGTTCAGAGAGGAGTGCAAGAGAGCAGTGTGGCTCCATCGGGTGAGCACTGTCTTCCATGCTTCTGAATGAAAAGCTGTTCTCTTTTATAAGGCTTTGGAAAGGAAGGCAGTTTGTAAAGCCATATTTCCAGTTGCAAAACAAAAATAATTCATTTCTTTTGAGCTTTTTTTTAATGAAGAGCATGCATGGATTTTATTTTTTTCATACAAATGAATAATGCTTCTCTAATTAACCCGGTACTTTACAAGACAATATCAAAGGAAGCCCACCTTGCTGCCAACTGCAGTCTTTCTGTCCTTAGGGACACGAAGAGAGATTTCAGGTCCGGACGGACTTCTGATTTCAGACAGATTGCTGGTTTCAGGGGAGACTCTTTCTACATTCTGTCCCTCATTTAAAAATTTGCTTCTTTTCCTTTTCCTAAACCACCTTACTTCCTTAAATTATCACAGTGGGTTTGGCTAAAAGAAAAACAATTCACCATGGTCATTGTATATTATTTTTCCTCCAAATTTTAGGCAAAGTGTTCCCAGCCTTTAAACTCTGGCCAGTGTTTACCTGTAGAGAAGACAACAAGTAAAATTAATTATAATTGTTCCTCAAAGTAATTTTTATTTACTAGCATCTGCTGTTCATGTGTCTTTAGAAAACTAAAAATGTAATTCTACAAACTTGGCTGTTTTCTGAGGATTTTTTTTTTTTTGGTAAACCGTGGGCTGAGGCTCCAAGTCATCAATGTAACCAGAGATGCAACTGAATGACCAGGAATATAAGTGAATGAAGACCCACAATTCTACAATTCTATGGTAATTTTTCATGCTGCCATAAAATAAATTTATTCATCTGTTCCTATCTCTGATATGTACATGGCCTTACATATTTTTAAATGAGGATAAAAATTTAGAGGTGTTGAAAAAGAATTTATTTTTAGGTGGCCATCTTGGAGGCTCTGAGCAGAGATGTCTGCACCTCTGTCCTCTGGACCAGGCAGAGTTGGGTGCTCCGGTCTGATAAGCACACCTATCACACTTATATAAGCACGTGACACCATCCTTTCAACCCAAGCCGTTTCTAAGCACCACAGCTGTTACCAGTTATTTAGAAGTCTAATTTGAGAGGAATGTGTCCCGCCAACTTTACACACACGCGCTCACACAGGCACTGTTCAAGTGAAACTTCACCTCTATTAAATAGCAACAGTTCTTCAAGAATTCCAACACTCTACTCTTAACAACGAAATAAAATATGTGTCTTTGAGGAGTAATGTGCCTATTTTATTTTTATTACTTGAGGCAAATCTTGCATCAAGTGGTACAGTTCTGTTACTCTGCTGTGATTTTATCCATGTCTCAGAAATGCATGTGACACCGAGTAGGTTCAATCTTCCAACACATGGTTTTACTCCTCTGTGACTTTGTTTTCAATGGAGGTCACACAGATAGAGCCATCAAGATTGAAATAGCATTTCCTTGTGCAAGCAGAGGCTTTAATAGCCTGTGCAAGGGTTTCTTCCTCAGGGAGGCTAAATTCAAAATGGCACAAGCCATCTGTCATGGTGGGGCTTTTAAGTTCCATTATATAGCTCCTTTCTCCCTCTGTTTCTCTCTCAAGTGACAACTTAATGATCTATTCTTAAGTTTTAAGTTTACTTTGACTAATGCATCAAAATATAGTAGATACATAAACTTTTGTACATTGTCACACTGTATGACCAGAACCAGAAAAATTCAAATTTGCAATTTTGAGTCTAACAGTCCATTCTGTGTCTATCGAGGAAGCTCTCTGTTGGCCTGGCTTCAGGGTACCTTTGGGGACAGGGAAGGCGGGGGAGACCCCAACAGGTGAGGATGCTATAGGAAGGTTATCTGTCCACAACTCTAGATCCTAACTTCAACAGCACTGTGTTGAGTTGAAGTTTGTATTAAAAGCTTCTTTAGAACAATGTGCTTTGGGTTGAACTTAGACACTTCCCCAAAGCTCAGAGGGTAGATTTGGGGATTTTAAAATCTTCAAATCCAAGGAGTATACTCCTATTTCTTATAAAAGTAGAAACAATTATAAGTTAGTATCTTTCTTCACTAACAGATTTGGCATTTACTGGAAGCAAAACTATTCATTCGCTCAATAATGCTGGTCTCTAGCAGGTGCTTACGCATACTAAGTACTCAGTCAATATTAGGAAGAAAGGAAGGGAGGGATTGAAGGAATGAGGAAGGAAAGAAAGGAGAGACAGAGCTGAAAAAATAGAGGGAGGAAAGAAGGAAAAGAAAGAAAATCCAAAATGAAAGGTGACAAATTCCAGGCTCTTTAAAAAGCATTGAACTTTATCTCTTGCCAGCTCTGAACTACAACACTAAGAAATAATGAATGGCATAAAATTAAATCTACAAATTAAGGAAAATATATTAAAAACCGAATACCGGCATCATAATGTTATGTAGGCACTTATGGACCTGGCCTCCAGATCTGACATTCTCACTTGGAGTCTAGAACTGGGTTAATTTTTGTGTAATTTACAACCCCAGCTGCTCTAAGAAGAACCTGTTGGGATGAATAGTGTTTTGGGCCAAAGTATGATTTGTCCTGGTTTAACTGTCCCATGCACTATGAGGGCTCCACTGTCACCTGGACCTCCTCACCTGTGCACTTGTCTCACTCGGTATTTCAGACTTTTTTGTTTTATTCCAATTAATTTGTAGTGCTGAGATGCGAATGATCCTGACAGCGCGTCGGATGAGGCGAGAAGCAGCGGTGCGGTTTCTATACAAGGGTGGGTTTCCCTGAGCTGGGCTTCCTGGTCACTCAGTTGTGTTTCCCCGATGCGGGTGAGGCCCGGAAATTGCAGGCTGTGTAAGCAAAAGTGTAGGACAGAGCAGGATTATGCTAAACAGTCACGGTTGGAAAGACACCGGCCAATGCGTTGCCTGCTCTATTTGAGATGCCCCAGCAGAAATTCATTCTATCTTGTTTTCATCTGTTAATGAGACTAGCTTTCCAGTTCACCCCACCTGGTGTTATTCCACTTACTTGGATTAAAATAATACAAGATTAATTTGGAAAGAAAGGAAGACACTTTGGAAGTCATCCAGTTCAGTTCAATCCTGGATGGTTTCTATCAGCAAAACCAGCATCCAGATAAAACCCACGCAAAACACAAATGAAGCTGCTCTGGCTGAAGCCAAGGCCGGACCTCTTGCTCTCTAGCTGCCTCAGCCAGGTGCATGTCCACAATCCCATGCTACTCTGCACCTCTGTACGGTGGTGTCCTCTGCTGCCATCAGCCCCCTGTCCTCATGTCCAGCCTCTCGTGAGGCTCAACTCAAAACACTCTTCGGGTGGACTTTGGTGACATCTCACTGTTTCTTCATGAGAGTCCACACTGTTTAGATTCTGTGTATGCAGACATGATTTTGCTGACTCACTGACTAGAATTTAGTGTTCTATTTCCCACCTATATTTGCTACTACTGTTCACTAAGCTATTACCTCTTTCCTGACATAGCCAGGGTTTGGTGCCCTGTGTTTCCTTAATGTTTGCCTTTGCTTCCCCCATGAGCTGCTGAGGGGTATGGAGGTTTCCACTGTAGTTCTAAACCAATTATAGCCATTTTGAGGGTAATAGCAATTAGCAATGCAATAATCTCAAAGTGTATCTCCGCTACTGCGTGGTGCGTAACTTTAGGACTGGGCTGGACAGTCCTATGAATCTCTATCTGGCCTATATGGGTTTGAATCTGAAATAAGTACTGTTTAGTTATAGCTCAAGTTGTTTATTTAGAAGCGAAGAGAAAACTCATCATTGTACGGAGCATATTATTTACTGCCTAAACTGGAACACTTGGGGGAGGGTAAAAGGAAGTGCCGTTAACAACCCCCATGCACACAGGATTACAGCAAGAACGATCCAGAGTGTCTTAGAATATTTGCCTCCCCTAATCACCCATCATTCATCTATTTGTTTAAAAAATATTTGCTAAGGGCCTATTGTTTCCATGTTTTCAGAATGCTGCGGCAGAAAATAACAGCCATGGACAGAAAGCTGGAGACACGCTTGGTGTGAACATGGCAGGTTACTGAATTTATAGTCCTTGATTTTAAGTTGAAAGGAGCCTTTCAGTCCATATATAAAGACTTAATTATTCACTCAAGAAAAGAAAAAGTAGTAGCACAGCCTAGAATTCCGACCTCCAGACCCGCAGGCCAGGAATCTCAGATGCAAGGACACCGTGGTCGCCCCCGTCCATGTGTCACCTTTCACTTTAGTTTCTTCATCCGTGGAATGGACGTGCAGGACAGATGGCACCCAGGGTCACTTTATGCCTCTGGAGCCAAGGTAAAAACTGGATCTGTGGTGAGTTCTACAGAAACAAGACTTCTTGATATTGATTGTAAAGTAATTAAACAATCATAGGAGCTGTTTAATGGAAATACACCAGCATTGCTTATTGGAATTCCATTCACAAAAAGCCTGTTTCAACTAAGGGCTGGTGAATTCCATTTGACTTTTTGTTTCCATTTATTTCCCTTGGGGATGCTAATTTTCCGCTAAAATCTATTCTCTTTTCTCTTGCCCAGACGTTTGGCTGCCAGCACAGATTCTGTGTCCTGGCCTCTGAGGCAGTGAGGTGGGTCTGGGCACTAAGGTTTGGTGGTGGAAAGTGAACTTGAGGGAAGTGTATAGTGACTGTGTCCCTTAAAGGAAACTGCTGGTGCCCCACTTCAGAATTTTCTGTCTGCTACTAGAGGCTACTTGAGAAACAACAAAATTGTGTGCTTCTCAACTCAGGGTTTTAGGTCCACCTCTTCTAGCAGATGGCCTGTCAGCTAATGAGTGTGCTCCCAGCAAGACCAGGGCCACTACCACAGCCACAGCCAGGACAGGGACATCTGAGAGGGCAGTGACTCCACTGCCCTCGTGAAAACGCAGTTCCTAAGACCAAGCACTCAGCAAGTACCAAAGCCATGGATGAGACCAAATCAGAGCCAGAGGCATATGAGACAGTGGTCGGAATAGATGGAACCAAAGTACCTAGAATCGTGCAGAGGCAGGAAAGGAAGGGGCACAGATCGCGCTCACCCCAGTCACACTGCTCAGGCTACTGTGTGTGGCGTACTGTGGAGGAGGAGCCGACCCTCCCTAGGACACGAACAGTATGTGTTTCATTACTGATGGAATTGATTCATTCTTAAGAGCTTTGGTGCTATCTCCACGGCCCCATTCCTTAAAGAACCCACATGGGAACAATGATACAAGCACACCTGCTCAGGTGGGCTCCAGGGGATGTCACTGGTTGTTATGCTTCCAGGCAGATTAAAGAAACTAAGTAATCAACATGTGTTTTATTTATTTTTTCTAGGAGTGCTGTGTTCTATTTTTGCAGAGTAAGGTAGCACCACACTCCTTCCGATGGCAGAGTGAAAGCAATGTTAATTCTTCACACAAAGAACATTTTTCCTGAAAGCCTAGCATGTCAACCTGCAGACAGTGTTATGGACAATAGGATAACAGGCCTTATAAGTTTGAGCATTCGTTGATTAGACCCTGACCGTGCCATAAGATATCTGTACTTTTTGTGGAGAATTTGTCTTTTTTCACCTTTTATTCTATTCGTGTCACCTGTGTGCTTTCCATGTACTTAAATATTAGGTCAAAAGTGATGATTATTCTTGACTGACTATTCAGATTTTAATATTTTGAAAAGAAAAATATGATAAAATTAAAATATTTTGGGATCTCAATATTTAAATATGGGTGGCATTGTGTTCATATGCAGCAGTAAATGACACTTATGTCAACTGCATATTGGCATTAATGATGACAGTATGGTACATATTAATTTGGACACACAGACATTTGTTTTTGTATTTATATTGAACTTAAAGATTTAAGTAGAATCTTTGACATCCCTATATGGGCATTGGTCCTTTTAAGAAGTATTTCTAGTTTTAAAAAATCTATTACAAACACTAAACATGTATATGTTATTGTAAATGAGTAAATACAGGATAGTGTGGATGCATTGTCTTTTTTACTTCCCACGCACATCACTACCTTCTCGTTTCTGTGTGTCACGGTGGAGGCAGACGAGGCACAATGGCGGGCTCCCTGTCTGGCCCTGTGCTGGGGCTGTTGGAGGGCTGGGAAAGCAGGCTGCTGCTCAAGGTGGGGCCCTCTTCTGCACATGCTGGCCACACCGACAGTTAATACCCAGCAACTTCTACTGGCTGAGTACCTTCTTCCATTTGATAGCTCAACTGAAGCTTGATGTTTATGGTGGAAATTGTCTTGATTTCCGTAGATGAGATGAGCATCCAAGGAGTTTGGAAATGTGTTTTAATTAAGATTCTGCTAAATTTTACCAGACACTTACTCAGAAAACAAAGCAACTGAATAATTAACTGTGATGAGAGCAGATGCTGGTCTAACAACAACCTGTTACCACTCCAGTGCAGTGCACATTAGCTGTTTTCCTGTGCCCCTTTCACACCTCCAGAGCTCACCGAGTTCACCAGTGCATTGGTCGTGGGGTATGGAAAATATTTCTCATCCCGGACCACTGTAAAAGATATTCCCAGCATCTGCAGAATTCTTCACGAAGATAATTCCATCCCTACCCACCAGTCCCCTCCTTTCTTCTATTTGGCATGTGCTTGGAAACAAACACTTCTTTAGTTTCCCTTGTGGAATTATTTTAGCCATACATCAAGTGAAGCTTACAAATCGATGAGAATCTAATGATGCATTTATTTACAGATGTGCATTTCATTGCTCTGCTCTGTTGCTGAGAGGTAGGATGAGTTTAGACTCCCCCTCCCCCCTCTTACCCCCACCAGTGTTATGGGAATAGCTGTGGATTTGACAAAATAAGAAGTGGAGATGCCCTCCTATTGGATTTTACAGATTGCTGTCAAAAAGGAATTGGTACAAGTTCTTTTTAAATGCACGATTTGTCTCTCAAAATAACAAAACAGAAACGTACTTCTCTTGAAGAATCCAGTAACACTATTCTGTGGTTTTCTATGTTAGTATGCATTATTATTTATTTATTTATTTTGATTTTTATAGAGCTTGATTATCTTTTATTTATTTTTTGCATAAAACATTTTAATTATTAACAAAGTATCTCACACTTGGTGTAATTTTGAACAATTTCTTCCTACTCCATATTCAAA
The DNA here is from genome assembly GCF_000247695.1 of Heterocephalus glaber. Next base: position 2,008,540 of record NW_004624889.1, on the reverse strand, counting down.
TAGTTGGCATACAGTTTAAATCTTGGGCTCAGTACAAAACAATCTGAACATCAGTTTTCAACCTAATGCAAAGTCAGGGAAAGTAGGATCCAATTTAGGTTTCAGGGGCTGGGGATTTAGCTCAGTGGTTCAGCTGCCTACCTTGCAAGTGCAAGGATCCGAGTCTGATTCCTGGTACCAAAAAACAAAAATACAAAACCAAGTTAGGTTTCGTGTTCAGAGCCACAGCACACATATTCTTATCTTAAAAAGTTTAAGTGTTTTTAGGAAATCCATCAATAAATGTACAAAGGGGATATTTTGATTACCTTAAATAATCTTCTAATCAGACCAAAGGCCAGGAGCCCAGAAGCACATGACAGGATGGCAGCTCAGTCAGAGGCCCACTAGACTGTAGCCCTGGGGGAACTACCCTCTTTCTTGAGCAGGGGCACTAGCCATCACTCCAACCACTGACAGAATGAGATGCAAACACAGGTTAGCCTCTGCAACACACTTTTTATATAAAACACCATCATCAGAAATCACTGCAGCAGAATGAGTGTATGCAGGTTTCTACAACTATGCAGAAGCAATAGTGAAAAACAGAACAAAATAACCAGTTAAAATTCTGAAAAAGAAGGAAGTTAGAACATGGTTAACTGATTTACTGTGATTTATGGTAGTGAGCAAGATTATAACAGCCTATAGTTAAGATATGATTTATGTATCATAAAATTCCAATACTTAAGTGTTTGGGGAGGGAAAGTGAGATTCGGAATTACAGGAAGACGTGGTTATTTTGCATTTGGGAACCAGGCATTCATCACCAGGTGTTCACGTATCGGTCCTAGGTCGACAGTTTCAAACGTGTTGCATGTAGTGTTTGCTTACTGGGTGTGCTGTCTTCGGATAAAGGCCCCGTTCGGATGAGGGTGAGCGGGAGGTCCCGATGGCACGTCTGGAGCAGCTGGCCTGCCTGGGACCTTGCTGGGGGGGGGGGCTGGAGGGAGGGCGAGGGATCCAATGGGCAGGACAGGACGGAGCAGCTCAGGTCTTGACGTGGAGTCAGGCGGCCCGGTGCGGCCCGCCCTCACTGGGCACACACAGCGCTTGGTAGGCTGGCCTCCGGGGGTTGCGTGCTCTGTGGATGGTGCCTTGAAATGATTAGGACTTTACTTCGGACTGTGTGTTCTAGAAGGGAACTCAGCAGGGCATGGAGCCCGTGCTGAGTATTCAGAGCCCGGCTCGGGTGTGGCCCGGCCCTGTGCCCTCCAGTGCCCTTCCCCAGCCCCGGCGGCTTCTCGGCTGACCTCTGCCTGGCCTGCCAGGCCTCCTCCACACCTCTGCCACCCCGGTCCCTGGCCCGCTCCCTTTGCTCTCATCCGAGGCCCCTGGACCCTGAGGAGGGTGGCTGGCCGGGCCCTGCTGGCCGCCAGGGTGCAAGCGCGAAGCGGTGCACTCACATGACACCTGTGCCCACAGTGCTCGCCCCGCCGTGACTGCAGGCCAGTGTGCGGGCAGAAGCGTGTGGACTTTCCCACCCGCCCTGGGGAGGTGGAGAGGGTGGCGCTGGCTGAGTTCATCTACTTCAACTTCTCTCACTGCAAAATGGGGTGACGCAGCTCACGGAGCTGTGGCAGTACAATAAGGCTGCTCGCGAGACGCCTAACAACTTGTTCGGCACACAGCAAGTACCCAAGGCACAAGTAATTGCTGTTGAAACGTCAGCTGCCATCACCAAACTCGTCACCTGCTGACTGAGAGAGTGATCAAGAAAAAGGAAAAAGCGAGCTCCGACTGCGGCAATTTTTGAAGGGCTCTGCATTATGCACATCGCTGTGCGCTGGGGAAATAAACACATGTGCTCGCATTTCAGCAGAAGATGGACGCATACTGTAGACAGTGATTTTTAAAGCACGGCTTCCGTAGCTTTGCAGTAGGCAGAACTGTGGGGAGCCGAACAGTCACCTAGCTCAGTGTGTTACTCCTGGAGTTGGGCACTGCTGCCTGATCACACGGCCCTGGGAGGGCAGACGGGACTGGAAACACCAGGCCAGGGATGCGCTGAATTCTACCCAGTGTGCAACGTGGATTTAGGACCCAGAGCTTAAACAAACTGTTTTAAATCTTAACAGAGACTTACAGCTGTTGTATTTTTACTTTCTAGCCTATTTTCACCACCGCTGTGATTTTGGGATGGAATCCTTGGTGAGTGTAAAGCCACTCATGGCTCCTTTTCTCACTCAGAGATCACTTGGTGATACTCTATCTCATGACAATTTCCGGAAGTCTCTGAGAAGTACAGGGGGATAGCTTGGACTATCAAAGTCTCTGATAGAATAGCTGCCACTCCTGAAGTGCTGCTTCCTGATGCACACACGAAGGCCCTCACATGCCTGCCTCTGTGTCTGGTGTTATGCTGGGGCGGCCCGTGCAGAACAGAGTGGTTAATGCAACATGACTCCAGTCACTTCAGTTCTCATTTTCCCAGGCTGTACATCAAGAACCTGAAATCAGCAGTCTGATTCTCATTCCGGTTCCTCCCTTTGCAGGTCTCCTCCTGCCCAGGGCTGCCATTTACTTCAAAGGGAAAGCTGTGCGTTGAGGAGGGATCCAGGAAAGAAAGAAAAATGAGAATCACACTCATTATTTTAAAGATGGTTAAAATAAACAAGTTGGCAATACATGTTTTCTTTTAGACTACTCATGGAATCTTTTTCTGTCAAAGCAGGGCACTTTGTAAGCCTTCTATTTTCTGATCCTTACATGAAGGGGATCAAACATATTTTCTCTTTTTTTCTGCTTTAATTCTTTTATTGGCACATTTTAGGTATACAAAACATTTACATTTATCATTGGGTGTTTGTACCTGTACATGATGAATCTCGGTTCTTATTTTTTCCCCATTCTCTGTGCACTCTTCACCCCCTCCATCCTTCCCTATTTACTCAGACTGTTTCCATTTTTTCCTTTTCTCATAATTTTTCCTTTCCCCTTCCCCTCCCACTTCCCCTACCCCTTTGGACCTTTTCTTCCTGTTTCACATTATCAATTATTCATTTTAATCATTTTAATCCTTATTTACACTTTCAGTTTCTCACACTAGAGAAATTATTTGGTATTTACACATGTGTGTCCTATTTATTTCACTGAAGAGTATGGCCTCAATATGCAGGGGATCAAACATATTTTCATTGCTGAAGTTGGGGAGAAGTTGAGCTGAGCTGAATTATACTGATTGCTATTCCCCATTGTTCCCAACAAACTCCTGAAACACACTTACCTATTATACCCCTTCATCTTCCATAGATGCCAGTTGCAGGAGAAAAAGACTTGTACAGATACAGAAACTCAAGGAAGCAAGCCAGGCACTTGTTTCTACACAGAAACCAGCACACTGGCACTTTAATGATGCTGGTTCGCTGCCATAGTGTGAAATTGTGCGTTCAGAACATTTCAGAGGGGAGTGGGGATGAAGGAGGTACCCAACGGGCTGGATCCAAGGAGCTGCCCTCAATGGGGGCCAGGGAAGGACCTGAGTTCTCAGTCACCTCAAAAAGTGAGGTGTTCTTTGGATTTATGGATGCACAGCTGAACACAGTGCCTTTTATGGAGGCCTCTTTGGGTCTGATTAATTAGTAATTGGGGCGAGAGCTATGCACTTCAGTGACTCTTGTTGCCTTGATTGTAAATTGCAATCTGGTGCTAACTCTCAGCAGGTCACATTGCTGTTTTTGCTGTACCCCAGTGACACAACTGATTAAATCTGTGTAAACAGTATCATTATGAAAATATTTTTGTCATAGGCATGAGGAATTAACACATTTTTATTTTGGATGGAAATTAAAATTATTTGTGGGAGCTTGGTATGTTTTCATCAATTGTCAGTCATCCCAATAGAGCTTGTAGTGAAGGAACTATTTTAATTTTCACAAAGGAAAGAAAAAAGCTCTCAGACGGAGGGCTTTTAAAACTGAAAATTATGATAATTATGTCATTCATAATACAGAGTGCTACATTACAGGCAAGTATTATGTCACTTAATAGTTAGCTAAACAAGTAAACAGAAATATGGGAATTAGCCTGCATATCCCCCTCACAATAGGGCACTTTTGAATGAGAAGACATGTTTAATAGATGCCAACGTGTTTGTGGACACACACACACACACACACACACACACACACACACACTCTCCCTCTCTCCCCCAAATGCTTTTCCTTTCATTATATTTTATGCGTTTCCTAAGTGAACTCTGCAGAACTTTGAATGAGCTAGCTGGCTGTGGACCTCAGAGATTGCTGCCCATTCGTGGCTACAGAGCACAGTGCCTCAAAATCCAGACATGAAGGGTTCCAGGGACCAGGGAGGGCTCAGGGCAGGGCTGAGTGTGGGCTGTTAGATCACCTTGAGCAGTTTGTGCAGTATTGTTCACGCCTGATTCTGAAGCAAATAACTTTGATTTTTACACTATATTCACTTTGCTGTCTGATTGCTGGTACCTTTGAAAAATGTCCTTTGGAAGTTTAGGAAGGTTATGCAAATGTGTAATGTGCCAGCACTGTAAACTATGGAAATCCTGATGTTCCTATTTATGAATGACAACTACCCCAATTCTAAGCAGGTATTAAAATAGTATTTGATAATCTCTGATGAGGCCTGATTTCACCTCTGTTTACCGAGGTGGCCAATTCAACCCCATCAAATGGGTGCTCTTCTATTTGCTTCATTTCACACAGTGCTCACTGAGAAAGGCTTAGGTGAACTTTAATCAAATGTGCCTATTAAGTTACTGAGACTTCAGTTCCCGATTGTCTACTTGCTAGCAGCTAAAGTTGAATTAAAAGAACAGTGACTTTTCTTTCTGTGAACCTGCAAAAATCATTATGGAAATATCAAGGCAAAAAGGAGAGCTAACAAATCAGCAAATTTGCCACGTGCCAATTTACAGATTCAAACAAAGAACTGTCTGTATACATCTCAAATGGCTGTCTTTGCATTATATAGGCTGAAATACAAAAACACAAAACCATCTTTGAAGAGAGGAGGAAGCATTTACTACACCTTGTAATGCCATACAGATGTTCAGAGTTTGGCTAGTGAGCGGAGACAGGGACAGGGGCGGGGCACAGCCTGATGGTCCCCCTGAGGAGCAAGTTTTCTTAGGGACCCCTCCATCTTTGGGCAGAAGCCAGGCTGGAGAGAGCCAGCATTTACTAAACACTCCATTATCACTGCTTCCCGGAATGCTCCGCGACACCCGCGACACCGTGCCTAGCTGGAGGCCTGGGAGCCTCACTTGATCACATTAGGCTTTTCGTCTGGCAGGCGATGTTCCTGCTATCTTCGCAAACACTGAAGGGCAAACATGTTTCGAAGAATCAGAATAGGGAAGAAGGCAGAAGGAAAGAAAATACCATTTACTTAAAAAAAAATTATTTGCCAATCTAGTGTAATGCAAAGAGCCGAAAGCTAGAAAGAAGAAACTCAGGGAAAAAGTGTAAAATTGAGTTGTTTAAAAAGGAATGAAGATGAGGGAAGTGTATGGATAGTTTATTCTTGAATATAAACAAATTCAGGGTGATTACATTTTCTTGTCAAGAATTTCTTTGAGTAGTTCAACATTCTATCTTGTGTGAAATGTAACCTAAGTAATTTCAGTGAAATTTAATTCATTAAAATCTTTTGGAAAAAACATTTTACAAAGTGTAAAAAATAACTTTTGAGAAGCAAGATAATTAAACTTACCTGGCTTATTAATAAAATCAGAAGTAGTCTTGTTTTGGAAACATAAATAAAATCACCACTCTTATCTAGTGAATATTTTCGAAGTAGCTTTTAGAACACCATAGATGGCAAAATGAGGACACAGGAACACACACACATACACAACAGGGGCTAAATGCTAAATGCAGAGCCCTGCACATTATGTATCGTCTCCAGAAATACAGCCATTGGCCAGGGAGAATAAAAAGTTTTCATTATATTCCTGCTTAAAAGGATTTTCTATTATAGGGTAACACATACTATACAAATATCAGAAAGAGCAATGAAACATAAATTAGTAAACCACTCATGGCTCCAACTCCCACCAATAAATACTGCTAATTCTTGGTTTTCTACCTATGCACTGTGTGTGGGCGTGTGGACATTCTACCTGAAACCTGAGACTTCAACGAACTCTTTAGTAATCAAAGCTGTTGCCCTATGAGACATGAACTACTTGACATTTCCATACAATCTGTCATGCTTATTTTCCAAAAAACAATGTCATCATGAAAGTTTATTAATGTAAGATCTTGGAATGCAAAATCTAAAAAAATGCTTCACACTTACACATGACCAAACTTGTTGAAATTGGAAGTTATATATGGGAAGGAGGCTGATTTAGAAGAAGGAGAAAGACCTCCTCTTGCTTATGTCTGCGTTATGCTCATGTTTCTCTCATTGTTTGTATCCACTGTTCCTCATCCCATCTCTGAATGCCAGAACATACAGCAGGCAACTCCAAGGACCTAGCAAACACAAAGAAAGTTCAGAATCCTGCAAAGCCAATCAGCCACCTTGCATTTGCAGAAACTCCCAGACATTAGAAAATGTTCCTCTGACGAAATCTGGAAATAGAAAATAGTTGAGCAGTTTAGGGTTAAGAATAAAGAGGGAGGGGAGGAAGTGGGAGTAAAGAGAGTGTGGCTATGAAAAGTCATGTGAAGGATCCCTTGGTGAACAGAATGTTTTCTATGTTGAATATGTGTGCATGTGTGTGCGCCTGTGTGTAGTGGCTGCAATATTCCACTCTCATTTCGCAAAGTGTTCCCGTTGTTTTCAGCTGAGTAAAAAAATATATGAACTCTGTGCTATTTCTTACAATGGAAGGTGAATCTACAATGATCTCAAAATAAGAAGTTTAATAACATCTTCAGATTCTCACAGCATCACTGCAAGAATCAGACAAATCAAAACATGTACAGCCCTCTGCATAGAGCCGGACCCACTGTGAGGACCGGACCGGCTTGGTTGCTCTGTGCTGGCGATGGCAGCGATGCCCACAGGCATTGCTCCTAGGCGCTCACTTCACCCTGCACATTGCACCGTGACTCACTCTCCACAGCTAAGGGGCTCAGCTCCTGGCCCATCCCAGAGTTTAGAAAGTTTAGAAAGATTCTGCCTTAACCACTTAAATGAGACAGTCCACTCCTTTATTTTATTATAAAAAAACCTTATTTTATTAGTCATGTAAATATCTGATTCTTCTATTTAGACAATAGTGATTTAGAAACATTAGAAATAATAATTTTCTTTTGAGGCAGTGTCTTGCTTTGTAGTGCAGGTTGACCTTCAACTATTAGCCCAGGCTGGCCTTGAACTCATGGTAGTCCTCCTGCCTCAGCTTCCTGAGTCCTGGGATTACATGCTGCCCTGCCCCACTAGAAATAATATTTTTTAAATGGAGAAGAGGTTTTCCTTCTAAATGCAGGCAATTCCTCATCCCTAATAGGTTTGAAAGACATTTACCCTTTGGTATTTTGATCATTCAGTATTTTAACCTGGAAAAACCCAAGGAGTGAGGAGGTCTATTAAAAGGAGAGAGAGAAAGAGAGAGAGAGAGAGAGAGAGAGAGAGAGAGAGAGAGAGAGAGAGAGAGAGAAGGCAGCCCAAGTTCATTGTCAGAGCTTCAAAAAAGTTGAGGTTTTGGTTTCAGTCCCATAAAGGGTGAAGATTCAGGTCAAATCTTATTTTATATAAAATGACTGCTTTCATTTGCAACAATCTAGTAGTTATAATTATGGCAGGTTTTGCCTTTAACCAGACTTTTGAGTAAAATGCTGAAATTAATCTTTCAAATGAAATTAATCTTTTGGTAGCTTTACCAAAACTACCAAAACAGGAACAGCCTGAAAGTGAATCCTCATTTGTTAAACTGATCGTCATATTAAGTAAAGAGTTGTTCACTGTCTATGTGGGAGTAGGATATGTGTATGTTTGCCAAGTATGTGTGGATGTGATAAATCATTGCCAAATTAGAAAACTGAAATCATTTACCAAATATGAAAGAGTGCAGCATGGATATTAAGAGCATAGGATTTGGGGGTAGACTTCAGATTTTGGGTTTTGCTATTTAAGTTCGTCTGACCTTGTTCCTTGGTTTCCTCATCTGTGAGGATGAGGATATAATAGTAAGAATAGCTGCTTTATAAAGTGATTTTGGTGAGCAAATAATGAAAACGTGCAAAGCATCTAGCAATATTCAATGCCGGCTCTGTGCTGACTTCTGACTGCAGCTATCTACAAAATGAATATGGCAAATTCCAGAATCCTAGTAATTTCAGGCTGGTTGGGGCAGAGAAACTGAAAGATAATTACCAAAAGAGGACACATTTATAGTGAATCAGTTAGGAAAGCATTCGGCTGCAAAAGACAAAATAACCTAAATACGATTATTTTAAAAATAAGGATATCTATCCATTTCTCATGCAGGGGCCTGGAGGCTCCAATATGAGCATTAGCATATGGCTTACAGCTTTCTTGACATTTTCCCTGTAGCTTCAAACCATGGCATCCTCCTTTAAGTCAGGGAAAACTAGGAAAAACAGCAGTGCATTTCTTTTAGAAAGTTAAAGCTTTCCCAAAACTTCATTCTCTAAAAGACTCTAACAAGTCCTTTGCAAGATCCATAACTTCTGCATACCATTTGTATTTACCCCAGTGACCTGGGCACATGTAACGGAAAGGTAACCAGGAACAGTAGATCTCAGGATCGCCTGGACGAGCCCAACTCATTTAGAGACCATTGCATTGAGGCAGGTATCTGTCTACTCAGCACCAACAAAATCAGGGTTCTAGCAGTTCTAGGGAAATCACCATCTAGAAGGTCACAGTGGTGTTTGGATTCTCTGAAAGCATCAAGAGCAGCAGGTGGGTGAAGGTGGAGGAAGGAAGAATATTTTAAACCAGCTGGCAAACTGGCAAGACTTTGAGATTCTCAACAAATTGAAAAATACACCTTCTTTTCAAGTCCATAGAATATTTGCAAAAATGGAAAGCCTCAATACATTCTATCAGGACACACTGTCTACTACAATTAAAACTGGAAATTAATAACAGATGTATAAAAATACTCCAACTTGAATAATAAATATGTATCGACATATAGTTTATATACATTAAATCTATGTATAAATGTGCATAACTATATATTCATTTTATTACTCCTGAGTAAAAAAAATACATCAGAGCTATAATAGATTATTTAGAAAAAAGTTAGAATACTGTATGTCAAAGCAGAAAAGATGCAACCAAAAATGATTCTTTGAGGAAGACCTTCTGGGTTTCATCATGAAGAAAGAAACCAAAGGTAAAGAAAACAAATGAATTGAGTCTGTCGGGGCAGCTGGAAATCAAGAGCAAGACAAATGAGCAAAAACTGGGCAGAAAAAGACAGAATATTCCAAATTCAACCCAAAAGTATAACTACAAATAGAGAAGAAATAAAGTTGATTTTCAGAGCACATCGGCAAAATGTGACAATTATTAACACAATACATTTAACCAGTATAAGCACATAAAGGAACAAATAGTGTTAGAATTGTAGTGAAAGTGGAATACATTAGTAACTATAGAAATACTAACAAAATCACAAAGAAACTATTCTTTTAAGTTTCTAGACTCACAGTTTCTTGGAAAACTTTTAAAAAACTTTAAGAAACAAAAACATTCTTATGTCATTTAACAGCTTTCATAGCATGAAACAAAACAGAAATTTTCCCAATTCTAAGTCTAAACATCTTGATATGAGAAATGCTATTTTCAGAAAAAAGATTAATAATTGATTTAAGAAAAAAGGGAAAAATAAGAAAATTTCAAATTAAACTCACAAATATAAAAATCTTTAGCACATGATTAGAGGCAGAATTAAGCCACTCATTTTAAGATAGTTCAAACTTCCTTGTAGGAAATTTATTAATATAAATGACCATACCTCTCAGATAAAATCTAGAAAACAACCTGATCCTCTCCTTACCGCCTGTCAGTATTATCTGATCAAACCGAAGAACATCTATATTTAGTTAAAAATGCCTTTACCAGGGCCAGGGATTTTAGCTCAGTGGCACCAGGCCTGGCTTTCAAGCCCAAGGTCCTGAGTTAGATCCCCAGTTCCAAAAAAAAAGGGGCCAGGGATTTAGCTCAGTGGTTCCAGCACCTGCCCTGCAAGAGCAAGGTACTGAGTTCGATCCCTGGTACCAGGAAAAAAAAAAGACTTTTACTATACTGAAAATCTGAGTGTATTTTCAAACAAGATACACAGAACAAGCCAGCAATCAGCATCGTGTTTGTGGGTGTGGCACCAGACAGACTCAGTCTGAAGTCACACTACTGTCAGGAAAAAGATGAGCATGCTTATCATCCTTCCTATCTTACAGTGCTATGAGAGGATGAGCCAGTAAATAAGTTAAAAATTTAAATATCAGTATGGATATTAGAATGAAAAATATTTGAGGGTCTACTAGGATTGCCAGGACCACCAATGTTTAGAAAATTATTAAGAGGTAGCATTGATAAGTATAGTAAAAATTATTAAATGTCTTGTAACAAACTTATTAAGACGTATCCAAGTTTTATCTACAGAAAACAATTTCCTAAGAGGATTTTCAAAGAGACACAGTGAAATCAAACACACCGTGCAAGTAGTTGTAAAGTGTTGATGTTATAGATATGTAAAATCTTTTCGGACTTGACCACAATTGTTTTGACCCTGATCAAAATGTAGATAAAATTGATTTAAAAACTTAGAAATAGATATATCCAGCTCGTGATGCAAATTCTAAACCTTAATTGGAAGGCAGGAAGCCTCTCTGGTCCTCTGCTTCAAACACTCTCCTGATTCGTCCTGCTTTGTGCGTGTGGATCTGCCCACGCACTTCCTATCCTCGTCTCCCACCTCTGCCCCTGCTCCCTTGGGTCCACCAGATTCCCCATGCACAGTAAGGTGCCCTCAGTATTAAACTACTAAAGCCTAGTATTTTATTTGATGTGCTTTATTTATACTCATTTTAATTTTTAATCAATTTTATGACATGCTGTGAGACATTTGCAGTATCTTGTACAGATCATGCTTACATGCATCTGTATACGTACATATACAGGGTGTATACAGACAAGTAACAACAGTAAAGAGTGCGCTCTACACTCAACTCTTCTGGAGGCTAACACTGTACACGGAAAATGGGCTTGCTGGCTGTTTGTTCACTATTAGCTAGAGGACACGCAATTTGTCACGATGCCTTAGAAGTGATGCTGTGCCCCTGGAGCATCACGCTAGGGGTTCACGGTGTTGATTCTCCTTCCCAGGCGGTGTCTGTCTTGCTCAGCAAGGGCGCAGTGTGTTGGCAGATGAGGGCGGAACGAGCCATGGCCCGCCCCCTGGTGGAGCGGCAGCCTCTCCTTGGGGAAGGCGGTCTACTTCTTCTCTTTCAAAATTGTGTCAGTCCAGTTTGCAGTGCATAAGGATCACGCTCCTCCCCGGAAGTTGATGCGTGTGCAGGACACACCTTCATTCTTTTTCCACTCCTCCTCCCTCCATCTCTTAGCCCCCTTCCCTTTTGGAAAACATCTCCCCCGTTTCCTATCATCCATCTTTCATTTTGCTCTGTGTTCATACTTTGGGTTTCTCATGTAGGAGAACCCTGTGATATTTCAGCTGCGTGTCTGACTGGCGGCAAGCAGTCCGCTCACTCTCCTGCCAGCAGGGGCCTGCACGCAGCAGGACTCCCTCTCAGGAGGCCCTGGTTGCAGAAAGCCTCTTCCTTCTTCAGCTGGAAGAGTACGGTGCTGGGTGACGGCAGTGGCCTTGGATTTGTCAGTCCGGGCTCTAGTCAAACACTAGAGACCATGACCTGTAACCCTGAGCTAATCCATAAAAGCTGTTTGTTCTTCAGGTCCTCAGGCTGAGGTCCCTTTGTCACTTGGTAAGGTTGGAGGGGTTCCCCAAAAGGAAGATGGGGACCTCAACTCAGCCAGTTGAGTAGCTTTGTCTACTTCTTGTTACAGGAAAAGAATTGTAGGCCACATCAGTGAGAGCCACAGAAGACTGATCTGGCATCAAAAGTTTCATACTTAGAAGGAACAGCGGCACTCACAGAGTGACCTTACTTGGACTGGGGTTGGGGTTACAGATGTGCTCTTGGAGCTGTCACTTAGGATAGAGGATCTCAGACTTTCTGCCCCAAAACATTCTTGGAGCCCTTTGAATCTGTTTCTTCATCTTAAGGTCAGGTTGCTGGTTTTAACATGTCAACTATGTTGATGGATTTACAGTATCTTTAGGAGATTTGGGTGTGATGGGTCTGGATGAAAAAACAAACCACCCTAGGGAGTGAAGACATGGAGTATAGATATGGACAGTCTTGGGTAATCTGACTGTGTCCTGAAGTTGCAGTTTCCTTAAAAATACAGCTTAAACATTTTGATTGTTGTCTCCTTTCTACCAATCTTTACTTCTTCTATCTTATCTCACTTTCTGTATTTTCTCTTTCTTTTTGACTTGGCCTAACTAATCTGCCTATGCCTCTCTGACACATTCTGAAATTCTTTTTCTGTGACAAAAGCCAAGAACATCCTCCTGAGTTGAGAGTGTCATCCCCTTTGGGGGGCCTTCTTTGGACCTCATCCATTGACAGTAACTGGGGATGTGGGAGAGTTGTGTGTTACTGGGATTTAGTAGGTAGAAGCCAGGTATGCTCAACTTCCTACAATTATGATATTTGTAATAGGTAAAAATACAGGTCCTGATAGGATCATAAGATGAGATAATAGATTTGCCAGTTACCAGAAATTCAATTTTACCTGTATTTTACCTCAAGCAAAAATGTTCAGTTTAGAGGTTGAGAAACCCTGCCAAACAGTTGTGGTCTTTAAGCCCTAATTTACATCACAACCATCTCCAGTGCTTCTAAGGCACAGATTTTGATCGATCCGTAGATTTTTAAATTTTCTCTCCTTTTCCTTTGTCTTTTTTTTTGCTCCTGTTGCTGGGGCTTGAGCCCAGGGACTCACCACATTGGTCAAGCACTTCACCACGGAGTCACATCGCTGCACACCCTAGCCCTGTTTCAGATTTAGGAGTTCTGGGGTGATTCCTGGGATTTGCATTTCTCCTTGATTGCCGCTGCTAGTTTCAGGGCACACATGAGAAGTGTGCCCTAGAACATCGGGCAGGGGCTGTCGCTGCCATGTGGGGACATCTCCATGGAGGTCGCTCCTAAAGTCTAATATTAAGAGCTGTCTGATGTTGTCATCACTGTAGATGGCAAGCCTGAGGATCAGAATGAAAAGTATAGAAACACAAATACAAGCTTTTGGAAACATTAAAAAAAAATGATACAGTATTGTTCTTGTGGGTAAATTGGATTATTTAGTAAATAGTGTTAAGAAATGTCTCTAACAATCAAGAAGCAAAGTAAAGTTAAATCATCACATGTTACAATAAAATGAATTCCAGAGAACTTAATTTTATAAATGTGATAACGAATTGGGAAATTTTCAAGTGCTGTAGAAAAATGTAGGTATAAAAATGTTCTCTTTAATTGGAGTTTTACCATTTATTATCGTTGCTAGGAAGGACTATTTGTATAAATACAAATGCCACTGATTCAGTTACTTTCTAAGGAGAACTTTCTGGAAGCAGGATTGCTCATTTCAGGGAGTCTTGGATATTGTCCTCCCAGAAGGCCGTAACAATTCCACTCTCCTTGCCAGGCAAGACAGCGCCTACTTCCCTCCTCTGTAGGGGCTGACACATCACTGGTTTCAGACAGTGTAGGTGCTGGTAGTTCCCTAAATCTAATATTTAAGCAAAAACTTTTAGTGTCATGAACCTGTATCTTTAAAAATTACCAATAGCTACATGACAAACAAGATAGGTTTGATTTAATTAGTGAAGGTATATCTATACAGTGGAATACAAAACACCCACCAAAAATGCTCTCCCTCTATGTTCTGTGATATGAAATATTATTTACAATATAGTAAATTACATGATTTGATTCTAAATATACATGAAATATGTATAGGAATAAATTTGGGTGTTAAAAGTATGAGCATATACATAGCAAAGACAGTTATAAAGGTTCTCTGGTAGATGGGGTTTTAGGGGATTTTAATATTAATTTCTTTATTTTGATTATTTCTATTTTCAAAATTTCTTTGATTTCATATCACTCATCTAATGTAAAATTTCCCTTAAAAAGTCAAAGGACTATGTAATCTGTCCCCAATATTTTCATTTATTTGTTGAACTGAATTCATTTATCATCACTAATACCACATGGTTTTGTGCTATCACATAATAGGAACCCAATAAATATATATTTAATACTTCAAGCTGAACTATATCTGTATCAGGGACTATTATTGATAAGTCATGTGTACTCTACTTTTAAAACAATTTGATATAGTTTCTACTAAACTCTCACATACCGGTTAATACCTGCCAGAGAGGTTTAAGTGTGTAGCATTTGTGTGACTGGCCTCTCTTGGACATCTGCCTTGTGCCTTCTCGATGAGGAAGCTCTTCAGCCATATGGCTAGAATGACAGGAAATACATGGTGGAAAAAAGGGGAGAGAATTCCATGAATTTTACTAGCTTTCTACAAATTACATTATACTTGACATGAAATTTAATCATGAGATCACAGAAAATAGAGTAACTGATTAAAAACCAAAAAAAAAAAAAAAGAATGCAAATGGCCCCTTAGGAGGAGGAACTTTTCATATCCCAAATACTAAGAGAGTGTTATGTGATAGCTTACTTAGACATAATTAAATAACCTAATAGATAATGTTCCCCACAGCAGTTTTCAGGGCAACACGAAATGCTTCTCATGGAACATGTCTTTTTACTGACTCTCAATAGCCAAAATACTTCAACAGAAACCCAACTTTCTTGGACCTTCTGTTTCTCAAGTACGGTTTTCCAAGAGGTGGTAGGAGGTGACGGCTGCCAGCTCAAGTCTGAGATTCTGGACATTGCCTGTGACATGAGGATTTCCTGCCTTAGGTTAAACAGGACTCAAAAGCCCACGCCAGATTTTCAGGTCCCAGAGTTGCCATCCTGTCAAGACAACTAAGACTGTCCTCTTCCCTCAGAATGAAAGGCCTGTCTCACTGGGAGACATTTTTACTCAGTGAGGGTTTTAATGTGGTCCGGGACCAGACGCAGGCCAGGAGGGTAGAACCCAGGTCCTAAGTAACCGAGATGCCACGCGGTGCTGGTGTGGTCTCATTCTGTCCCCACAGCCCTCCAAGAAGATGGGATCATTTTCTCTTTATTTCACAGAGTGGAAAGTAAGACAAGTGCTGGAACCACCGCATTTTCGAGGGTTGGCGCCGAGAGGGACCCAGGTTGCCTGTCGACAGCACTGAGGCTGACTTCGCTGCTCTCCCGCCTCTTCCCACTGTGTCTCCAATCTCCTGCCACCACCTTAGCTCAAGTGCGTGTCACCTCTTGCCAGCGTTCTGAGCCAGAGACACCCTTCATAGGTGTACTGCCAAAATTTGAAATGCAAATCAGTTTCGCAAACATTATTTTTAGTCAGAAGATATTTTTTTTTTATTTTTGGGTCCAGAGAATGTTCTTTCAAATTTATGAGAGTTTCACATTTAAAAAATGTCATGGCTTCTATGTTTTTGTTTAACTCTGAGAGAAAGGGCAGAAAGAAGGAAATTAACATCCCCGGAGCCCCTAATATGTGCAGGGCAACACTGCTCTGCTTTTACCCTCTGGTGTAGAAGGTCTGAGAGTGACACCAGATTTGCTTCTTCAAGATGCTCCTGCTGTGCATGAATGTGGTCAGAAGGTCTGGTGTATCCACTAAGGATTCTTTGGGATTTAGTTATGCATTCAATGAAAGAGGCAGTTGGTTACTATTCCCAATTTTCTAAGACTGAGCAGGTAAAACATTGGAGATCTTCAAGTTTCAGTCAATTGATTGTTAAGGTGATTGATTGAATTTTGCCTCTGAATATCAAATATGGTAAATCCAAGCAATGACTGAAACCATGGAAAAATGCGCTTTCCCTTGAAGGTCAAAACTCAGCACTTTTCTTTTCCTGGGAAAAATGTGGCGTGCTTTGCCCACGCTTTGTTAACCTTGGGTTTGCTCGTCTGTGGAGTCCACTCCCTCCATAGCACTCATGCTGTGGAGCATGGCGTGGTGTCTGACCAGGGTCAGAGCTTGGCTCTGCAAAGTTCTTAAATAATCTCTGGGGTTCAGAACTCACAGAAAAATTCAGACTCAACAATTCCATCTTCCAACTACATCTTGCGCTGGAAACAGCAACTTTGTTGGCCATAAATAGCTGCTTATCTCTTTTTACCATGACCTCTTCCTCTCAAATTGCCAGTTTGGAGCAACCAAATTTGAGGCTAGGAAAGGGTGTGCAGTCAGCACAAACAACTGCTGTGGGATTCTGAGAGTGCCAGCCACTAATTTACACGCTATGAGCGCCAGACCCAACTTGAAGTGTCTGTCTATCTATCTGTTATCCATCTATGTCTTATCTATCATCTATCTATATGTACTATCCATTATCTATTATCTATCACCTGGTATCTATCATCTATATCTACTATCTGTCATCTGTCTATATCATCTGTCAGTCTATCTATATCTATCCTCTATCCATTCATCCATCCAGCCCACAATTGCATTTCAAGCATTTTGTTTTATTTTCATTGATTCCCACTGGATAAGAGGCATGAAAATGAGAAAATATGAATAACCTGTGAATTAAAAAAATACTTTTCCTTCCACTGTGTTTAGACATATTATAAGGAAGTTCTAAGCAGAAAGTCTCTGACTGTGGAAACTTCTGCCTTTCGCTAAATTACAAGACACCAATTAAATATCATCTCACTGCCCCACATTTCTATGAGGCTTCTAAAAAGTGCCGTGTCTCTCTCTGTCTGTCTAACACACCCACAAACACACGCATACACAGGGAGGGTATTTTTCTTCTGATGCTGTGACATTTTCCCCACTACATGGGATGCTCATCGGCCTCACATAAGGCTTCCGCCAGGAAATACAGAATCGGGGCCAGGTGCCGGTTGGGAGTGAGCGGCCAGGAGGTAAGGGATGTCAGACTAATTATTGATCAATTTACTGTGTCTATTTAGGAAGTCAGTCAGTCTCCAGATACTTTTGTAGTCTTTAAAGAAGACAAATGTTCACAGTTTAAATATCCCTAAATATATAACAGATGAACAAGCATGCTTTGGTGTGTAAATGCTGCATAGATTCAGAACCATCAAAAAGCCCCTCAAAAATGCTTTTCCATCTGCTGCTTCTAAGTACATATCGCACATCCTGGCAGCACACTTCACACTAGTGTGAAAGATAGGTTCAAAGCCAACCTGGCAAAATCTATTTATCTTTTTTTTTCCTCCCCAAAATGTGTTTCTTTGTGCAGCTAAACTAGCAAACATATATAGGAACAAGGTGCCAGGGCAGAGAGGAGGCATTTGCAGGCCTTGGTCGTGCCTGAGGAGACTTGCCTGGTGTGAGGCCCGGAGCCCTGGCTTCAGACTCAGCTGTTTAGAAAGTGTGAGTTGCAGCCGGGGTTCTGCTTTTGCCACCAAATGGAGCACCTGGGAGCAAAGCCTTAGTGTCCAGGGGAATCTTGAAGCCCCAAGCCACCCACAGAGGCAGTGGCTGGAGGAGCCCCGCAGGAGGGAAACATCAGGCTGCTCGCAACAGGAAGCCACATTCCCTGCTTGTGTGGTGGCCCCAAGTGTGGCCTTTTTCATGTTCTGCGGGGAAGTGCCGACTCTGATAAGCAGTCTCCTCCTCCTGTAAAGGCCTCCTATCTGAGATGGTCCAGGTCATCTCCTGTGCCTCTCACATATTGGGATAAAAAGTCTCCAGGCAGGTAATGTTCACAGCAGCCTCTCAGACACCGAGCACTGTTCGCTTCTGATGATGCACTGGGTTCAGGACCCTCTCTGTCCTCAGGCCTGCTGTGTTGCCCTCCCCTAGGAGAGGCTGAAGAGGGGATTAGGAGCAGCAGGATTCAAGGCTCACATTTTCCATAAGGGGCCAAGCATGTGCATTGATTTGCCAATGTTCATTATTATGTGGCTCGGCACACAAATAGACAAAACAGCTTGTTGAAGGAGAAGGGTGTGCTCCAGAGGCCCTGGAGCCCATCACCTTGGCACCTACACCGCGGTGTTCAGCAAGCACGGCCAGAAAGGGTCGAATGCTGAACACTTCAGGAAGGAGACCAGGCCTGCTGTACTACATTTATGGCACGGTTTTCATTTCTGTAAAATAATCCATACCTATCAGAATACATGAAGAATACACATTTCATACGTCTTTATAGAGAAAATAGATGGAGAAATTCAGGAGCGTAGAAAACAGTTTTGAAACTGCGCTCCTCACTTGATAGCCTGGGGGAAGCCGGCAACAGGGACCGGAATCCAAGGTGCCCTCGGGATGGGGCAGCATCGGCAGCGGGACAATTGGGACAGGGCAGACACAGCAGGCCCTTCTCTCTGGCAAGGCTCTTGCAAGCCAAGTGTTGATCAGGTTATGAGGAGCTTCAAATCCAGCTTTTTCTGTGAAGTCTCTTGATTTTTCAGTATTTTGGTAATTGAGTTAAACACATCCACAGGTCAAGTTCAGCCCAGTCTGTGAACCTGGTTTGAGAGAATCCAGATTTGTTAGTAAAACCTAAGAAAGCTGCCTAGCACACTCAGTATTTAGTTTATCTGAGCTGAGTTCTTAATATCAGCTCAAGAAAACTCTGGGTCGTAGTTCTGACTTGTTACTGTGTGATACAAACCATATGATAGTAACAACAATTTCAAGTTGGCAAATGCACAAGGGTGAGTGTGAATCTAACATCCTGGCCCTAATGGAGCCTTGCAGATGGGTGAGCCCCTCCTGAAAACATAAAACTGGATTTTTTTTGTATGTGGAAAGAACCCTAGTTTGATAATTGAATGAGTTTGAATCCTAGATCTTCTATGTGACTTTGATCCCACCCTTATTCTTGGAAACTGTAACTTGGATGATAAGGATCTGTTTCTAATGAGCATTTAAAGATTCAAAGTGGTGATAAAGGTTAATGCCTGGCGTTTTGTAGGTGGCCAACAAATGGCAGACATGCAGTCATCACTGATTACATCTGTGTACGCATTGCTTTCTCACAACCTAGCACGCTCACAAAGTCTCATCGGGGTGACAGGTTACATAGACTGGATGACATCTTCAAGCAGTGCTCACTAACTTTTCAGTCTGCTCTGGTCACTGCTATTCTGACGTGTAGCAAGCGAGGGTGCATGTGACTGAGGTGTGAGAGGACAGCTGTGCGCACACACAGTGTTGTGGCTTCAGCTTAGTCATAGTTCTGTTTACATCTCACAGTGCTCAGCGCTCCTATTCTTACCGTTGGCAGAAGCTGTCAGGGGCACTTTTTCTAAAATCAGAGCTGACTTGTTTGGGTTTTGTTCTGTGTATTTCTGAGTAACACGCACAAGGATGGATTTGCCGAAAGGTTTCAGGAGATTAGATGTCACAGGAACACTCAGAATGGTCCCCACGTCAGAAACTATTTAAGAAAATGAGATTCTCCGCTGCAGAAAACAGTCCTCTTAGAAGTTTCCACCTTACAATGAGCAGGTCTCTTGCACTGAGGCCCATTGTCACTATCAGAAGTCATGCTGGAAAGGCTCCTTTCCGTTCTGCCTGGACTCCTCTTTGCAATGACATCCTGAGAATAAGAGCAAACACAGAAATGAACACATTACAGCAAACCTGGCCCTGCGAGGAGGGGAATGGGAGTTCAGCAGTTTCCCACATGGGAGGCACACGGACGGTAATTACCCTTCCTGCTCCTCCACTCAGCCTCTCAGGCTGCCCAGTGGTGGCCGAGGGGGGCAGGCCATGCTTGCCTGCATGCTCCAGGTATGTTTTCATTGGCCAGAGTCCACTTGGCCTGCAGAGATGGAGGTGCTGTTCTTGGGGCTACGGGGTGCTGTTCACTGCTAGGACTTCTGGGAAACTCATTCTCACGAGGACCTCGTTGTGATCAATGTGTTTAAAATAATAGAAGATTCATTGACGTGCAGCTACCTATGGGCAGTTACTGACCACTCACAGCAGGCCAGGCTTTTCTGAATGACAGTCAGCACGGACTGTCTCTCCTCCACGATGACCCAAAGACCGCACACCAACATCTTCCTGGCACCTACTCAAGAGCACAGTCCCGAGAGGAGCCACGGGCAGGAACACAGGAGGACAGAGGTCACACAGCACCCGTTCCCGGAAGCCAGTCCTGCAGCCTCGGCCACAGTCCCAGCAGTCTGCTCCCACAGGCTGCGTGCAGAGCCACCCGGGCCCCTGTCACAGGCCTGTCCGCCGCATTTGGGACACTCACGGTCAGAGAGCAGGACACTGCTGAGGCTCTCAGCTAAGTCATTTCAATTACACATCCCCTAGAGAAAAATTAAGATTAACACTTAAAGAACTAAAGCTGACACTTCATTCATTTTTGGGAAAAGACATTTCCGCATGGAGACTTGCGCATGCTGTACAGATCATAAGCATCTCCTCTTGAGAGGCAACGCTATTAAGAAAGAGGCCTTCTAATCCCCATTTTCTTTCAAATACACAAACATATCTAGACACATATTTAGCAGGTGCAAGCTACTACATATAAATCTAGATGTGTTTATTTAGAATACATTAGAATCTAGCATAAGAGAGACATATATTAAATATTCAGTGAAAAGGTATCAGTTTAAAAAGCATCCGTATGTAGTTTTTCTTTGATTAAAACTATTAAGAAATTTAAACTGGCCGGGAGGCAGGGCTGTAGTTCTTGACCATCGCTCTAACATTACATGCTAAGGTTTTCATGCACACAATTTCCTGCCGCCTCCTCGCCGCCTCTAGGAGTTGAACTATAGTATTAAATTGCTTATGCAGATACCACAATACCTCAAGATGATGGCTCTATGGAAATAATTTTCCCTAAATAAACCTGAAAACCTATTTTTAGGTTTGTGTTTTCTTTGTAGACTGGCAAGTGCCCTGGCTTATCCCACTGCTGTTTTCCCACTGTGTTTTGCCAGTGGACAATTCGACTCCTCACACTGCCCACATCAGGCTCTCTTGGTCGCTTCATCTTTCCAGGAAATGCAGAGCCCATGAGCCTGGCTTGTGGTGACTGCCTGACAACCATGGAGAGTGTTCTCATGGGCTCTCCTGAATGCCGTCCCAGGGTGGGGAGGAGGTCACACGTGTGTGTCCAACGCCTGGAATCTGATTCCAGGGCAGATCCTCCCTCAGCTTTTCCAAAACATACAACATCATGCTTCAAACTACAGTAATTCCTTGGGAAATGATGCTTCATTATGATGTGTCTGGTCATCTGAAAATGAGATGACAAATATTTCACTTCTCCATGGTCTTTGCCTTCTTCTCCAAGCAGGTGAAATCTCTTGGTCATTATTTTGAATCATCAATGTCTCTTGTTTTTGAAAAGCATCTGTAGCTTTGCTTGCTGAACAAAATGGCAAAGAGTTAATAGTGTCCGTATAATTCAATAGTAATTTAGCCTCAGATTTAATGTTTCAATTAAAACTTAATAAGCATGCATGAGATGTATTTACAGTGTATGTTGAGTAGTGGTAAAAAAAACTTGTTTTGCCCACTTTTGCAAACTGGTAGATAGAACATATTTGTTTACTTGTAACATGATAATTCTTCGAGGTGTGAACACTGGGTATGGAAGAGGTGAAGAGACAAATATTGTAACAGGTATTCCACAGAAGTGTCAAGAGATGCCGAATGTTGCAGCACAAACAAAAGATGGTGAATTGAAAATGATCTGTCCAGGGGTTGAACTAAAATTCTGAAAGTGGCAAACAATTGCATTATGTTGCTTGATTCATGAACCTTTAGAATTAAAGACAGCTTCGTGACAGAACATTGAATGGGAATGTTTAATAGGTATTTATTTCACTATTAATGATTAGTGTATAGTAAGGTATCTCAAGAAAGAATGTATTTGTCCTTTCATATAAAGCAAAAACAATAGCCATGTTCCATAAACATAATTACTTACATAAAACATAATTATTTGACAACGTAGGTGCAGTTATCACCTGTTTAACAAATGGCACTTATACAGCCTTTTATTGTACCTGTGTAACAAGTTAAATGATAATAATTGCACATAAATAATAATTTTAAAATATCACATCTGATACTTCACTTTCTAATTTCCAGTGTTTTAAAATGAATCATTCAGTTTATTAAAGGCCTGATGTTACTTAAGCCCTCCACTCCTCTGGTTCTTTCCACACCCTAAAGCCTATTTATAAAGAAGCCTTCTACATTTTGGAAAGTTACTGTTTTCCTCAGTAACTGCTTATACATTGTTTTCTGTTCCTCTGTTCTTTTGATGTACATAAGACATTTAATTTTGAAAAGAGAACATATGCTTAAGAAAAATGACAAAATCTCACATTAAAGAAGCATAGTCCAGAGAGAAAAGTTGTATCTCAATATGTCAGAGAGCATTTGACTTAGAAAATGCCATTATTTTTTTCCACAAATTTAAACCAATGTTCTTGCTTTGGCAGCACATATACATATTTATACCAAAAATTCTGAAAAGTACAATACTTCAAATTTTAAAAAATTCGTGCGATTAAGTAAACTAAGCCCTTAGTCTTTTCTGCCTACAATATCTGTATTATTTTATTCTCCCTAATGCCAAAATATTTCAGTGAAAAAGTAAAACTAGCGTCATGTAGCCAAAGCAAGTAGACCATTTAAGATTTTTTTTCTCTCCACCAGGTTGGTTTGGCACTTTGTAGACACTGCTAAGCCAGCTCCTGTGAGTGCTTAAAGTAATGTGTCTTGGAGTTTGCCTAGTTGTTTTTTCTCATTTTGATATACTTTTGTTTTCTGGAAATCTTTTAGAAATTTGTTATCCAACACTACTAACACAACCTGTTGAATTTTTCAAAATTTAAATATTGTAACAAAAAGAACAAATCAAATGTGAGAAGAGCTAAGTTTTTTAGAACATTTTGCTACAAATTAACTCATTGCAATAATGACCATGAAAACAGAAAAAAAATCTATAAATTTTGACAGAAGAGAGAGTTTTTAGATCTATGTGTCAATTTTAAAACATAACTTTTGTAAGATAATAGTGTTTGTTGTAATAATAAAGGTATAAATCATTACTAATGTTAATCTTTTGTCAATTTAAAATCAACTTTAAATAAAAATTTACCTTCAACTATTTTAAAATAAGTTCTAAGTATAAAAGTAGACTGATTTTACATAATATTAGTATCCAATAATAAAATGTTTTTCATGATGTTTATTTGCTTTTACACCCTTAGCAATATCCATTGGTTTTAAAAAACATATACACACATATTTGCATATAAACACACACTTACATGCAGATACATAAACACAATCTCACACACAACTTCCAAGAGGATGCATGCAAGTATTTGCACACACACTCAAATACACAGATAATGCTGATGGATCAATCAAAATGAAGTCAAAAGAACTGCAATAACAGTTATAAACTTGGTGATGAAATGCTCCTTGATCTTATGTCTAAAATAGGGTGAACATATTTGAGAAAAACAGAACAGCTCAGTTGAAAGTAGCCAAATTCACAGTGGAAGAATTGAAAATAAAAATGGGATATGCTATGCATAGTCTTGCAGTAAATTAAGAACATGATATTCTCTATAAATTTCCACTAGTACTAAGGGAAAGTGTATGTAGCCAGAAAAAACCTGAGGTTGCATTCCCCAGGCTTCAGTGGTGACAAACGTTCAGATGACACATCGAATATCATTGATTTTGACATTGGTTGGGTTGGGGCATCTTGACCACGACCTGCAAGCGATTTCTTTTTCAGTCAGTGCACAGGCAAACGCTCTATAACGACTCCTCCCAGCATCCTTCCTGCATTCCTGCACACAGCTGGCTGTGTATTCTTTGGCAAACAAAGAGACAATCTGAAGATTTTCAGACTTTAAGCCACTGAATTTTTAGAATTCCAGCTCAACATTTTGTCAGTGTACTCATACCTCTGACATCACCAATCATTTCCCAACTCTGAGGACGTAAGCTTTTACCTCAGAGTCAGAATTACATCAGCAGCCCCAGTGCGGGCCTTTCTGCCAGCAAGAATGAATGCGTTATTATTCATCAGTTTCATCATAATGTTAAGTGTGTTTTAACTTCCGTGCTACCATTTCAATAGCACGATCTCATTCAGGTCCTGAAAACTTAGTTTCCTGGCTGGTAACCTCTGTGGTAACCTGGGGTCAGAGTGGACTTTGGTTATCTTTTCGTTTCTTCATCTCCACATCTGGTCTTGAGCAGAATCATGATTTCCACCTAGCCCTGCTCAGAATGCTGACTGCAGAAACCGTGGCATAGCGGAGGACAGAGACATCTGACGTCGGCCGCTCAGTGCTGAAGTCTCTGGGAACATAAAAAGTGGATGATGAAGGAATTTTTTCTCCTAGTTTGTTTCTCACAAAATAAATAAGAAGTATATTCATAGAAAAGAAGCTTTAAAATATTGGAAACATGTCCTCATGACACACTGATCTAGAAGAGGGGTGAGCAGTTTCTACAGCAGAATGGAGGTGGGGGAGCTGAGGCCGCTGTGTTTACCTTTGTGGTGCTCTGTGGTGTTGTGCAGTGGCCCAGCCACTGTCAGAGAGGGTCTGTGTGTGACTTCCGGGGGCTGCTACGCACAGTGACACTTGTGGAGGGTACGTGTCCACGCAGGTTCAAGGGTGAGTTCCGAGGTCATGTGGGTGGAGATGACCCTTCCTGGAGGGTGGCTTCCCTTTTGGCAGGGGTGCAGGATTTAGGGTCTTCTTGTCTCGTGATCCCTGTATCTTGGGGGCCTCAGACCCCTTGGTTTGGATAAGGAGAGCGAGAACGCAGATGGCAGCCATGGAAGCAAAAGCCCTGGGAGCTGGGGGATGGAACCCATGCAAAACTCAGGGAATCTGGACAGCACAATGGCAGTGTGCACTTCAACTTCCCACCTCCACTAATAGGTACAGAAATAGAAGCTAGGAAGGTAGGCTGCCTTTCCCTAGCCAGCTTGATTCATACATGTGATGGCATAGAATAAGCCTCTGTCTATGGCTCCACAGATCACACTCTGGAGAGTCAGTGGAGCTCTAAGGAGATTTGGTACATGGCACGTGGCAGACACAAGCACGTTAAAATCAGGTGGGTGCACACTGATGACCGGAACACCTTGAGGTCCTCCCCACCCCAGAGCCTGGCATGAGTAACAAGGACATGAGCTAGAAGAGGCATGGACAGGACAGCTGATGTTCGAAACATCCACACTCTTCCAAAACAGCAGTGCTGGGGCAACTGAATATTGACACACATATGATATATACCATTCTCTCAGGCCTCATGTAAACATAAACTCAAAACAGTAGTCAGAGACTTAAATTTAATTACTAAAGCTTTGAAAAGCTCAGAAGAAAACATAGGATTGAATATTTGTGACCTGGAATTTGGCAATAGTTTCTTATACAACATTAAACATATAAGCAACAAAAGAGAAAATGGTATGCTTGGTTTCATCAAAGTTAAAAACCTCTGTACTTCAAAGGTTACTATCAAAACATCAAGAAGACAAAATAAAAATGGGAGAAAATATTTGGGAATCTGATAAGGGACTGTATCTAGAATACATAACTATATATATTATATATACTTTCTTACAACACAATGAAAAGACTAAAATAAATTACAAATAGTAATTATAAAATGGGAAAATATTTGAATGGATAGTTCTCCAAAGAAGACATAAAAATGGGCAACAAACACATGAAAGGATGCTCAGCAGCTCATTGATAAGGAAAACACAAATCAAATCCTGCAGTGCACTAGGACGGCTTTCATAAGAGTGTTCAGAGGGTGCAGAGAAATCAGAACCCTCACTCACTGATGTGCTCAGTGTGAAATTGTGTATATGCTGCTATGAACACTCTGGTAGCTCCTCAAAAAGCTAAATGTACAGTTATCTCTGACTCAACAATTCTACTCCGACACACATTCTCAACAGAAATGAAAATACCTGTCCACATAAAAATTTGTATGTGAATGTTCACAGCAACATATCCACGAGATCCAAAGGGAGAGATCAGACTGCGTGTATGGATGGATGAGTGGATGACACTCACTCGGTATGGGCACGAGTGGACCACTGTTCAGTCATAAAGAGGAGTGGAGTACTGATCCACGTTCTAGCAGAGACAAACCTTGAAAACACTACCCAAAGTGAAAGAAGCCACTTTATATGATTCCACTTGTAAGCAATGTCCAGAATAGGTGTATCGACAGAGAAAGTAAATTAATGCTTGCTTTTGGCTGAAGGGAAGATTGGCTGATAGTAGCTAAAGGGTATTGTGTATTCAAGTGTACTTGGGGTAAAAAATGCTACAGGTGAAAGCTCTGAGAATCTACTAAGAATTCTTGAATTTTATACTCTAGCTGTGTAAACTGTATGGTATATGAATTATATCTCACTAAAATTACGAAGTGGAAAAGAAGCCCACGCTCTACCATGACTGACATAGTTCCTGTGCACAAATACCCAGGCCCACAGCCTGGAATCCCCGAAGCCCAGTGTGTTCATGTGGGTGCCCGGCTGGCACATATCTTGGGGCTCCTCGAAGCCCTCTGAGCTCCAGGTATGAACATCTGAAGCACAGCTGGCGTGGGCTGTGGAATGCTCCAGAAGTGGACACAGGACAGTGGGCAGCAGGGTGAACCTCCATTGTGGTCACAGCTGTGTCCTGGAGGCCCAGTGTCTGAAGGGGCCCTACCTGGCGCCTGCTAGCCTTCTCGCTCTGACCACCTGGGCACTGCCCTCGGGCGGCAGCGGCCTTGGTCCCAGCCCACAGTGTTCTCTCTGTGGCCCGCAGATGGAAGGCGACTTCCTGAGAGACCAGCAGGGTGGGCAGCTGAGGAGCCTGCCAATATTGTGCATTTGTAAATATTTGAGTGCATCTGCTCAGCTCCCTCCCAAAACACCTCTGGGAAAACCCACCTCGCACTGTGCCACGCAGTGCTGTTCCCCTGCTCTAATTGTCAAATCTGTTGAGTGTGTTTTTCATGCACACAAAAATTAAACATTGCTCTCCTCATTCATGATTAATTCAGCTGCAGTGCTGCACTGTGTCACGCTACATTTTTAAAAGTGATTGTTAAATTCTACCTCATAATCAGAGCAGTTTTAATTAACATTTTGTGGGTTAATCTTTTTCCTCATGCATTTTCCATACCCAGTGAGTGCACGATGAGTCTCTGCCCAGGAGTCCCAGCCCCTTGGTATGAATGCCTGAGCCCTCTTGGTGCCAGGGCTGTGCCCCTCCCAGGCCCCATTCCTGCAGCGTTGCTGGCCTTGCTGGTGAGGGATTTGCCGTCTGCATTAACGAGCTCATTACAGGCTGCAACGTTCAGGCTGCTTTTCTCTCTCTTCTAGAATGTACGTGTGTGTGTGTGCGTGTGTGTGTGCGTGTGTGTGTGTGTGTGTGTATGTGTGTGTAGCAGAGAGAAGGCACAGAGGAGAAGTGCCAAATGGCAGACATATAGGTCAGGAGATGCAGCCCAGCAGCCCAGTGTAGATAAGAGTGGCCCATCAGAGGCAGGCGGGCCCTGGCGATTCTTGCCTGCAGAACGAGCCATTACTCAGCTGATTCCCAAGGTCCGTGGGCAAAGTCACATCTGCACAGATGTGAACTTCAGTCTGCACAGTCTACTCACCATCTCTATGCACTCATCACTGTAGAGCTCTATCCACCCACCTCGTTTGTTTCTCAAATAAAAATTTTTATGTGGACTTAACAAAGAGATCTAATTGCATTTGACTACATAGATCCATGTGTCATTTCTTCGAGGTACCTGTGTTTAAGGGCAATAATGTGCAACTTTTTAAAAAGAAGTGGTCACATCTAACAGTGCCATTATCCCTTGCAACTTCCGTCGAAAGCAGCCGCTTTGTGGGTATTTACAGGCCATATTTTTCAGGATATCAGATCAGTTTTCTAGTGTTAAAAAGCATAACATTGAAGAATAGGAACTGATAATTCCCCATTTTAGAATCTGAGGCTAAAATAGTAAGAGATTAAGTAAACACACCAGATGTTTGAATTGCTAGTTAGGTTATTTGCAGTGTGGGTAAACTCTACAAGAGAGAACGCACTTCCTCTGAACATTTCCGATGTGTCCCCATGTTGAATTTCTGCTAATTATCTCATTCTGCCCAGTTAGTTTCTCTGTAAGGATTGAATGCTGTTCAGATCTTTAAAAATGTGCCAAAGAAGTTCCCGCTGAAGAAGTACGTTAGAGAGCGCCTCCAAAGCAAACTGCATTTCGTGTGAAATGCTTGGATCTCAGAAAGATAAAATGTGGGCGGAATTCCGAATCTGTCCTCAATCCTGAGCTTCCACCTACAGGACAAGTGGACAGGCATGCAGTTTAAACCCTCTAAGCCTCATTCCTTCATTTGTAGCACAAGGATAATACGCCAGCATCCTGTAGCTTTCGCCAGGATGAACTGCGCTAGCGATGGCCCTGTAACTCGAGAGCTGGCGCCTTGTGAGCTGAGCCAGCGCAGTGGTTCCTTCTCAAAGCCTGCAAATCCTCTGAGGGCCTGGCGGGGCTGCGGCGGGCTGCACCCCGACGGCCTGGTCCGGTGGTCCAGTCTGGGACCCACAACTAAGCCTGCAGGCTCCGTGGGTGGGGCGAGTTTCTTTGCCCACTGTGGCGCTTGCGCAAGAACAACTGGAAAACATGAAGGAGGCGCCCGAGAGCTTGGGGAACGCCTTAAAGGTGAGCGGACTGAAGCTTAAGGACAGAACGTCAGCAGCCACTGACCAAGCTATGCAGGTCGGGGGTAGCTCTGACGTCTGTTGGCCATGAAACAATTTGTACGTTTCCCTTCGGTGACCGTTTTGTGTGTAGGTGGGTGAAAACTAACAGTAATTCTGCTCCCGATACGGTTGAGAAACTCGGCCCTCTGTCTGTGCCTTCCCAGAATTCTCTCACTTGCTCTTTGTATTCAAGTACAACGTGGAATGGCTCCAATCCAATTCTGATTTGGAAGCCAAGTATGATGGGAGCATAGATGTCACAGCAATGTGTCCAAATTTACTGTATTTCTGAAATGTCGTGAATATGCTGTTTAGAATTATTCATCAGTGGTATTTATTTTTTCTGCATAGGAGTATTTTCTGATTCTACTTTCCCAATTTGTGCGTCCTAATGTAAAATGTGCTGATATGTCAACTTCATTAATATGCAATTCCTTGGATCTATACACTTTATAATAATTTCTAAACTTGTAATTGAAAATATGTATCAAGAGAGGCTACGTGACTCTACCACAGACATTATATCAATACTCAAGAATATTTGAATTTCTAGAAATTCCTCATGGTGAGAAGAACATTTATCTCTTATTGAAAGAGACAGTGAAAATATGTTAGAGGCTTACTTTTCACAATATTTAATTTCAAATGAATGTAGTTGTGCCATATAATATCAAATAATTTTGAAGCTGGATTTATAGCCAAATAAATGACCAATAAATCTTAGATTGCTAAATTTATAAAGCATTTTGGCATGAACATTCTTCATATTTCAGGTAATACAAAGACAAACACAGATAAGACAGAATTCATGACTATTTATTCTTCTATTATACACAAGCATTTATATTGTGCCCATTTAAAATCAATTTTTCAATGTTGAACATGCATGAACTGCCTTAATTTCAATTTTCTCAGCTTATTAAACACATTGTTTTAATTACAATTAAAAAAATGAATAAAATTTTGCTAAGTTTGTGAAGGACTTTGGGTGGTGGACATTTGTGATCTGACCACAAACTCAGTATAATTATTAATTACTGAGAAGGAGTCCCTTGACAGTCCTATAGCACTGAAATCCTAGGGTGTGAAGATGGACTTTGTAATTGGGTATTTCTAGACTAATATCAAATATCACATCCTTAATTAGCATATATAAAATTAGAATTTGCTTACAGAAAATTAAACTGGAATCTGAAGTTCTCATAATGCAATTAATATGAAGCAGAGAAATTCAATTTCAGTTTCTTTTCTTTCACAACACATAATGACTTTTGTTTTTTGTGTTATTTCTTTTAGATCTGTTTAAAGCTATGTTTGTGAAGAATCCTAAAAGACAGATAGATATATTATCTGTCTGTCTGTCTGTCTATCTATCTACCTATCTATATCTTTCATGTTAAAATCTTTTGGAGCTAAGAGACCTTTAGAATCTGGGATACATAACTTCCAATGACTGAATTTGGGGCAATAAACGGCACTTTTAATAAGTCCTAGACTTCAGTCCCTTTATCTTGTGGTCACATATAACAATAGAAAATACACCAAATTTCTTCCTGAAATCTCTTTTAGCATTGATTAAAAGTGTGTGAGTCATTACTATCTAAAAGTGTCAGCCAAGATTAAAACAAACAGCCAACAAATACAAAGCAGCTATTGTAAGCAGAGAAATGGATTTCAGAATCAACAGTAAATAAATAAATAAATAAATAATAAAAGGTTGTGCTGCCTCAGTCTGTACTCCATGGAAGATGTTTGCAGAATTTTTATTGGCACTCTGCCATACTTATTTTCATTTATCTGCCTCAAAGCACCATTTCAAAAAGTGCAAAAGCATGTTGTTGATAAAGTAGATTGTTTATAGCTGAATTGAAAATTTCAGAACAGCACTATTGTAATCAAGTGGGGGAGGGCAGTCCTAGCTGGAGCTGCAGCTTTTGGAAATTCATGCCAACATCACAGTGAGAAATGGGAAGATGTGTATTTTGCCCTACAAAATTTAATAAGCAAATTTTTATAAACTGTATTCAGCGACAAGTGTTACCCAGAGCCATAAAGCCTACTGAGTCTTTATTTACTGAAATGCTTCCCCAGCACATTGTTCCCATATTGCAGTCCCCTTTATAGTGCTATGCTTTGTCAGTGCTCAGCTTCTCAGGGGTGACTTCAGCTACAGTAAATCCTGGGCCTCTCCGTCCCCATGTGTACTGTAGTAATTTTAATACTTCTGCAGCTAAGTACTACAGGGCATAAATTCCAGCACTAACTTTAGTTGCTTCACTGTCTTATTTTCTTGTGGCTGCTTTAGCAAAATCACAGCCAATAATTAGGAAGTAAGAAAAAGGCTTGAGCAAATGACAAAAAAGGCAAAAGGATTTTTCCTTATTTATATAGTTAAATATCATAGTTGATAAATTTTGTGTGTTCTATTCATAAGCAACTGTTACAAATTGTTAAAATTATCTTAATAAAAACAATAACTTTCCTAAACAGTATTCTCCAGACCCCTAAGTATTCCTAGGGATATTATTTAGTATTCTCGAAAAAGGCATTCTGTGGTCAAGTGTGTTTAAAAAGAAATGCTGAATTAATCAGATTTAGGTTTAGGTCTTCAAATTTTTTATATACAACATGCAATGTCAGCCTCCAAGATGTTTCATTTTCCAACATAAGTGGTCATTGTCTCTGCAACAGATCTATTCAGTGTCAGGGGAAACAGCGCTGCTCTGCTCAACACAGCACAAGGAATGCTAGTTTAGAAGGGTTTGGTGCATTCACTGTCCTGGGATTCTGCCAGAGCCTTTGCACCTAAATGTTGCAGTTAGGGAGACTGATGCCTAGCATGCAACACCTTGTAAAGCCTTACTAAACATTCGTTGAATACGTTAATGAAGTCTTGCATGAAGGCTCTCCTGCTAATAAATAAGTATCTGAAAAGCTAATTGGTGGGACTATTCTATTGCTGAATCCAGTGACTTTGTATAAATCTTGAGGACTATGTTGAATTACCTACCTGTCCCAACTATTTGTGGGAAATTGGTTCTTTTGCATTTGTCTGTAATCTACTTTTTTCCTTCACTCTAACATATCTTAGATTTTTTTAGAATTTTTCTTAGAGTTTAGTCTTAGAATTAGGTATTAATTAGGTCTTAGAATATCTTTCTCTTCTGTGGTTTTCAAGAATACTATTATAGAGTGAAGCTCAGCCGGTCCCAGCACCCGGAAGGAAGCTCCCCCGCTGCCATCCCAAGCTCCTAGGGCAGAGAAGCTGAGCTGCGTGGGCGCCAGAAGC